>VWZY01007361.1:397385-544482 GCA_013399075.1 Chloroceryle aenea | reverse complement strand
CGGCGGTCCCGGGCCCGGTCCGGCCTCTCCTCCGCCGTCACCCCGCGAGGCAGGGACGTAATTCATCGATTAGCGTCATGAGGCAACAAGCTGCAGGAGCCGGAGGGATGGGCTCTGCCCGCTTAAGTCGAAGCTGCTTAGGCAACAGCAGAAAGAGAGCTGCGGAGAAGGTGGTTATTTTTCCTTCTGTCCTGGGAAAGGTTCCTTCCCTGCAGAGCTGAAGGGCTGGGAGCGAGCAACCTCGACGGCAAAGCCAGACTCTCAACACTACATTGCAGTTAGGAGACTCCAGTCCAGGATTTACTGGGCACTGCCACAAGTGAAAATTTCTCCCAGCTAACAAATTACTCGAAGAGACAATTACCACCCGTGATGCAGGGGAGGTAAAACCTCAGTGCAGACCTCTCATACTCTGGATGTTTCCAAGGTCCAGCACTTAGAGCAGCATCTTCTTTCAGTTAAATGCTGTCATCATCCCCAGCCATGGCAGCTTGGCTGGAACTGCCCGATGGTGCTGAAGCTGCAGTAGCAGCAAAACTCTGCTCGCAGTCCCTGTGTCAGGCCTTGATCTGTAGGTGGACACAGGGATCTGTTTCTCAGCATGGCACAAACAGACATGCAGTTGGTATTTCAGGGTATGGGGGAAGGAGTAAACCTGGTAGTTAGGAGGGATAAGGAGGATTCATATGTTCCATTTATAAGCTGGCTGGCAGTGTGACCTTGGTCAAGCAGTGTTTCCTAGTTTTGAGATCTGTAGTTGGGGCACGAGAAAAAGGTAGTAATTACTGTAATCTCTCTGAGTATTTTTGCCCAGCATCATGGCACACAGGGAAGCATATTAAATCGTGGTGTTTTAGATAAAGCAGCGTGTTCCCCGGGGAGGAGAACTGTGGACCTCTCCTCGCATCAGATCTCTCGTACAAAATTTATGAGATCTGTGAACTCTCCCTGTTTACACACCCTCAAGGAAAGCTTTAGGCAGTTCACACAGTTCAGGTCAGGAGGAGACTCAGGAAGGGAGAAATCTTACCTTTTTGCTCCTGCTTTTGAAGATGCAGTTCTCATGATGGGATAAGTGCTTAGGTAGCAAACTTGTAAACCTTAACGAGGAAGTCTATTTCAGAAGAAGTAAATAGAAAAATACCCTCCCAAATTTAGAAAGTTATTTGGATCAAAATTACAGCTGAAGCAATGATTTTTAGTCTGACTTTCCTATGTTGTGATTCCACCAAAACCCATTCGTTTGATTGACCAGGTTGATGAGGATACTTAATCATAGTTTCAATTTGTAAAGGACAATCCTTTCAGTCACACTTTCTGCCACAGATGATTAGAGCCAGAGCTCAGGTATGGTGTTTGTTGTTTCGGGTTTTTTTCTGTCTGTGTTTTCCACTACTGCCTTTCCAGTTTTCTCCTTTCTCAGCCTCTGTTCTCCACTCACCCTCCTGTTGCCACTATCACAAGAGCTGTAAACCAGGACCTCTTTCCATGGAAATTCTGATACCACAAGGTAAAAGTTACCCTCTGCTACACCTGCCTACAAAGAGTTCACGGATATTACAATTGGTTGACAAACCCAAGTTGTTCCATAAATGTGGTGAGAATTAAGTCTGGTTTCATGGGTGCTCGAGTCCTTTGTGCTCACTGAAAAATGCACCGTGGGTAAGCAGCTCAATGTGTTTGGGGAAAAATCAAATGTTAAAACTGTAATTGTAAATGACAAACCATATCAGTAATTTAGGAGAGGTGTTTGGGAACAGAGGCTGCCTGGGATGCTTCTGAAATTGCAGATAAATCTTCCAGCACAAAAGCTCAGATGCTCTTGTGTCCACCTAAAGAAAATGAATGTAGACTTGAAATCTCCATGCTTCCAGATGTCCCTCATTACCAGTTCTGCACAGCTCAGTGCTGGGGAAGGATTTGGGGCAGTGAGAGAGAAACAAATCTCCTCTTCTGAAATTATGAATCAGGGTAGTGTGAAAGAAAGTCTGGGTTAACCCCAAGAGGAGATTAGACAAAGCTCAGTAGATGTGAAGGCATTCCCTTCTCTGAATGAAATTTTTCTCCCCTGTAAATGTAAATCATTTAGAAATAAAAAGATTAATTTTCACTTTAAAGATTCTTTTCATTTTCATGTAGGAGAAGACCCCTGAGAATCTTGCCATGCTACAAAACAACAAAGGGAAACCATTTCAGGGCCTTACTGAAGTTGTACTTTACTTTTTTTTTTTCACCCCAGCCTAGCACACTCAAAATGGGCATAGATTCATGGAATGGTAGGGGTTGGGAGTGATCTCTGGACATCATCAAGTCCAACCCCCCTGTCAGCACAGGAACACCGAGGGTAGTCCCCACAGGAACATATCCAGGCAGATCTTGAAAGTCTCTAGGGAAGGAGGCTCCACAACCTTCCTGGGCAGCCTGTTCCAGTGCTCTGTCACTCTCTGACATCTGACAGGTGTGTGTTTTTGCCATGGAAAGTAACATCAGCAGTAGGTTTTCATCACGACCTCCTTCCATTTCCTCTGCAGGGAAGACTTTCTGTGTTGGAAATGAGGTCACAGGAGGTGGATAAGACTGTGAATGGGACACATTTCACACTTCTGTGTCCCTGTAAAATGCTTCTGAAGCTAGAGCTGATATCAGGGCAGCCTTAGCTTGTGCAATGCAAAAAACCAGCTGCTCCTGAGTAGGAGCTGTAGAATCTGCCTCCCTTTCTCCCTGTGCTGGGACCTCCAGCAGAACAGACCCAAATCTGGTTTGCTGTTATTAGCAGGTGAGTTTTTCCCCTGGTGTGTTTGCAACCTAGATATTGCCCTGATATGTCTGTGCATGAGAACGATAACGTGTGATTTAGTACGAGCTGACTATAAACCAAGGTGAATCCAGCAGTGGTGGCAATGAGGCTAAATTTCCCTTCCCCATTAGGAGTGTACAAGCAATGCCTGCTGGCTTTGGGACAAGTGTGCTGCCTTCTCGTAGGGTTGTATCATTTTGCAGAACTCTGATTCTGTTCCTTTCACTTGGTAGGATGACATTCCTGTATTCAGGAATATAGCCCTCTGCACTTTGGTGGTAACTAGAGAGCAGTGCAGAAGCCTCTGAAGTAGAGGAATGCACCCGTGAGATTTTGATCTATGTGGTGTTACCAGTTCCAAGCTGGCTGTTTAATCTTTGCATCAAACTTTGAACATCAGTGCAGCATTCACTGTGTGTTTGGATGGATGGGGGTCAGCACTGCAGTGAGATTTCTTTGGCAGCCAGAGGAAGTGCTGGAGTTTTTAGATCCTGTAGATTTGCAGAATGAACAGCTTGGCCACCTTGTAGCTTGGCTACACAGGTGGCAAATTACTGAAAGAGTTGAGAAGCTGGAGAAATGTTTCCCAGCCCATAATTCTCTCCTGAAGAATGTGCACCATGCACCCAGCCTGCCAACCTTTCAGAGGATCCAGAGCCCTGGAAGAAAATGTGTATTCCCTGCATGTTTGCCATTCATACTGCCCACCATATTATCAGTGGAACATAAGCTGTGTGTATGACACCTTTCCTGAACTGGCCTCAACTCGGACTAAGGCCCCAGTCCTGCAGCTGTACTAACTGTAATGATTCCAGTACAATAAATTTGCCCTGGAAGTTCAGGTTTTGTGTATTGCTTACAAGACTGGGCCCTCCCTTTAGCATTATCAATATTACTGGTGCAAAACACTATTTTGCAATTTATATATCAGTTTATTTTATATGTAGCTATATAGACATACATGTGTGCGTGCATATAGAATCACAGAATGTTTTACACTGGAAGGGACCTCTAGAGGTCATCTGGTCCAACCTCCCTACACAAGCAGGGACCTCTCTACTGAGGGCAGGCTGCTCCGATCCCCGTCCACCCTGACCTTGACTGACTCCAGGGATGGGGCCTCCACCACCTCTCTGGGAGGCCATTCCAGTGTCTGTCACCCTCAGATTAAGGACTTTTTTTCTAATATCCAGTCTAAATCTCTCCTTTCCTAGCTTAAAACCATTGCTCCTTGTCCTGTCATTACAAACCCTTTTGAATAGACCTTCCCCCACCTTCATGTAGTCCCCCTTCAAGTACTAGAAGGTCACTATAAGGTGTATTATATGCATAATATACCCTTAGAAGCATCTGGTATATCGAGTATACAGCAAGTATTAGTTACAGAAAATTTGTATATAACATGTCCATCTCCAGAAGGGGGTTTTCTTTTATATCTTTTTGGTGTTTTCTATCTTGTAACTGAAACAACTTGGAACTCAGAAGTACTGTATCTTTTAAGTACCTAAGGAAAATATATTTGTCGAGCAGAGCCAGTGTGAACTTTTTTCAGAGGAGATGCATGCTGTGTCCTCAAACAGAAATGTCAGTTGTTCATTCTTATATCATTGTTTCCATTATTATGAAAGACTAAAAGCATGTGGGGGGAAAAAAATGCAAATGTTATTGCCATATATGCAGAAGAGGGTAATTTTCCATACTAGAACATTGAGTGAAACCTTGTAGTGTGTCTGTGCAGTACAATATGTTGGAATAATTGGCTTTCATTTGAGGTTTTTGTGTGTTTTATTAATGTTTATAAAAAAATGCCAATTAAGCTGATTAATTCAGTAACTGCCCCACTGTGCAGGGAAATACAGGCTTTTTGGTGGTAAAAATTGCTTGTGATTGCTCTGGAATGTAGTGTCAGAGAGAGCAGCAAACCCTAAAACCTAGGCTATCTGTGCAAACTGCTGCATAAAATCATGTGTCTTAACGTGAAGCATTTACCTTTCTTGCCTGAGCCCAGGAAGTATCTCACTTTCCATACTTCAGATTTTACTACTGAGGGCAGTACTGCTATAAAAAACACAATGAGGAGAGATGCGTGTAGGATAAAGTGCTGCTTATTTCCAATCTTTCCATTTTAGTATCTGTGTCAGGATAACATACTGGGATAGTCAGTGGTCCCTTGCTTGTTTCTACTGTATCATCTTTCCAGAATTTCTTCCCTGGAATTCTCTATAGTTTTGAACCTGAACAGTGCTTGACCCTTTTTTTCTCCTTGCCCTATCCTACCTCAAACTGGGGAATGAAGCCCTGTATTTAGTTTCTGAGTGGGAGGGAAGCGTGACACGCTGTAAGCATTTAGGGTCCTAATGCTGCCTGACAGCTGATTGGAAATACACTGGTGTCAGAAAGGAAACCAGCTGTTCACTTACCTTCTAGAGAGAGGCAAGGACTAGACTCTGTCACATCCAGGAGTAGAGGAGCAATTACTCTGACACTGGAGGATGAAAAGATGAAAACAAGTAGGCTGAAAATTAATTTCTTTTGCCCCTTTGTTTCATGCATCCACCAGTAGTACAACTGGGCATCATGGATCTAATTTGAAAGTGTATTTTCTATCCCAAAAGATCATATTCACTGTGCTTTCTGCTCTCAAGTCAAGTTCAAGGGGGAGCAAACATGGAGTAGAGGTTATTTTTACCTCTGTGTGCTGGTTGCGGAGCTCTGCTTTAGGCTTTTTCTTTGTGGGTATGTGCACATGTGTATCTGTGCATAGCCTCATAACACATTTTATGCTCCACATAAGTTACTTGTCCCTTATTTACAGCTTGCAGTTTTCTTCCCTCCTCCAAGGACCTGCAGCTCTTGACCTTTTAGCCTAGTAAATTATTTACACATGAAACAGTGAATCAAAATGATGGGTCTCAGGAAGATGCTGCTTATTCTCAAGGAACAAAAACACATTTCTTCATGAAATCTCCTTCCTGAGGCTTTCATTTTAGGCCTGTGTGTCCTATCTGCCTTATCCCTTTCCATTATGAGAAGGAGAGGCACTCCTTTTTCACACGGCTGTTCCATTTGCAAAGGGAAATGTTTTTTTGCCTCTAACATTAAAATATCCCCTTGATATTTTGGGGATGGGGTGAGAGGATGTTAGTTTGATCTTTCTGGAACTGGAAAACAAAGAAAGAATGCAAAGAAAAGGTGTGTATAACAGTGCAAGTTGCTGCAGAAATCCCAAACTGAGTGAGATGCCTTGGAGTCAGGAATGCTTGAAGCTCTAAACTAAAACCCATCTGCTCTGTGGAGCTTCTGGCTGCCCAAGTGCTCATTCTTTGTGTGGACAACTCCAGCTAACATAACATGAAGGCACACTGTCTGTGATGCCCTGAGCACTGTGTCTGGAGAGCATGGCCATGATTTGACACACTCAGCTGTGCACTCAGCTGGGATTTGAGAGGCCGTCCATACTCCTGTAGTTACTATTGTGGGGCCTATGGCAGCTTGCAGAAGAAACACTTTGCAGCATTTGCTTTTTAGGCACACTACTGTCTGGCTGCCCAGGTGATATGCTTGGGGGTTCATTTAAGAATTGTCCACAGCCCCCCGTCCTAACTCAGTAACTTGCAGTAACTTTCCACTTTTAAAGTCTGAAATAAAAATACTTCGTACTGGATATAAGAAAAAAAAAAAAAAAAAAGAGTTATTTCACATCAAGGGCTTCTAGAAAAAGTTATTTTTAATACACTGTAAAGTACACATAACACGGCTTCTTGGTAAAGCTCTTTCAGATTCCCCAATGAAAGGCGCTATTGTAAGTGAGACAATTGTGCACACAGGGTGATGGGGGAATTTTTTTTCCTAGAGCTATATTAATCAAATTGAGAAAATGGTGTTACAGTTCTTGTAGCAAATACCTCATTGAAACTCACAGTTTTATCTGCAGTACAGAGAAACACACACAGAAATGTGAACCTAAGAAATAGAGTGGATTGAAAACAGAAGTTATTTAAATACTATGGTTTCTTACCACAGAATTTTGCCCATTGAAGGAATGTGAGAAAATAAAAAAGACAACACTTGAAAAGAAAGGTTTGGTTTGGATTTATCTCTATCAGCTTTTTGTGTTTGTAAGGGGTGGTGGGTTTTTTGGTTCCTTTTTTTTTTTTTTTTTAATTTTATTTTTAACAGTTTACCTTCACATTAAGATTTTAGAACACGCCAACAACCTCCTTTTCTGAAACTACCCTGGTTCTGCGTCAAAAAAGGAAAAGAAAGCATTCTGACATTATAAAACTGAGCATTTTCTCAGATTAAAGTGGCTTATTTACTCAAGAGCATAAGGAATTCTGTAATTCATGCATATTTCATGGGGAAAGTGGCTAGTTTATGTTCATTTCCTGAGAAATGAAAAGGCTACATCATTAAAAGGCTGGAAAATAAATTGAAAATGAACATGTATAATGTTGATGAGATCTTTTAAATTACTTTGTTGTAGTTTTAGAAACTGGAATGTGATTTGATACTCCTGCTATTGCTACCACTTATGGAAAGGTGAGTTACACATGTCACATAGTGACAGACAGGACCAATAGTGTTGTATCAGGGGAAAGGGAGACTTGTGTAAAGGGGTTTTTGCACAACATTGCTCTGAAAGGAATATCAGGTTGGTCATTGTCTCCTATAAATTTTACATATTAAAAAAAAGAAAAAAGCTGGCCTTGATCATGAAATCCTTGGAGTGAAAAATATATCTTTTTTTCTCCCTATATATGACTGCATAAAATTGCCTTCTTCTGAGCTTTGTGCAATGCTCAGCGCTCATCGTTTGACTAACACGAAGTAGCCAAACACACTGCAGCTGGTATTTGAGATCCTTTTATCCATCTTTCTTCATACACACACACAGACAAAAGTTAGTTTCCTTTAGGCAATCCAGAGCCCTGGGAGAGTGGCAATTTCTTTGATTGCTTATTGTAGCTGTAGCACTGGAAATAAAAGTTTAATGCATTCTTATTGTCTCAGTGCTTTTAAGTATTCAGCTGCACTGAGCAATGCATCTTCATCCATGGAACCAACTGAATGTAGTGGTTTAAGATTAACAGATACAATGTCAGTGCTGTTACCTTTTTTTGTTGGTGCTCAAGAAATCATTTGCATTTGAGGTAAGCATAACTGGAATGGTCTCTGGCAGATGGGGAACGTGCAGCTCTGGTACAAGACAACGTGAGGAACTCAGCTAATGGCAGCAATAGCAGCAATTCACAAACACGATACTACTGTAACAAGTGGTGACAAACTGGCTTGGAAAAAACTGAGACTGACCCAAAATTTACCTGTGGAAGCCTGCTGTTGTTGAGCTGCTGGGCTAAACATGTTTGTTGTCAGTGAGTGCTGGGCCATGAGCTTCAGAGAGCAGAGGTGCTGTTAAAGCAGATTCCTTGTCTTCACCATGCCCTCCATTTTCCTAGAGGGAAGTGAGAGAATTGTTTTAACCAAGACAGAAATTGCAAGGCTGATCCTATTAGATAGAAACAAAAGAAGACAGAAGCCAAGTTTTAGGCTGTCCTAATTTTAGACCAACATTTAAATATTTTTTTGTCCTTTCTCACAGCACCGGTTTCCCCTTGCAGCTCTGAGGAGATGCTTATTGTGCTATTTTCCTGGCATTTCCTCTTCCCTCTCCTAACCGCCATTCAGCTCTTGTTGCAAAGGGGAGGTCAGGAGAATAATGCCCTTTTGCTGACACACGGGTAACCCAATCCTCTGCCCTGTTGGTCTGCTGTGCTGAATTCCAACTCATCTGATTGCACTTAGGGCTATTGTACCATCCCTGCCATCAGAGCTGGGTAATTGATATGCTTGAAGGGACTTTAATGAGGAAGAAAGCTAATTAGTTAATGTAAGGAGTGAAAAATAAGTCTGACAACCTTGTAGTCCATTTTGTTCCATTGCAGCTTCCCACAGTGCTTAGCATGGAGCCTAATTTTGAGCTGAGCATGACTGAATGGAAAGCTTGGCAAGTCCTAGCAGCAACTGCAAAGCAGAACTGGGTTTGGGTCTTAGCTGTGCTTGGAGATGATGGGGTGCGCGCTGGCACACACTAGGGACTCCCCCCTGGCAAGTATATATGAAGTGGGGAGGGCTATGAGGGAGCTGCTATGCAAATTCTGAAATTAGGAGCTTCCTCTAAAGGGCTCCTGAAGACAAAGGTCTCTATGTTGGCCAGCCAGACTCACAGCAGCAGGGAGGGAGGTGCCATTGTGGAGATGCGGTACTTCAACGTGCATAGCTAAATGTTTCCAGAAACTTCTGCTATGTTAGGGCAGTGTCTGAGTGACACTGGTGACACTGGTGTGAGGGGAGGAGAGGTCAGAAAGTTTGAACGGTTTCAAAGTCCACAGAGGTCTGTGGAAGTTTCCTGCCTGACTTTGATGGATGTTGAGACTGTCCTTTAGAGAGGAAAAGACAACAAGGAAGGAGAAAAGGAATGGAAAAGAAGACATAAAAATAAATGAGATAGGAATAAGACAGCAAAGAGATACATAATTAAATATGGCTGAATAGAGTTTGTTCTGAGTAAGTTACATTTCCTAGTGTGGCCTTCAGGTTTGTATTCTTTGTGCAGAAATCCAGTTTCTTTGAGCAAGTCCTGTAAACACCACCTGCTTCTGGTGCTTTAGATAATGAGATGGGCTGGAACTAGACCAGACCTTGGGCACAACTGGTGCTAAGGCTGATTAAAGTGGGATGGCAATAAGAGTTATCAATTACTTGAGAGAAAAGAGTCAATAAAAAGCCCTTTTTCAATATAAATACGATCTTGCTGGATGTGGTGGGACTCTGGGGAATGAGCTGTTCACACGACATGAAACTCCTCTAGTTGTTGATAATGAGTGATGTTTGAAGACATCTTTGAGATATGGATCTAATAGCTGATGCTTTGTCCTTCCTCGCCTCAGCCCTGTCTTGAGAGCCTGGGAATGTTGCACAGCCATGCTCTGTAGGCCAGTGCATTTCCAGGTCCTAGTTCCTTTTCCCTTTTCCCTTTTTCCTGTTGCAAATTCCTCCTCCACAGAGCCTGTTCATCCTAGAGTCACATCAGAGCAAGAAGGCAATGAGAAGAAAGTCTCTGGGCTTCAGAAGAAGGTGTTCACAAACCTAAATAGCTGCCACTTTGCAGTTGGTACTGTCTCCCTTGACAGTTCCTAAGGCACTCTGGATTTGGGCTCATAAGTGTGTCCTCAGTACTGTGTTCAGTTCTGGCCTTTGCAGGACAAGAGACATGGAGCTACTGGAGAGAGTCCAGCGAAGGGTCACTAAGAGGATTAAGGGACTAGAGCATCTCTCTTAAGAGGAGAAGCTGAGAACTGGGTCTGTTCAGTGTGGAGAAGAGAAGGCTCAGAGGGGATCTTATCAATGTCTACAAATAGCTGAAGGGAGGCTGTAAAGATGACAGAGACAGGCTCTTTTCAGTGGTGCCCAGTGGCGGGACGAGAGTGAATGGGCACACACTGCAACATGAGAGGGGCTGTCTGGACACCTGGAAACACTGGGGGTGATCAAGTACTTGAGCAGCTTGCCCAGAGAGTTTGTAGACTCTCTATCCTTGGAGATATTGAAAAGCTGTCTGGACTTGGTCTTGGCAGTCATCTGTGGGTGGCCCTGCAGGAGCAGGGGCTTGGACCAGAGGACCTCCAGAGGTTCCTGCCAGTCTCAACCAGACTGTGATTCTGTAACTTTGTGTTGTGTGTTTGCATAGCCCTGCTTTCTCACGAGTCTGCTTGTTTTCATATTTAATCACGTGCTGTGTAGCAAAGGTAACCAGGTGAGTCGACCAGGCTCACTGGCCTTGTTGCCTGTGCACCCACACGTGCTTTCCTCTGCTCAGAAATTCTTGTCAGCATGCACACGCACACGACTGCAGTACACTCACAGGTGCCTCACGCCTACGCTCTCCCTGGGTTGCTAGTGCTGGTGCAGCTGAATGTTTGTTAGCAACCATGAGAAATTTTCCCAGAAAGGTCCTTCTAAAAGGAAAACCTGAGAAAGCAAAGGCTACTTAACTTTCCTGTCTTGTAGAAGAGGTGCAAAGCTGCCATTAACAAGAGGCCAGCTTCAAGGCTTGGGTTTCTCAGACTTTTCTCATGTGCTTTTGCAGTCCAGACCCTGGCATTTTAGTGGTGTCTGTGTCATTTAAATTGCAACATCCCGTTGGGTGACTGTTCATCACAACAGTGTTCTGATGGTCATACTTGCCAGCTCCTAGGTGTGTTCATGAAAAAGTCTGTGTCAGAAGAATCATCATCAGATACAGATACAGCTACAAATATGATACTGAGTATCTGGGACTTAATGAGATATCTTTTTTTTTTTTTTTTTCCCCTCTTTTGTGCATCTGGTTGCAAAATCTAGGTACTTTCCTACTGTATGGGCTTTTAGCCTGATTTCCAGATTGTGCAGCTTCACTGCCTGCCTGTCCACTGCTCCCTTTTCCCCTCTGAAAAAGCTTTTGGCCAGATTTCAGCTAGACTCATCAAATCACAAAGAGAATGGAGTTCTTACAAATTTTATGAAAACTGATGATTAGATAGCAGAGAAAGTCCAAAAAATTAGTCCTCCAGCGAGAGCAAAACAGGCAGAATTTAGCAATCAGCCACTGTTTGTAGCTCCCAGCCAATAAATAAGTTTATAGTTGTGACCCAGCTATCACTTCTGCTCCCTCTTGCTCTGCCAAGCAGAAGGGACATGTGTGAGGGAGATCCTGGCTTTTGGCAGAGGGAGGGGACATTGCACTGGGTGAAAAAAGATCAAGGACAAAGTACGCAAAGCAGTAGGGAACCAGGCTTCATTACTTCTGGTGAGCATGGAATAACTTGTTTTGATAAGTAGTTCAGAGACCTTAAAAAAAAAATTCCGTCACAGTAACCAGTGTTCCCTAGCAACCCTACCAAAACAAAGCAGCCTGTGCAGCTTCGTTTTCATGAGCAACAAAATCTGCTTCATTACAGTAAGAGATTCCAGTCTGAGCCTTTCAAGGGTTCCCAGTAAGCAGAGAGCAAGGGAAGGAAGGATACTGACTCAGCCCTGTGTGATGGTGTCCAATCCCACATTCCTTGCATAGAGAAGTTAATGGAAGAATTGGGTGTACAGGGAATTCTGACTTTCAGTTTGTGTTGTGCTATTTAAGAACTGAGTGGCAGTAGCAGTCATGTGTGTGGACATGAGACAGTTATAAAGCTCTTCTCTTGCCTTGCCCCATGTACTTTGTCTGTGGAGTACAAAGGATACAGGAACTTAATCTCATATTAAACTACTTTATATAATAATTACCGTGAGTGTGCCCGTGACTAATCCTAGTTAGGATTCAGTAGAGATTGCTTATCTGAGCACAGTGCTCTCAAAAATCTTTCTCCTAAGGCTGAAACTTTCTCAATGGCATTTACTTAGAGCCAGATTTCTTATTTTAGGAAAGTAAGTTTAGTCAGTCAAAGGAGCAGGATTTTATGATGGATTGCATGTGGTTTGGAGGGAGAAGAGGCAGAACCCCATCTACAGGATTTACTGTTTGTAAATGGGTGAGAGCAGCAGCCATTTGTGTATTCTGCAGGACTGAGATATTCTTGACATGCATACTGTAAACAGCCCTCATGCTTTCTGCGACCTGGCATTTGTGTCCACCCCACATACGGGTGAGGTTAATGCTGGTTTGCTTCTAATAAGGTGATGAGGAGTACAGAAGTGTCAGCCTCCTCCTTTCCATCCTCCAGAGCTCAGGTCAGTGCTGTCTGACTGCACAGACACCCCTTGCCCTTTCCCAGGGAATAAGCTGCTAGCTTTTAGCTCCTTTCTGGAAAATGAAAACAGTGCATGCCACAGCAAAAAACTCCTGCATGGAGGACAGCTCCCTGGAGCACAGGAAAGAGCTGCAAGAAGTGCTGAGCTTGGCTTTCCCCTGACCCACCTCCCTTGAGGGTTCACATGGCATGTGGGGGCACAAGGCAAAGGGTAGAGCCCTTGGGGGGAGCACTGAGGTTGCAAAACAGGAGCTTTCACTGTGCTGTTTTGGCAAAGGTGGCAAATGCATTTTGGTCCCAACTCGCCTGCCAGAGCTTGGTGTTAGGGACTACCTGGGTTAAAATTTTACTAAATCTGATTAACTGGGTTTGATGCCTCCTTACTGGGGTTGATGGGAGGCAAACCACTTGCGTTTCTATGATTCGTGTGTGGCTGGACATTACAGGCCTCCAGTGCAAATTTTTAAGTCTGTCCCAGGTTGTAGCCCTGATTCAATGGCTTGGGGAGGTTTGCAGGACCACAGGGTAACCCGGGCTTGTTCTGCTTCTACCATTCACCTGTTCCACCTCCTCTCTCCTCCAGCCTATCTATATACTAGTGTGGCCCAATCCCAGAATGAAAATGCATCCCATATTTGTATGTTTAATGGTCACGCAGAGGCACATATGGGCATCCCTCACTCCACGAGAAAGCAACACATTCACACACTGCACAGAACAGACCTGTTGGCATTCTCAGACCAAGTGTGTGACTCTCACGGTTGGCTCCTGCCTTGCCTTCCCTCTCGGCTAGTGCTGCCTCTTGCAGTTCAGCACAACAATCTCTCTCCCCTTTCATGACCCCACATTCAAGACACTGCCCAGCTGCCTCTGGCATGTGGGGTTATGCAGAAACAGAGTTGAGCACGCTGTGCTGCAAATAGCTGGAAAGCCGTTCAGCACTCCCTGCTCTCAGCTGGCTGTGTTGAGCACACACTCCGGCTTCAGGTTGCTCCTGGGGTCCCCTGCTTCATCCCAACATCAACTTGCTAAACACAGCCCTTCAACTTATATATTGGAGAAAAGAAACTTCTTGGGTCTGATGCGCTGACTGTGCATGCTGTCTTGAGAGTTTGTTAATATTTACTAACTTTAGTAATGACCTCTGGGATCCCTGAGCAGATTTGGGCGAACCATATGAGGCTTCTTTTTTGGCTGAGATTTATTGTGTGTGTAGCGGATTCAAATCCCAGCTCAAGGGAGTTTGCAGAGTGGGGTAGAATTGAGTAACACATGGAACAGACCTGAGGGAACTGCTCCAATCCTCTGCAGAAGGAAACAGATGAATTTCATATGTGCTGAGTGGCTACTGTTGTGGGCCACGAATGGTCCCTGGAGTTGTAAAACCTGCAAATCCCATCCCTTTACCCCAGCACGACTTTTCAGTGCCATATAAAGATGCTGTGTCATAGCATGCCTATGTGCCGCTGTCACACTACAACATAAGCATTGCTGAGCTGTGGCTTCGGAACCTTCTTCCAGCAGGCGAGCTCCCAAGAGGAGGCATCCCCAGAACACACTCCAAAGCAGGCAGCTGGGAACAGAAAGTTCAGCACAAGCTTCAAGAGCCTGCAAGTCCTGCTGCAGTGTCCTTGAGTGCCCTCCCTCTGCCCCAAGCCTTTGCCTCTAATGCTTTTGGCTCCTACAGCTTAATCCATTTTACAAAACGTTCCCTTCTTGTTTCTCTCCACCTTGTCAACTCTCCAGCTCTGCTCGAGCCCCATCTCTTTAAGAGCTTTTCCCTTCTTCCTTGCCTCTGCCTTTTGAGATCACTCTTTCCTAGGAGGGCTTTGGATCCAAAGCACAAATCTATTCCTTGTGTTGTGGTTTTGCATCAGAGTTTTCTATCATTTTGCTTCCTTGGTTCCTTTGTCACACGAAGCATTTGGGACGGTGTGGTTGTAAGATGTGATTAAAAATAATGTTGGATCTATCTTGGCACATGACTTGGCACTCAGTCCCCACTAAGGCTCAGCGGGGGGTGTGTGTGTGGAATTGAAGGTGAGGATATTCTATTTCAAAAGTAGATAAAGCCAATGTGCATTCTAAACATTTTTTTTCCCCATCATAGCTTACCTCTCTGGAGCAATAAGGGTCTGTTTGCTTCAGTACTTCCTGCAGTATTTATATTACCCATTATTAAAATACAATGAACTTGTCATGGCTTTCAAGATGAGGATTTCTAGTTATGTCTCCTTAGTGCTCAGTGTATCAGGCCATCACAGACTGAGACAGAAACTTAGAGCAAGAGAAGATTTTTGTCAAGAGTTAGTGCAAAATGGGCAGTAGCAGTTATTGAGGAACACTGCTTAATCCGGTGTTTAAAATAAGCAAATAGGAACTTCTCTAATGCAGTGTAATGGGAGCCTCACGTGTACCGTTCAGGGAATGCTGTGTTTTGTGGGCTCTGCATAAGAAAGTGTGAATGGAAGCTGTCACTTGGAGCAGTATCCTTTCAAAATTTCCCCAAAATTAGAGATGGGAATCCTTATAAACAGGGCTTTTCCATGATCCTCTTTTTGATCCTCCTCTCTTCTCTGTATTATACGAGATTCTGATTTCATTTGCACCACTGGAAATCATGAAAGCTGTTAATTCTGAGTACTTAGAAAGTTTTCAACTTGTAAGTTGACAGCTCTAGAAGTTTATACTATTAGAAACTCAACTTCAATACAGTTACTCCACATTGACACAGGTACAAGTGACGAGATTTGGCCCTTATTAAGGAAACATTGTTCTGGCTTTGTGGCACATGCGGAGAGAAGAATCTCTTTAGTGGATTGGAAATGTTCTTTTTTAAGGCGTCCCCAGGTGGACTTCAGTGCACAGACTCCAGTCTAGTTGCACTGAAGTGGGATCAGTGGATATGAATGATGTTATGAAAAGAAGTGAGAATATTAACGTGACATTTTATCTTTTATTGCACCTAAAGCATCTGATCCACGGCTGCCATCTGGATGTGTAAGCTCTAAGGAGCTCCAGTGTCACTGCCTTGGGCTGTGCAGACCCTTGGCATTGCAGACTTGGAAGATTCCCCTTGTCGGGATGCTCCCCACCTCCCCTCCTGCCTCACCAGTGCTGCAACCAAGAATGCTGTAGCTGCCTGGGAGAGATGCCAAAGAAACCCTTCGATATATGGAGACTTGACCTTGGGCTGTTTGGCTGTGTGCCACAGGCCACAACACCATCATCCTGTAAAATAAACACCTCCTTGTCCTTAGCATAGCAACATCTGTGAAGGATAAAGGCCAATCTGACTGCTGATGCTGCCAAACTGTCACCCCATTACAGCGCTGAGGGAATCTCAGCCACTCATCCCAGCCCTGACTGCTGTCTCCCAGCCTGGTTAATGAGATGCAAACACTTTGATTTGCACACCCGCAGCAGACAGGCCTGTCCCAGTGGAGCAGCCATATGTGCAAACTTCAGGTGTCCTCGCTGGGGCTGCATATGCTTTCATGTGATTTATTTTTTGGAACAATGTTGCCTTTGCCTCCAGACTGTATAATGTCTTTTCAGCTTGTCCCCTGGCATCCTAGATTCCATTTTAATGGAGTTTATCTTGTTGCCCTCTAAGATGGGATGTCAGTGGATGGCTCCTTACTTCTGTTAATGGAACAGATAGTGTCCTCCCTTGCCAGCCTACAAAATGAGCTGGCAATGCTGGCTGTAGCTTCTAAGGGTAGTAAACAGGACTCAGACTTTAAAACTTGGTCCTGTTGGTTTGGACTGAGGAAACACCTATACTTTGATCTTGATTCAGATCCATGTCATTGTGTTCTGTATCAGCCTTCAAAAGCTATACTGTGTGTCCATAAGCAAGTAGAGTTCAGGGTGGAATGACCCAGGTGAAAGTGGCTGTACTATGTTGTTTTTTTTTTTTAGTGAATTGAAACTTTCATTAAAGCCAACAACATATGAGCGATCACCAGTTTTTATGGCTTGTGGAAGGTCTTCTACAAATGAACCAGGTGCTGTGCTTAATGTAACTAAACAACTTGAAGAAGTGGCCCTTCAGCAATGGCAGGGTACAAATGTCCCACAGCTGCTCTGGATTTTTTTGTGTGTGTGCATGTGTGGCAGCTCTGGTGCTGCTGGATTTGCCATCAGGGGACACGTGGCACTCAGTGTTCCCAGACAATATTGAAAGATCACAGGTTGAAGAAGGGACAGATTGTATGGAGCCACTCCAAACATAGACACTGGCTCTGGATCCTGAATGCCTTTTCCTCAGGTCCTTGAAGACAACCCTTCCATATGATGCCCATGTACATTCTGGTTTTACAGAACAGCTTCAAAATCAAGACCAGTAGCTTTGACATTTCTGTGGGTTCATTGCCACTGATCCTCTTCTCACGTGGCTCTTCTTTAAATCAAGGGTGTTTTATGAATGATGACATAAAATGTCAATCAGTGTTGACATTACAAATTGTTACAGCTCCTTGAAGAATGAAACTTGTGTTCTGGTCACCTTGCCCCAAATTTCAGTTTGCCATTCTGTCTGGGTTGCCTTATCCTTAAAGTAGCTGTATTTCTTGTGTGTTGTGAAGGACGCTGCTATTTTGGAGGACAAAAGATTCATGTATAAAATTAGCATATTTATAATTATGTAAATATCAGTATAATTTATGCTAAAGGATTGTGAGCTGCACAGATATAATCCTGTGTCCCCCATCACACCTCATGTGACCTATATGCACTTCATCACAAACCACCTGAGGATTTACAGTGGCCTCAGATATCCCAGTCAACCACTGAAAGGATTTGGAGTGCAAAACAGGACACAGAGCATCAGCTATAAAAATTCACATCCCTTTCCTTCTGCTTTTCCTAAACAATGACAATTTTTATGAATTTGGGGAGGTTAAAGTAACATTCATAGAAATATTTGCTGTATGTGGGTGTGTTTATGTAATGTTTTTATCACTTGGTACTTCTGACTGTCATCCAGTTATGAAATGGAGGGGCTTGTGCCTGTACGTCTGTGCACACCGTTCATGCCCACATGAATTTCCAGCCACTCTACTGGAAGGGAGGCACTGCACAGGGAGGCACGCACAGTGCCAGCCAGGCAGCATGTGGCCACACATGGCTTTGGGCTTTTCAACTTTCTGCTGTGCTGGGGCTGTCAGCTTTGTTCTTCTTGGCTGTTTCCACGCAAGCTGAAACTACACTCCTGGCCAGTTAATTTAGCTCCACTAGCCCCGTCATGGGCCTTGACTTCTGACTGGGGAGCTGTATGCACAGACCTGGGCTCTGTTTAGTGGACTTGCTTGGACTTGCTCCCCACTGCTGAGGGACAGAGTGCAAGCATTGAGTGAGGTGTGTTTGGAGTAATTACAGGAGCTTTAAGACTATAGAGAGACTGTGGATGATACAGTTCTGCTCCAGATAAGCGAGGGTCATCAAGTAAGTACTAGGTGAGCACATGTATAAACAATTCAAATGTCTGATGTGACTAAACCAAGGGAGCATCATCTTTGAGAGAGACCATTTTACAGGATGTCTGAACACAGAGGGCTTTATATTGGCTTGTTCAGTAGGTGGAATCAAACTAGTTAATGAAATCTGGTTGAATATTTAAATAGCTCCCTGCACATTCTGCTGCCACCTGAGACCATGGACGCTAATCTTGCAGGAATTAGGCAGGCTGGTTTCCTACTACCTACTGATGCTGCAGCTGACAGCAGTAATGTATGGAGCAGGTAGCAACTACAGTTTCATCTTTTTTTTTTTTCTCCCTCCCTCCCTCCCCGGGAATTAGGTTCTTACAGTCCATCAGATGTGCCGAGACACATGACAGGCCAGTCATGCACACTGCTGCCATGTTTCTGTGCTTCCAAGATACAAAGGATCAAATTCATGGAGGTTTTTTTAAAAGGGTGTTACCCCAGGGATGAATTTGGCCCAGGGAGGAGGCTATAAAGCAACAAGAAACAACACAGAGGGGGGAAATGAGAGCAATTAAAAAAATGAACCTGCTTGACCCTAATTTTGCAAATCTCTAGCTGTCAAAGAACGTACCTCAACTAATTATGTTTGGATGTGAAATTATGGAATCATTATAGCTCTGATTACACAGGTCCCCCAGCTCTTGCCTGCCATGGTGTCTGGGTGCATGTGCTTTCTACTGTGAGCTTTCATTTTACATTTGCATTCTTGTTTTAGCTGTTTAGTTCTCCAGCAGTATCCAGAAATAGGCCTCCAAAAAAGAAATAATTGTGTCCCACGTCTCAAATGTGCTATCCTCAGCTGTCCTCCCACCTCCCTCCTTTCCTTTTCTCCTTTTGGCCTTTGGAGACCGGAGTCAGGGCTGTAGTTGGGCAATTAGGCTTCAAAGCCAAGAACTGCACTGAACTTTGTCAAAAACTGCTGAAGCAAGCGCAGCACTCTGGCTTTGAACGTATGGCGTGGAACTGCAACCACTTCCCCATCAGATGCATTTGGGCTAAGAGCAGGGCAGCTAAATTTGAAATAAAAAGCTAATATGAATGTTGGGTGGCTGAGAAACTTGGAGTTTGAGGTAGCAGATTAAGTGTAGTCTCTCTGATGCAATATGTGTCTTCGGTTCCAGGATAAAATCTGATGTGTAAACACTCAGGATTTCTGGATGTTTCTGAAATAAAAGCATTTTCAGATTGGGTAAGCTCAAAATATACCTCCTGTTTTATTTTGAATTTATTTTTTTTTCATTCTCTAACATGGGTGCTGGCAAAGTCCATGCTCTTTTTCCTGTAATCGTCAGACTGCCAAGATACTCTGCATAGTATAAGCATAATTCAGGAATCCAAGCCTCTATCAGGGACCTTGCTCTAAGAAATCAATATGACCTGCCATCCCCAAGCAACTCTGAAAACAAACCTTTGCCTGCAGCTCTGATAATCAGGAGCAACTCTGCAGCAACAAATTAATGGGCATAGCCTTGCACTTGTCGTTCTGAGCCTCTGTGTCCCTACTCCAGAGAGGACAGTTAAGCAAGGCAAGATCGTCAGGACACAGGATCTGTAACCCCGTCCTTGTCAGCAACTTTGCAATAACGAACCAACTTTCTATATCTGCGACAGAACAGTTGGAGAATACAAACAAAAACCCCTCTGCTGCAAAACACCAATCCCAAAATAGATTTTGGAGATATTATTACATCAAACAGCACAGAGAGGAAAGGAGGATTCAGAAAATAGCTTGCTACAGTCCTTTAAGCAGCTCAGCATTGTATGGTAAATAATGCAGGAAAGAAGGGAAACTGCACTCTAAATGGATGTGCTGGAAGGTCTCATCAGCACCTGAAATGTCTTTGGAGACCTTCCAGCAGCACAGAAACACACTGCAGATATAACTAGTTTTTCTAGCACCCTCCTTGGCCTCCCTGGAGCCTTGGAGAAACTGAGTTTCTGAGCATTTTGGAGGGAGCAGGGCTGAGTCATGGGCTTGAGGGAAATCCTGAGCTTCAGTTTCATGAACCCACCAGCCACAAGCAAATTCAAAGTGAAGGCTCGGACATGTTCCATGCAATTCCCACTGGAGATAGCAGAGGTGCACAGAGAGGAGCAGAGGGCAGGACTTGGTCATTCAAGGCTCAGAGTTGAGGAGAAGTTCAATTTGCCTCCCTGTTTTATACACACCAGGATCCTTCACAGCTGTCTTATAGTGCCTGACCTTTATAGCACTCTCGGGAATACCCTTTGCAGGTTGGCTGCTGGTCTGTGCAGTGGTGCCCCTGATACTGCTATTAGCTTCCCAGGATTTTGCCTTCCCAGCTGAATGATCACATCCATGTCCCAAACTGATGTGATCTGACAGCACGGTTAATTGAGTTAAGTGAACTGATATAGAACAGGTATCCTGTACTGTCACCACCACCTCCAAGATGCTGTTGTTTCTAGCTCTTGTTTGTTGGACAGTTTAGGGTTTTTTTTTTGTTTTGTTTTTTGTTTTTAAATTGTATGGCTATGACTTTAAACAAACCTGTGCTTTAATCGGGAAGATGAAGACCCAAAGGGTGAGTGTTGTGTGATAAGAACATAGCAGTCAGGAATAGGACCATATGCCCCTGACCTCTTATCACCTAGTACAATGGCATTGTAACATGAAAGCAGCCCTTCACTTACAATGACAAGATGACTGAAACGGAGTTAAAACTTTTCTTTCAAGGCCTCTTTGTCCTTCGTTTGCCCCCTTCTAGAAGGTGGTGTTAAAGCAGTGCCCGCATGAGCCTGGAGACCTGCTGTGTTGCTTCCCAGAAAGAATGTGTGCTTATTACAGAAATGGGCAGCAGATTATTTCAGGTATATATTTTCTGCATACAGAAAAGTGTTTATGGAAGTGGGTTGCGTGCTTCATCATCGTTCCAAACAGACACTTGCAAACGTATCCTCACTGAGACATTAATGTGTGTCAATGTGCGTGTATAAGCAGCAGTATTTGCATGCTTAATCGGGCACGTGGCCTTTGTTAATTAGACAGTCAGTTAATGCTTGATGTCTGTGTGTCTGCATGTGCAATCATTTGCCCAGAACCTCATTAATTTTACTGGCTGCCCCTCCTGTTGGAGTTCACAAATCAAGCTGAGTACGCACACAAATCCCTTTGAGTAGGTTTCTCTAATAAAGCAAATCAGGCATCAGAGGAAACTCTGAAAGAATATTGAAAACAAAGCTGTAAGGGCCGACCTGGTGATTTTGCAAAGCAGCTTTGTGCTACCAAATGGGAGCTGCAAAGAGCAGTTGAGAATTCCCCCTTGCAGCTAGGGGCAAGCGGGACCCTTCTGTCTTCCAGTTTCTCTCTGTGCATATAGACATATATACACCTATACACAAATGTGCAGCCATTGGCGTGTGAATTTTTTGTGTGTACTCGGTATAGATGTCTCCTCTGAAACCACTGCCTGTAGGATGCAGCATCTGCCAGTTACCACATCTAAAGAAACAGCCTCGGTTCGCAGTATCCCAGGTAGCACAGACTCAACGTACTCCTGCACATATAGACTGTGTGTGTACAAGGGCAGATTGCTTCCATGTGCTCATTCTCAGCCCAGGAGAAAGGAAAGCAGCCAAAGGACTTTCTTGAGAGTGGAATTGGAGAAATAACATTATAACTCACTGTTCTAGACGATGGTCAAATGTGCCGATGAGGCCTCTGGGACTGGTGGTGGCTGTGAACATTTGCAAGGGATTATTTCTTTCTTCGTGATCAACAGATCAGTAGGGCAAAGGTGTAGGAAATTCTTGCTTTCTTTTCTCTGTGTGTTCTCTGAACCGCAAAACAAGAAGCATCACTGAAACACAGCCTAGCACTGATCATGGGCTGAAATCTTCATTCCCACCCGCTGCAGTGCGGACAGTATTTCACTCAGGATCTTCCAGACATCAATTCATGTTATTGTTACCCCAGATAACCTCTTCTGAAGCATTTTCACCTTTCTATGTATAGAAGTAACTGCCTCTCTTCCCCTCCTCACTGCTGGTGTGTTACACTTTGAGCTGCTCTGCTTGCACGATGCACCTCTATCGGCGGAGGCACAGCGCGAGTTGTGACAACACTTTTGCCATCTGCACTGCAGTCCCTATTACGGATGCAGCACCAAGCAGCTTATTTCACAACTGACTGAAGACGAGGGTATAAGCCCACGTGTGAGTATGAGGTTATTCCTTTCATCATTCAAAACTGATTCAGGGGTTGGTGACGCAGAAGGTTCAAACAGGGAAAAGCTGCTCACGTAAATGTTCTCTGCAAAAATGGAAGGACTAGTTGTCGTTTTTAAAGGACCAACCTACAGCACAGACATGGACATAATGCAAACACGGGTTAGAGCTGCACTCTAGAAAAGCCTAGCTGCATATTGCAGTCACAGTTCTAAATTGAACTGTTTGTCTGGACCTACCCTGCACTTGGTTAGTGTTATTTCAGTGCAGGAAATACACAAGAATATACGTGGAAATGTGGTAATTACATGGCTCAGTTCCACCTGTATCTCCAAACTGGACTGTGTTATTACTGTGCTAGGGATAACTGATGTAGCAAGGGAGAAGTGACAGTGAAACTGAGTTCTTAAAATAGAGAGGGGCTATTTTGCCCTTTTTTCTTTTTTTGCAAGCTGTGTTTGCATAAATCTAGACTTCAGATGTTACAGGAGTTCCAATTGCTTTGGAAACTAATCATTTATAGTTGTGAAATAGTTGTGTGTCTGCCCTGTCTGGGTTGCTAGGAGGGCTGGGGTGAGCGAGTCAGGCTGATATGTCTTTAGCTGCCCTGAAACAGCTACAGAAGTAATGTTTAATCAAAGCAAGCTGACACTTGTCCATTGAATTGTTATCAGAATTGCTTAGTCATTCATGTGCCATTGTGTTTCAGAATGGAGAGCAAGGGGTCTATTCAGCTTGACATGAGCTGCTCCCAGCCATTAGCATTTCCCCAACATCTGAAGATGTCTTCATTTCACACTGCTAAACAAGTCACCTTGAGGCCAAGGTACTGCTGGTGCCCTCTGCAAGAGGTTTCTTCTTAGAGCATCCCTGGGAGATATTTTCTTCTTTATTATCACTCAGCATGCCAGCTCTCCAGCCTCTTGTAAGTGGCATGGGGGATGAAAGGGTCTGCCTGCTCTTTGCATGCTGCTTTGGTTTCATGCCACCATAAATAACACTGAAGATCTCCAGTAAACACTACCAGCTCCACCTTTGCTGTAAATAGGCTTGGAGGATTGCTGCTGGCATTTGAAATCAGTTTGGATCAGAATTCTTTGCCCCCTCTTCTGCTAGATCTCAAGAAACAGCCACGCTGAGTTTTTAGGCTGTGTGTGGGAGGAAGAGCGGGGGTGTTATTTGGAGAGGAGAGGGGATGGCTGACTGAGGAAAGAAGGGATGTCTAGTTTGTGTGCATGTAAGGGAGAGACAGACAGACAAAGCGAATGTGTTGCTGAATGCAGGAGTGAAAGCCGGGGAAAGTGTAGCCATAGAAACACTGTGTGCTTACTCGTACTGGTAGAGTGCAATACAGCCCATTTCCTCAGCCTGGGGGAGCCAGATTATGGTGATATTTTCGGTCTGTGCTTGTGTGCATCTGCCCTGGTCATGAACATGCATATCTTACACATGTCTGTGGCTGCTGGTAAATACATGAGTATCCATGAGGACAGAAAGTACCTGGGTAGATGGCATGGTGGCAAGTGGCAACTGCTTAAAGACAGATATACTGATCTGGAGTGGAGCCCTGGGTTTCATCAAACCACCAAGAACAGGTAGCAGAGCAGTGGCAAGGGATGTGCAAGTGGAGCAGGTAGAGATGGGAGGGTGGTGTTTTACCACTACCTAAGACATGCCTGTTCCCCTCTGGGAGCAGAACAGTACGCTGGAAAAAGCCTCTTTCCTGCTGCAGAGGATCTTTGCATGGGTGGGTACAGGGTGGGCTGTTCTCTGCAGGTGTAGGTTTATGGTTGGTTTCAGCTGATCTAATTCTGTGCTGCTGGGTGATGTGTTTTCCCTGGTGCCAAAATCATCTCTTGAGTGATCTGCCAGATTAGGAATCTGATCTCTCTGAAAAGTAACCCAGTAGAAAGGGAAAAGACAAACATAGTTTCCAGCTGGATCAGTTCCCTGGTTGGCTAATGCTCATGCCAACAGAAGGACAAAGGTAGGGACAGGAGTGGGAAGAAAGTGAAAATATCCCTTTCTTTGGCAGCTTAAACTAAAGTCAGTTTAATTTCAAAACTACTGCTCCCTGAATCTCTACTGTCTTCACTGAAAAAGCCAGGAGCTGGGATGAGGAACATGGTGAGCTAACTTTGCAGACAGTGAAATACTACTGTGTTTGCTGGGAGCTCAGTGGTGATGTTGGAAAGGAAAGCTGGCCAGTAACAGTGCAATCCTTTACCTCTGATTCAAAGTGCAGTTTGCTTGAAGCTTATTAGTTAAGAGGTCAAGGTCCATGTATCTCCACTGATTGCTCCACAGCCCTGTGCTCCCAGTGGGTCTGGGAAAGAGTCAGGGTAGTGGTGAGTAGCTGTATATTGGGCTGAAAAAATGTTCAGCCAATCTGGACAAGAGAGAAAGAAAAACTACACTATCACCCAGCACACGACATGCTTCAGGCTGCATCTTTTAAACTGAATTGTCAATATGAATATTTGGGGTCTTCTTGTGTGCATCTTTCTGTGAAAAAAGAGTTATGTTGGAGTTTGCTCTTTTTAATACAGTTCCTATTTAGGCATTGGCACGACTACTCTGCTGCCTAGTGAAATTGATGTCATGCAAGCCTGTCACACAAGCATCAGTGCCCCATAAACTGTTGTGCTAGTACAGCCAAGATACAAGGGCAGCAAGGAGCAGTGGAGGGTGAGGATAGCTGCAGAGAGCATCACGCCTCTTGCCTTGCATTCTGAAACCAGGGCCTGAGGTCCAGCTGAGGCTCCTGTGGCTGTGCTCGGCTTTTGACTTCTTTCCTGCACCCTCTAGTGTTTTTTGTTCCTCCCCTCCCTGCACACTGCAGCCCAAACTCAAAACAATAAGGAGAGGAAACCTCTGGCTGCATAGTTCTCATTCCTGAGCTGAGTTGCATATGGCTTTGCTTTGGGTGGAGGCTGCTTGTGCTCAAGCTTGGGTTGACTCCTATTGTTTCTAACCTGAGTGAAGCATAACTGTCATACCCTCTAGCCTCACTGGGTCCCGGCCGTCCCACAGCAGCACTGGTGCCGGTGGTGGTGAAATGCTTCCAGCCCTGAGATCTCTGAGGCAATGTGGCGGCCTCCAAACCCCAGCGCCTGCCAGACAGGAGCGTGGGCTGCGTTCAGCCCCAGCGGTGTCCAGCACGGCCAGCGAGGTAGATGGGTAACATCAACAGCTCCCCACCTCTGCTCTAGGACAATTATAGCTGACCACAGTGATGCACTTAGGCAGTTATACCTCTTAGGAGAAGGTATCCCTATATGTGAGGATTAAGCATATATAAATAATGTCAAAGCCTTTTGCATATGTGCTCAAGATGTCACATTGGTGAGCCTGCTTCGTTTGATGGTTTCTGTGAGAAAATAATGGACGTGACCCGGCAGCTCTAAGTTGAGCAAAACTTCTGTTGGGGAATGAATATAATCAGAGATGGGATCTCTGATTCCAGCCTCGTGTATTTAATGGTAGGTTTTACTTTGCACAGCCTTGCTTTGAAATAACTTCTGTCTGTCTTTGTGTTTCTGTGAAATCAGATTTCTTTTTTTTTTTTTTCCTAATGCCGCGTGCTTGGGAGGCGTTTTCTGAGGGAAAGTGCATAGACAGGACCTTAATTTCTTTTGAGCGAGTATGCAGCAAATGTGCTGCTTTGAAATGTCACTGGTTCCCCTATCAGGAAAAAATGAAACAAAACCAGAGTGGATGACTAAAAAAAAAAAAAGTCATGGAACATCAAACTCTGGTCTTCCCTTAAGAAAAAAAAACAGTGCCTCCAGAAGTTAGAGTAAGGGATAATAAAGCTGTGCTAGAAACAGCCAAGCAAAAAACATTGATGATTTAGTGGGCGACAGGAAATCCTTTTTCCTGCTGCTGGGAAAAAATATGGAGTGTGAAGCAGATAACTCTGCTTCTGCACCTCTCTCTAATTGGGATGTTGCAGGGACACATCACATCCTCTTTTTGGCAGTGGGATTTGTCCAGAATTAATCCCTCTCGTTGTGTGCTCCCCAGTAGCAGCAATGGGCAGAGAGCAGAGGAAGCTGTCCTGCTCCACCAGCTGCAGCTGGGCCTCACAGGCGGTTTGATGTGGGAAATGAGGGGCTCTGACCCACCAACCCCTTCCCTTGGTCCCAGCATGACCTGGCCAAAAATGCTCCTGCCTTCAGCCCTTTCCCCTGCCCCTCTTGGAGGTCCCCAGCCTGCTGCAGGGAGCTCTGTGCAGCCGTTTCCTTAACTGTGAGGGTTTATGGCATTTTGAGGTAAACCGTCACCTAATTTAAGTTTATCTTTGAATGCTGGTTGTAAACTGCTCGTCAGACACAGCTCCCAAGGGTAGGGTAGATGAACCCAGGTCTGCTCTGATAATTCCCTATCTGCCTGAATGGGGCTGGCTGTGATGTTGGCCTTACAGGCACAAGAGTGTGGCAAATATCTCAACCTCCACTGTAACTGAGATACTGTCTATATTTTTTCAGTGCTTCCACAGTATAGTAGAAACTGCAGTAGGTTTTCTCTTGCTTTGTTTGTTGTATCTATTTCAGCTCTAAGCCCTTACCACAAATTACTATTTTATACGCCATGTCCCTGCAGTGATGTGGCAATATCCAGACTCTCTGCAGCCTGGGGCTGCTGTAGTCCCAGGGAAAATTGGCCCTGCACACTTTAGCTGAACATCAGGCTTGGGGCAGGGGAGGGCTCAAAGGAGAGTGACCTGGGCAGGTGATGTCTGGCTGGAGAGGAGCCACTCGAGGATGCTCGCTTTTGAAATCCCCTGGAAAGGGAAGGTATCACATGGCACTGTGGCTGGGCTACTCCTCACACATGTGCTGCTTGTTGTGGGTGGGCTTGCTCCAAGTCATGCCCTCCCTGAAGGCACAGAGAGCTAAAGAAACGTTTTGTTATCTCACAAACCCAGTGGCTGGAGTCTGGGTAGGATCCTGTCATGTGGACGCTGGGAGTAGAAGATGGTCAGGATGTGCTGTTGCACCATAAATAAGTAACAGCCGTATTTGTTCCCCCTCAAACAAGCACATTAATCGATATCATTGCAAGTAGTCTCAGAATTGGGGAATACACCCTTCACCTTTATGTCTTTTAGTAAAAAAAAGTATATAGGAAAGGCAGCTCTTTTCTACTCCCTCTGAAAGCCTGTGAACTGAGCTTGTGTACAGAAGGTCACCAAGGACAGGGTTTATGTGTGCGCATCAAAGAGCAGCAAATGCTGCCAAAATTCTGCATCTACAAATTGAGATGTTCCCTCGCTTTTCCATTGAATTACCCAGAGCTTGTGGGTCTGAGAGGCTTGGACTGGATGCCTGATGGAAACAGATGTTTTTCCAAAATTTCCAGTACGTTTTGTTTCAGATCAAACCGGGAATAGCACAAGAACAATCTTTTGTAGGAGCTGGAACCTCCTGGCCCCGGCCCCGGCCCCAACCACAGTGCAGGCATGCAGAGACTGATGCTAAAGAGAGAGAGATGGAATTTTCCGGACCTTGGAAAAAAGGCTTTAAACCACATGCCAGAGTTTGTACTGGTTCTGACAGTAATTCGCCATCCTGGGGTTAGTAATTGGAGTTCTAGCTGGGGTGTGTTTTTAAGGAGAAGCTGGTTACTAGTGATAGCTCTGGCTCAAGATGGGCATGCTGCCTTGGACTGAGACCTTGGTGTGTATTTTCAGATTGTACTTGTCTGATTGTCATGTGTTGAACACACCCCTTTGTTCCAAATTATCTCCATGCTCTGGAGAAATATTGTTGCCATTTTTGCTGCTCAAGCCCAGATTTTGCCCAGTTCTGATTTCCTCCAGTCCTTTTATGCACCAAGAGATGCAGCTCATTTCCCTTCATCTTCTCGTTCACATCTGGTGAGTGTCAGCAGCACGTAGCTGTCTTGTAGAGTATTTCAGGTCAGTGGGTAGCTAACAACTGAGGTAGCTTCAGTGGACAGACACTGCTGAAAGAAACCCCCCTTTAGGAGAAAGGAGGTTATTTAAAAGGCTACACAAGTGAAAAAAAATCCAAATGTAAACCACAGACCTTCTCTAGGGAAAGCTGCTAAGGGACACACCTTAAGTGCTGGTATGGGAGGAAGCTAGATCCCCTGCATTTGCTTCTGATATTTCCCTTTTCTTATTACGAGTGTTTCCACATATTTACTGAGATGCTCCCTGTGCGCACTGCCAGAGCTTGTACAAGCTTTCCTGGCATAAACTGAGACTGCTGTGATCTGAGGAACCAGCACCTGGCATCACCTCTGCCTTTGATGTTGTCCATCAGCAAGACAGGATGATCTGTCACTTGTGCTTCTGCCTCTTTGCCAGAGAAGGTTGGGGTTTTTTGGTGTGGGTTTTGTTGTATTTTTGGTTGGTTGGTTAGTTGTTCCCTCCCCTTTTCAGCTTTCATCTCAAAATTTTACGCACTGAATCCATCATGATCATTTGTGTGGTCCACTGTGGCTGCCAGTTATTTAGGAAAGTCTGTATCTTCAAATCCCTTAATTTATGAGCTCAGAAATGTTGCCCTTGGTCCTGGGCTCAGCTTAGTCTTTTGAAAATGCTTGAAAGCTAACTATAACAATAACCACCATAACTGAGGAGATACAGCAAACCAAAATTTTGCAGTAGCCATGCGTGTGTGTACATAGAAGCTTTAAATTAGTGGGCTGGGGTATCTACGTACTTGGTACTCCAAGCAACATGTGTGGTTGGAACAATGTGAAGCCCAGGTTGGGCTGCCAGCTCCTTGGCAATGCTCACATTCCCTTTGGTTTCTACACTAATGCAGACTGGTGTTAAAGCTCAGCTAGTATTTGCATTATTGGCATAAGCTGTAATGACTCTCATGTAAATAGACCCACACTTGGGTCTTTTCTTCACAAGATTTTGATGACTCAGCAAACACGGGTTACCTTTATGCAATGCAGTGCAAGATGCAATACAGTATTTCTCCTACCCTCTAGACTCTGGCCTTTGCTTCCGGGCAGGGTGAGATACCATCCTTAGATCAGATTATGGTCCACAGTAGCCAAGCATTTATAACGGCCTACCAAAACCGTGGCTGGGCTTTTTCCTGTTTTTTTGCAAACACATATAAACATATATCTATTTCTATACGTCTGTCTAAGCCAGATTCATGCTGGCAGGTGCAAGGAGGTATATTCATTTTTCTGAGCTGCAAAAACCGCTTCCCTCACTGCAGTGCTTTGTAGGGGAGACGCTGGCTGTGTCTGCAGCCGCCTTCTCCCCAGGGCCCCTGGAAGAGTGCTTCACAGGATAGTCCTTCCACTCTGGCCAAGCCCACTCCAGTCTGCTCCATCTGCTCTGGGACCACGTGCATGACTGGTCCTCACCAGAGGGGAGGTTAAGACCGCTGCGTACTGTTAATTTTGGCAGCTTTTCCCCCCTCCCCTTTGTTAGTGCCGGGAGCCCTGCACCCTGGCTCCCATTAGCAGAAGCTGGCACAAATTAAAAACAAATTTAGCCTCGGTGTCTGTGTTCTCAGTGAATTTCACCTCAGCTGATTATTTTTATGGCTTGTTGACAAAATGGTACGTGTGTGGGGAGTCTATTGCAGGTCCCTGGAAAATGCCAAATGAGTCACTTTGGGAATGCTAAAACACATCCTTCCACATGGAACATGCACATGTGCCTGTGCTTGGGAGACAGTGAGGTGAGAACAGGGCATCCACCACGATTATTTGTCTCAGTAAATGGATTTTTTTTTATTTTTTTTTTTTGTCTTTTTCCCTTTTTCTGATGCATGTACTCTAGCTGCTTTATCATGATAACTGCATCTGCTATTTCAGGCTCATCATAATCAAACCAGCCCCCCCTCGCCCCCATCTCTGAGTTGCCAGGCAGCGGACTGATGGCTTCAACGCCCATTGGGAACCCATTACTCAACTCATCTTGTGCTCGGGATTATTCACATTCTGCTGATGATATTTACGGTCACAGCTGCTAAAATGGTGTTTGCAAATTTATGCTGATTTGATTAGCTAGTTTAGTCATCATGGCTTCTAAGAGCAGGATCTGGCCATAAAATTGCTTTCTGCTGCATGTGACTCGCTAATGGTGTGTCACATGAGAGCATGAGCCTTGGTGCAGCACAAGGGCTGGAAGAGACCATATGGTGCATCAAGAGTCTCCTCCACCATCTCCAGAAAATTTTATACCCTCTGCAACTGCACTGCAGGCAAAGGATTATCAGCTCTGCTGAACCATGTAACCATTCATCCACCTTAATGATGTACCAGTAAGATAACAGGGTTTTTGATAAAACTAGCCCTAAATCAGCCATGCCACTGAACACACATGGTTTCCTTACTCTATCATCTTTTGTCCCATAGACTGGTCAGAGGCTCCTCTGCCACTTGCAGAGCTGTTTGGAGTACCATGGCAGCCCATAGATTTGTGCTACTGTGATTATATCCAACTTACTCTGGTTTCGTTTCTGCTGGCTGCCCCTTGAATGAGAGATACAATCCCCTGTTATACTTCGAACCTCTTCTTGAGGCCTCTGCCTGATGGATTTGGGCAGGGCTCACCATCTGGCATTATCTGTGGGTGATGGAGCTTTCTCTGCAGTGGCTACGACAGAAATAAACTCACTCCACCTTAAAATCCAGCTCACTGCCATTTAAAAAAAAAAAAAAAAAAAAAAAAGACTAAAACCTTGTTTTCCTCCAGAGAGATTTCTAAATTACTACCACTACTATAGATATGTTTTAAACATCTGTGTAATTCCAAAGTCTCTCTGGATGAAAAGGAAGCATTCAGTTAATAAAATAAGTACTATGTAAGAAGCAGTGTGCTTTTAGTATTTTTAGGGTTACTTTTGCACTGGTGACATGTCAGTCCAGCCTCTCCTTGTAGTGGTTTGTGCAGCCTTGACTTGGGAGGCAGCGCTGTGGTAGATCTGCAGACGTATCCTCCAGCTGAACTCCCTCCTTTTAACAGTGTCGGGTCTGTAGCCTGCCATTTACTGTTTCCCTGCTATTGCTACCATTTCAAAGAATCCTTTCAGAGACAGTTTCCTCATTTTCTTCAAAATGACCTTTCTTTAGGTCTCCTCAGACAAGTGCACTCACACACTGCTATGCCTCAGGTTTTTTCCTTGGTTCCTTTGAGCTTGCCCTCTTCTTTCCTGATCCCCCAGGCCTTTCAATTACTTTTTAATGTTCTTCTGGCCTTCTTCCTGAAAAGTGCTGCATGCACTGCCTTGCCTGTGGCCCTATCCAGACAGGCTTTGAGCGGGATATAAAGCAGTTGCTCATCTGGGATGTTGAAATTGGAGTTGCTCTGACTGTAAGTCATCAGTAACGCCAGACCTCCTGCTCCTCCCAGGTGGGACTGTAAATGCAAGGGGACTAAGTTCAGCATCTGGTTATGCTGTAGGTGAAGTTGGCTTCCCTTACTGTCATTGTAAAGTGGGAAATGGTCCCTGCTTAGCTCTGCGCTGGGTAAAGAGAGGTGGTGGCTGGGTGAAGTTGGTCCCACCTCTTCATTAGGGGAAACATAAGGGAGAAAGGGGGAATGGTGGAGGTCAGGGAGAATAAGCTCCTGGTTATATTTCAGGAGAGGCTGGTAGATGAAAGTGGAGGCAGAATTTTTAGTGGATGTGAGTTCATTAGCAGCTGATGTTTGGTTTTAGGAGAGCTGTTCTAAAGCAAAATAAGTTGTTATAATGAGTCTTTATTTCTTAAATACTGAATTACTTAGTTTTAAAATGTTTAATATTTTGAGGTGGACATTCAGCTCATGAAAATGAGTAATTTCCAGAGTTTTTTAAGAAATTATTTAACCCAAATTTTCATTAAAAAGATAAATGATGCCTTCAACCCTTCAGTATGGTGAGGACATCAGCCCTGCCTTTGGGCAGTATCTGCTGCTTCAGCCCTGGGCCTAGAGGTGCTGTGGAGCAATGTCCCTTCTGTACCCAGCCTAAGCTCCCTCTGCCAAAGCAAAGCTCTTCCCAAGAGCTTCTGTGTTTGTTCAGCTCCTCAGCTCTGTATCAACATTGAGGTCCAATCCAAAACCATGTACTCCAAGCTGCAAAGTTCCCCTCCTGGGATCTGTGCAGCAGTGGCTTAGTTCTAGAAAAGCCCTGCTGGATACTTCCATTCTCTTCCATTTCTGCCAAATATTTTGTTGTCTTGTTTTGGGTTTTTTTGCCATAAGGATTTAACACCTTAATCAGGGCTTTGTGTTTTCTGTCTTGAACCTCAGACTGAGGGTAGAGGGCAGAATCTGGAGAAACGTGCCCAGATTTGTACCAGGTTTTGATCACGCTTATCCCTTCTGCACAGATTGTTTGCCCATATGAAGCAATTCCCCATCTTGCCCACATTAACATTTCCTGATGAGCCAGTGTGTTAATTTTGTGCTCCATGGTTCTCTGCTCACGGGCTTCTGCTGGCAGAGCGGCTGCCTTCCCTTCTGTTAAACCCCCCTGTGCTACTGTGCCCTCAGCTCTCATCGGGCTCTGTTGGGTTTGCAAATCCATTCCCCCTTCCCCTTCAAGTCAGGTAGCATGTTTTCTCCCCCAGATTTTGTCCAAGAGGAGTGTTTTGTATTACCATCTCTTTAATTAAATAGGCATGCTGACTTGATCGAGACATAAAAGGCATCGTACAGAAGCTCGCTGGCACGCCATCAAGCAGTGTCCCCCATTTGAGCTGATAAACTCAAGGAGAAGCTGCCCTTTCAAGCCTCTAGAAGACTAAATACCAAGCCAAGATGTGATACTGCAAGGCCATGATAAGAAGGGACTAAATCACAAATGCTGATTGCATGGAAGGAATAAAGAGAGAAAGAGAGCCCTGTGCTCCAGCAGTGGCAATGCCCAGTGTTCACCTTTTATATAGCAATCCTCGCAGGGAATCAGGTGGGAACAACGGCTTTTCCACATCCCCACACAAGCACTGCTTCCCTTCCAGTATCCACTGGAATAGCAGGGATGCAGGGGCCGGCAAAGGGAAATTCCAGGTAAAGATGCACTCAATTAAAAATAGAAAGTCCTCAAAGCTCTGACACGATTTTGTGAGACAGGACTTGCAACAGATGATTCTTCTGAGGATTTCTCACTCTTGGGAAATGCTTCACAGTTTGTCTTCGCCAGGGAGCGGGCAGCAGCAAAGACACAAAGAACAAAACAGGCCCAGGAGGAGTGGGTGTTAAGAGAGCCATAGCTGACAAATCAACATGGAAATTCTATTAAAAATGTTTGCTCTTGCTTTTTTCAACCCGGACATTGTGACAGTCAAAGGTGGGAAGTGAAACCATTTAGCTACAGCCAATTCCAGGAGCTCAAATCCTGTGACTCAGCCCTTCTTCTCCCAAAATCAGGTGGACAGTGTGAAAACCTTCTACCTCCCCTCAGACAGGAACACTCTGTATTTCCGGAGCGTTTGAGCTTCACTTTGCTACTAGGAGGGCTCTGTGCTTCTTGTAAGAAAAAGGTGAAATGGTGCATTTACCCTCTCTTGATTCCAGGAGCTGGTGCTTTAAGAAACATCCCTCCCACCCACCTGCCCCTTCACCACACCTAAAATGTCAGCAGTGTTTCAGTAAACCCACGGGGACTGGCAAAATCACTGAACAGAAGCGATACTGTGATACCATGGTGATGGTTGCTACTGAAAATCCTTCACTAGGTACGAGCAAATGCAGAAGGGAACCTGCTCTGCCCATGGGCTGGGGAACTGTGCCCTGTGTGAACAGCCAAAGTACTGGCTGCTGAATTTAGATTTTCCAGCTCTTGTTCTCCCCCTGCCCTGGTTTAAGAGAGCATGCTGGTTTTTGTCATATGTGCTCGCTATCAACTTTTGTTTACTTTTGAATGCCTCCATCAACGGGGCCAAATGTATTGTCAAAAACGCCAGGGTGCCATAATCAGTATTTAAGCACCTCTGCTCTCGGTGGGCTTAGATGAAGCACTGCAAGAAAAAGTCAGGAGGTTTGCCAGCTGCCTGACTGGGTGTTCCTCTTGCCCCAGCCCTTGCCTCCTGATTTCCACAGGGTAAGCACAGCGTTTCCATATAGAAACCACATGGCCTGGCACAAGGGGTTGATAATCAATCTACACTCTAATATGGGTCTTCTTTCTCCATCACCCAATTACACAACAGTGCCATATTTGAGTCCCATAACAGAGTACAGGCTGGCTCACCTCCAACCAATCCCTCCCTCTAGGTGTAGTATTTTTACTTTGTCTATTGTGCGACTATGAAAATGCTGAACTTAAGCAAAACGTACTTCTATATTATTTTATACAACAATTCAGCAACTTGATGTCTCCATTTTTGGATCTCCTCATTCAAGCTTCCTTTCCTCTGCTTCTCTATGCAAATGATGTCTCTTCTGTCTGGGTAATGACAAGCTTTTAGTCAAAGGTTTGTAGGAAATATGCTATTATACTACACATTCTTTGCAGTGCATTAGGACATCTTGTTACAGCAGCCTTGTTTCTTATTAACACTTGACTTAAGCCATCCAGACTCACATGCTGGGGGAAATGAGGGGGCTGTTATTTATTCTGACCTATTTGTCTATTAGTTACAATGACTATCTGGGAATGCATGGGAAGAAGCTTCAGATCTTCCTCTGCAGACATGTTGGAGCAATGTGCTGTTATCAGATCAGAGGAGCTCAGATGCTGAGACAGAAAGATAGGGTTGCTTTGCTCCCAGTTTTTTGCATATCCTAATGAATCTCATTTGCTCAGCCCTGAAGGCAGGTCATCAAACGAGTCTGTCCCGCCGCCCCCAACCTCAGAGGGAGCTGCAGGGTGAGTCTAATAAATCAGTGTGCAGAAGGACTGCTGCACTCCGGCCTCGAGCCACTGGAGGTTGCGGGATGGCGCAGGCAGGAGCTCTGCGCAGGCTGGCATTGGCAGCAAACACCCGCACCGCGCACAGAGGACAGGCTGTGCACTTGGTGTTTGTCATTAGGGCTTCTGGTCAACTTGCATGAGTCAGCCAAGGCTTGTGTGCACAGAGAGTTGTGTGTAGCTGCCCCAGGAACAGGGACTGGTATGAGGAGGGCTGTGCTCTGTCTGTCTGTCTCCCGGAACAGCTGTTTCATTCTTGAAAGCTTTTCTTTAAAATTTGGAGAGTGACAGAAGTAAAAACCTTCCCTTACATCTGCTCGTGCCTGCAGGAAGTAAAATATGGACAAGATGGCAGAACTTGGAGCCAGAGGGGAAGCTTGTGCCACACTGCCAGAGCTTGCACAAGCATTATGTTAATCTCTTGAACCTCTGTGAAATGTTATCAGTGTCCTCACTTCCTGTACAAGATGACAGTGGGGAGGATTGTGCTGACCAGCCCAAAGAATGCTGAGCAAGCACCCACCTTGCTCAGAGCTGGGGTCACACCTTTGGACTTAACTCAACCCTCCTCGTGCTGAGCACAGTGAACCCTCAGGGATTTGCTGTCTGTTTGCACATCTCAAAGCCCACTCAATTTTCTGGGCCCCTGAGATGCTTCGAGAGCACAAAGGTGGTCAAGTCCCTAAGTGGCTGGTTTTGGTTGCACCTCTGAGAGTCCACCTCTGGGTGCATAAGGGCCATGGGGAAGCCTGCAGTTTATTTTTGAGGGGTCATGACTTGTATCACACAGCTCTCAAGCTTGTTTTCTATTTTTAAGCATGCTAAAATTGCATATGTACCACAGAGCTCGTGGGGCACTGGGCTATCTGCGCAACAGGCAATTTGCTGTGCCAGCGCCGGCTCTGTGCGAACTCCAAGCCCAGTCAATCGATGCCGTCTCCATAGGGAAGGAAGAAAAAAGCCATATCTATTGTATTCTCTCAGCTTCCCTAACCACTCCAAGCCATTAGCTCTGAAGACTTTTCAACTACATCCACATAAAATGCATCCTACCATTCTATTCCTGGTGATATGCTTTAGACTCAATTTTTATGCTGCTTTCAAAGTTCACAGGCAATATATTGATATCAGGGACACACTGTCCCTTTACCGGGAACTCTGGGAAATGTCTGAGGACAGCAAGCACCTGATGTCCCTGGTAACTCTCCAGGGATTTATGTGCCAGTGTAATGAGAATGAACATTGAGCAGCAAATGGACATCAGAGACATATAGCTATGCCTATAGTTTTGGAAGAGGATGACCTTTGCATTCTTGGGTTGTGCTTTGAATAGGTGGATGAGGAGAAAATAACCAAATAGCTGCAAAGCTAGAACTAAGCAATCTGAAAAGGAACAGCAGAGCTCTGAAAGTGGAATGGGGAGTTTATGTTATTTATAAGGTTAGATGGGAGGTAGCTGATGATGAAGTGTTTTTTATCTATCAGTGCAGCTTCTAGGACTGACTTTCATGTGAACAGGGAGTGATTAGGTGATGTTTCAGCCTGAGACTTCAGTTCTGGCCACCTTGAAGACCCACAGGGTGTGCTGTGAAATGCCAGGAGTGATCACAAGCGCTGGGTCCCAGACTTTAAGCATGCTAGAGGTGAGATGTGGTAAGGTATTGTGGGGCATTTGACAGCAGATTGAGTTAGTTGTCTAAACATAACTTCTTTGTTTCCTGATTGTTTTGAGCTTTTGTGTTTGAGTCTGGTAGTACTATCTTTGCCATATCCCTTGTCTTTGTAATGAACTTTCCAGGTGAATGCATGTACAGGAGAGAGCAGAGGAGTCCTCATGCATTATATGTTTATTAGAGTGCAGCACAAGCACTGCCCGTAGCCTAGAAGCTAGTGCCAGCAGAGTGTGAATGAAGCCAGGGATAAGGATTAAAGCAAATTCTGCTACAAGGGGAAGCTATTCAATCTGAGATATTTTTCCCATTATATTTAAAGCTGGAGCATGTGTGCACCTCCAGGTATGTATGGGAGAACATAAGTGTGCACTGGACCTTGCTACCACTTATGACAGCTTGTAAATAGGTCTGCAGGTTTCAAACTGGACCCCAGCTACAGCTAGTTACATTGCTGGTATTACCAGTGCACCTATCACTTGGCATTTGTGCTGCTGCACAGGAGGGACATAAACTGGTTCTGTTCTGTGCACTTACACAGACCCCTATTTGAACTTCATTTAAAAATGCCTTAGGAGTCCATTAAATGCAAGCTCTGTTCTTCTCACAGCAGTTCTGTGCCTGGGTAGTAGATGTCACAAAACATCAGCATGCAGGGTATAATTTTAGCTTCCTAAGTTGCTTTCCACTTTGGAAATCGTCTATGAAAAAAACGTGTGTAATAAGACATCTGGGGTCTTGCATGAGCCCCTGTCATGCTGTGGTTCCTTTCTCAAGTGATAAAGCAGAAGTTATCGGTGTCAATTTAATGGAAAGTCCCAGTGCCCTCTTCCAGACTGCCACATACCAAAGGAGGCAAAAAACAGAGGCTCATATTCAAATGTAGAGACATATGCTGTATGTGTATGCTGCTAACTGCAGGCTCTGCCAGCCATGTCCCGCAGGTAATGGTGCACTCCTCGGCATAATTAGCGATTACGGCTTTGTGTATCTCCAGCAGATGATGTGGCTATGCATGATTTATGCAGCACAGAGACAGCTTTGCATGTGTCTGCGATGTGACGTTGGTGTCTCTTTATATGCCTCAATAGCACAAGGCAGGAGCTTAATGAGGAGGTTATTCATGTCCTGTCTGCACCGCTGCTTTTGCTGCTGCAGGTATCTGCAGGCCTGTAGACATGTTCCTGGCACCAGGTGTGGTATCACCTCTCTCTGAGAGCTTCTCCATGGAAGGGAGGATGAGGAGGCAGCCAGTAGTACAGATTGCACTCTCTGTCCTGCCACTTTCAGACACATTTATTTCTCCTTTCCTACTGGAGGTATTTGCCTCTGGGCTTGGCTTGCCTGTAGCTTAGCTGCTTCTCCTCACCATCCCCAGCAACGAGTTGCAGGACAAGCCCTCATTACCACCGGCTGGCTGTGTGAAGGGGCAGTCCTCTTCATGTAAACATCCTCCCACCCTTCCAGGTGTTCAGCACATCTGACTTGGGTGTTGTTACAGCGTTATTACAGCATTAACTGTAGTAGATTGATACAGCTAGAGTTCACCTTGGCATGTATGTGAGTTCCTTCAACTGAGGAAAAATCCTCCTCACCTGGATGACTGCCACAGACTTTGAGGATAGCCTTGTCCTCTCCAGCAGCACCATTTGTAACTAGTTTTCCACCTCTATGGGTCTTGAGCATCCTAGAGAAAATGGGTAACCACGGAAGAGAAAATGTAAAGGGATGGACCAGGTGATTTAATAAGGCTTTTGGCTCTCTGACATCCGTGTGTGTATGGATTTTTCTTTAGAGGGAAATAGAGGGAATAGCATCTTAGACTCATGGTGAGGGAGTTTTATGTTTTATAAATATCAGGAATGTTGTTTTAAAATACATTTGAATTACTCTGATAGAAGGTGAATTGGAAGCACCCACAGAGACACACAGAAGGTAATGCAACGGAAAAGCATTAGGGCAAATCCTCAGTGAGGACAAAATTTAGTCCAGTATATACTGTCATCCCATTTTTAAAATGAATGAGCAAATACAGTGCTTGCAGAGCTGAGGAGGAAATGAACCTGGCTTGCACTGATTATCGTACAGCAACTGGTAGAGTTCTTATCTCAGCAGACATCCCTTTGCCTGTGGAGCTCAAGGGCCAGGCCTCTGGCATGGGATGGTAACTCTCCATGGCATCCTCGCAGCACTCACCACCTGTACCATCATAGCAGGAAAACCTCCAGTACCAGCTGATACAGAAGATCCATTGACCCACTGCCCCCACTCTTGAGTCCCACCTGGTTGTAGCAAAGGCTTACTCGAAGCTTTTACAGTACAGCAAAACTGTGAGAGCCCCAGCAAGACTCATTTTAGCCTGTGCTGGTGGAAGGAGGCATCTGGGGGTCTTGAGCAGACCTAGACGTGGCAGATGAGATTGAGAGAGCTGCCTTGGCCACCTGTGGCTGAAGGTTTCTGTCTCAGGAGGGTCAGGGATCAGCTGCACTGACACATCTGTTGCTGCAGCGCAGCACCAGGGGAGAATGGGCCCCTTTGTGCATTACCAGTGTGTCCTGCCAGTGAAATACTGGTGATTTGATCTCATTTCAGTTCTCCTTCCTGCCCCTACTCCTGCTAGACGTCCATGGGGGCTCAGAAGCTCACCCTCAGCTCTTGCTCACCCAGTGCCTGCAGTGTCAGGTCTCTCCTTTTGTGGCTGGGGAGTGGTAATTTGGAAAAGCTGGGGTTAGTGTGACACCACTGAGCACCATGGCCAGGTAAAGCTGCTCCTGGTGCTCTGCTGGGGGGATCCAAGATAAGACCCACCTGGAGTAGTTACAGATTAAGTGCACAGTGAGGAATGGGCATATGCTGTTACCTCAGGGCAGAGAATAGGGTGAGAGACTCAAACTAACTGGGCTCTAGCTGTTGCAGTGCTGAATGCCCACAATGCCTCCAACATTGGGAGGACTTGGGGGAGCTGAGTGTGGCTGTCTGGGGAAGGGGCTGCCATGCAGGTGGGCTTGTGTTTGGTGCAAAGTGGGAGAGGTACTGGAGACCCAGCAGCTTCAGGTGCACTCCCCCAGCTCTTGCCTTTCTGCATGCCCAGTGAATGAAAGAGTTTCCCACATCTCCTCTCCCTTCTTTCCTGTTTACTGAGATCCCAACACAGGTGCTTCACTGCCAGGCAGTCTCCTCCGCACTTCTCCTTGAGGAATTTCACAAATAATTGTCTGGGGTGGGCTGGGATTGTCTGCGGAGCCAGCAGAATCCGGTGCCAAGGTCTGGCTGTTGTGCTGGGCTTACTGTTTTCTACCTGCTGATTTCATTCCTCTGTCTCTGTGTGTGTGTGTTCGGGGAGGTTCCTTTGGTTTGGGTGGGTTTTTTTTGACACTGCTTAAAAATAAAATCCAATCTGCTAAAAATTTGGCATTTCATTCCCACTGACTGTGTGCTGACACATTCCTCTACAAGAGCTTTGAATTCAGGAATCTGTGGTGCAGGAGGCAGGTTTTGATCAGTGAAAGAGCCCAGCTTTGCTTTGTGGGTGCTGGAGGGTGCACCTCACTCTGCCAAGCATTGCTGAGAAAGTCCTTGTCCTTTGGCAGAGCAGGGACCCACCGTGCTGCAGTGCTGGGGGCTGGCTGAGGGTGCCTTGCAGCAGCACTTTTGGGCATACAGCAACTGCTTTTCTACAGGGATAGGAATTAAGATCAGCCTCCCAAACCTCTGTGAATATCAAATCAGAGTGGCTTTTGCCAGTTCTGTGTTACAGGTTGGAGCCAAGGAAAAGAAACCCTGTGCTTGCTGCCTTCATGGAGGGGTGGTGGTGAGAAGCACAAGACCTCCCCTGGGCTGGGGATAAGTCTGAGGATGTATTCCAGGTATGACTATGGCAGGAGTAAGTGGATCTGGGCTTGTTCTGATCCCCTTAGTGTGACTATCTCTAGAGATGAAGCAATGACACAGTCTTGTCCCGATGCTCTGGTAAATACTTGAAGCCTGCTGAGGACTGTGAGTGTCCTGTAGTATGTGTTTGGGTCAGCATAGGAAACCCACAGGCTTCACAGTAGGCCATGAGTCTGCAGCATTACAGGATGGAAAGGTTCTTGGATGAAATTTTGGTCTCCAGACATCCAATTCATCCTGCACCACCCAGTGAGATGGAATTTTACCCCCACTTCTTTTTCTGTTGGCCTAGGATGGAGGTGGCAGTGACATTTTGGTCCAGCTGACATACTGGGCACCCTCTGCCATCCATCTGCAGTAGCGCAGCCCAGGGACTCACTGTTGGTGGCAGTGGGGCAGCTTGGCTGGAAACTGCCAGTGCCTGTGGAATTGTAGGAAAGGCAACCTTGGCCAAGAAGACATTTACTTTTCCTTGTCTTTCTCTGAAGAGGTGTAGTTCACCTCACCTTTTTTTCCTCCTGAGTGACCCCAAAACCAAGCACACACACCTCTGCGCTTACTTTTCCTCTCTCATGCTCTCCCTGCTTCCAGCACTGGGCCAAAACACACAGTTCCCTGCCCTGTGGGAGCAAGGTCCCTGCTGCACACCCCCTTGCTCCACAGCGTGCACCACTCTGAAGTTTCCTGTGCTCTCACCATGGCACAAAAGCAAAATCTGTCACAGAAGAGATCATCTCCTTAGGACAGAGCAAACAATCTCCTCATTGCTTTATGATTGTATCAACAAAGTGAGCTGACCTGGTACGAGGAATAAATGTGACTTTGGCAATGTGGCCCTTAATCTTTGTTGCACCGAAGAAGGCAAAGTCTCTCGGGGCAGGAGCTGTGGGGCAGTGGGATGTGTTGAGGGCTTGGGCATCAGGGTGGCACATCAACCCAAAGCCCTCTGGAGAGGGCTGGAGGTAGTCAGCTGTTTGAAAGCCAGGTTGCCATGGCTATCAGGAGTGCGCCTGGAACAAAACGCTGCTTGGCACAGGAATGCTGCTGTCTGACTTGTTTTGTGCAGCTCGGTGTGGAGCAGGGGACAGAGGCAGTAACCTCGCACAAGGACTAGGCTTAAAACAATATTGAGTGAATGTGCTGACAGGGTGAGAGAGATTTCAACAAAGGAAATTACTGAATCATATCACGCTAATCTAAGCATTGCGGGAGAGCTTATGGTTTAGTCTTTGTGAACAAACACCTTGTATCAGGAGGAGACTGGATTGGGAATTGTCAGACAGAGCATGAAGAGGATTTTGCAGTGATGAGAGGTGCTGTATTAATAGCTACAAAACACAAATTCTTCCATCTTCAAGAAGGAAGTTAAATGTGAATTACAAAAAAAGGCTTCTTCAACAGTAGGCTGTCCTACCTCAGTGCAGATTGGGGACTAAAAAGTGAGTCTGTTCCCCTGACACATTCCATACGTGGCCCTGGGTAGGCATGCCAGCCAAGAGGACAATAAATGCCAAATGTCACGGTGTTCCTGAGATGGAGACACTCTCCCAATGGAAATTGGACTGGAGTCAAACTCATTTAGCATAAGCCATCAAATTGTCATGAATTAATTGTAGTCTTTGACAGGTGCATCAGGAATACTTTGGGAGAGACTGCTGTTTGCCCTGGGTGCATCTGGAGATCTGTGCCCACAGCAACAGTGAGGAAACGTTATCACACAGTGTGCAAAGCCTCCTAAACAAAAAAGTTTCTAGGAAGTGACTGGAATGCTTGAATCCCCTTCAGGCAAGCCATTTGTGCTGCACCTAAAAATATAAATATATATGTATATATACATGCACATATGGAAGATTGCTTCCATAGCACCTGTTCTTTGCTGGTCACAGGGTGACTTACCAGTCTGAACCTCACGTCACAATAGCTGGCTTTGTGGCCGAGAGAACTGAGCAAAGTGATTTCATCAAGGTGACATAGGAAGCCTGTAGGAGAGCCAAGTATAAACCCAACCTCTCCTGATGCCCAGACAGGAGCTTTAAGCACAAGACTCCTTCCTGCTAAATGTGTCAGCTGGCAGTGTCAGCAAATGCAGGACTGTATTTCTTTGCCCTTTTAGGCATGCACAGTATTTATGAATGGTGCGCATATGAATTGCAAATTCAAGTGTTAGCAATATGCAAAAGGTTTAAGTTAATATTACTGCACATGTCCAAGCAAACATCTACATATTGTGGTTTTGCTCTCTTAGTCATTTATAGTGTTCTTTTATACTCGGGTCCTCCTAAGGAGGTATTTAGTGATGTATTTGGAAAACTCCCACCCGTGCACAGTCAGGATCTGAATTGAGTTGGTTTAGTGCTTGATGGGAAACCATTGAGGATATTGCCACTGGCAAGTCAGAGGATCTTCTTCTGAAATGAACACTGTTTGCATGACCACACTGGAAAAATATTGACATTGACTGATGAAAAGAGGTGTGTAAGTCTTTGGTGTCAGTGGCTCAGTTGCAGCTTGCCGTGTATTTGCAGTGCGGTGATTACCAAATATACCACTGGTGGAGCGTGACCACATGTGCACTAGGTGCTGTTTTTACACGAACATGAAGGCACTTCCTAACCTACACCCCACACCATATCCAGGTAAGCCGAGAAACAACAGTTGTGGGCAGGGTAGAGGGTTACTGGGATTATGCAGAGCAGAAGGGGATGGTTTTGGAGAAAGTTCCTGCTGCCCTTTAAGGGAGTTCAGCTGCAGCCCTCAAAGTCACTGCGGACCTGCTCCAAAGCCTGGTGGAGTTGAGAGCCAGGATTTGAGGAAAGCAGGTGCATTTGCAGGGCCCTCCCCCGGAGAGCAGACACCTGCTCCTGGGCTGCAAGTAGGGCACACTTGGAAAGGAAAGGAGAAGGAAACTGCAGTGATGACTGCCAGCACATGGGCTTGCTGATCAGCTCCAGACTATACAGCATCCAGCAACTGCTAGAGAAAAAGGAGGCATGTCAACAGCATTGCCACCGGATCCCCAGTGTTAACTAGAGGAAACTGAAGCTCTATTTCCACTGGGCTCAGGCTGATGACTGGAAAAATGTTTCTCTGTTTACAGGAATCTGAAACCTTGTAATTCTCCTCTGCTTTCCCTCCCCCTTGCCCTTGCTCTCTCCCCTGCTGCCAGCCAATTGCTAGCAGACACATTTGGAAAGGAAGGTTTATTCCAACTTGGAACTTCTGTAATTTAATAAGAAAAACAGTTTAAGAAGAATAGGAACCACAGCAGCAAGATAAACACGATATTTTAGAAGTTTAGACAGAAAAGTCTAGAAAAGTTAGACAAAGTGCCCTGAAATCAGAGATGCTTGTCTCCTGGGACCAGTAATGAGAGGACAACCACCTGATATCATCAAGAGCTGGCTAGGAAGCCAGGATCTGGAGAACACAACAGAGCTGATGTGAGTCCTGGTAGGAGCTGGGTGCTTTGTACAGCCACCTGTCTCAGACAGTGGCCAGCACCAGAATCTCCAAACTCACCCTGATCCTGAAATTTGGTTGATTTAAAAGCTGCAGTGTGAGCACTGTGTCCCTGCTCCTGATTACATGGGTGGAAATGTAGGGTAACACTGTTTGCTGTCAGATGGTACAAAGGCTGTGACTTGTGAATGCTCTCCCTGTGAAGAACACAAAAAGGCAGTGAAAAGTTCAGATGCTATTAGAGAAGGTTTAATATGAAATACAGTCTGCATTCAAGAAAAAAAACCAGATACTACATAAAAACCCAAGCCTCCTCTTGTCTTTACTATTTAATTTCCAAAGTCACTGTTGACTCTCTTGCTTCCTTTCTCAATTCTTTGGTTTAATTTCCAGAGAGGCAGCTGAATCTCCACTTTGACTAGAGGAAAATTCCTGAAATTGCTGTATAAACCAGAGGAACAGCTTCCCTTCCTCTTTCTGTAGCCAGAAACCTAGTAGTGTTCATGGGACTGAATAGAAATGATCAGTAAAACAGGAGTACTTTTCAGGAGGCTTCTCTGAGTCCCTCTTGGACCTTCTGCATTCTGCATTAATTCCCCTTGCTCTGAGTTGAGCTGAAGCAGGAGCTAGACTCACAGGCAGTTTGGTCCCAGGAGGCATTTTCTCTAAACCAGCAAAATCCAGTAGTTCTAGTGAAAGCCTTCAGTCTGCCTCCTCTGTGATGTCTGCTGTCTTTATTAGTACTTGTCCATCTTGCATCTTGTATGTCATCATTATTTCATATCTCAGTGCATCTAAACCAAACTTTTGTTTGCTTTCTGTTTTGAACCAAAGTTCGTAGATGCTGAATGCACAGCTCTGTTACAGACGTCCTAGTCATGCTTTGCTAATCGTTTAAAATCTTTTCCCAGCCACTCTTGGCATTATCTTCCTGCAAGGAGAGGCTGGTGGGCCAGGAGCGAGGCTGAGAGGCCCCCACAGCTGCCAGGGCTATAACTCCTGCCATGTTGCTGCCCTGGTCTGGGATGTGACCATGGCCACCCTTGCTGAACTCCCTGTGCCACAGCCTGCGGCTCCTGGTGTAAATAAAGCACGTGGCTTGTTCCAGGGTACTTGTCCCAGCACCAGCACGCCATGGCAGACAACCCCCAGTACAGAAACAAAAGGTTAATATGCTGCACATTGATGTGGCTTTAGTTTTCCTTATTCTCCACCCCCCACCCCTTCCTGGAATCCTACTGTGAATTATTTTGTAGGCTAATGCTGAATTAATCAGCTGCATTAGCTCCTTTTTACCTGTGTGAAAATGGCAGCTGCAAGAGAGGCCAGCAATTTTAGCACCCAAAGGCAAAAGTGAAAATAGGAAGGACAGAAAGCCCAGGCAGTTCAGTAGCAATTTGCCTTTCTCAGACTTCCCTCTATTTCAAAATCAGCCGTGTTATATCTTCGGTATTAATTGGGGATCATGTGTGCTTGAACACCACAAATGCATTATTTACCAGCAGAAATTTCTGGCAGGTCTGAAAATACCCTGAGATACTAAGTGAGGCAGGAACCTTTTGAATTATTCAGAGCTTGGATAGACAGTAATCATTGCTGCTGTTGTAACAAGTTTATTATTTTAAATTATTATTTTCTGTTACTGTCTTGCGTGTACACTCGTGCCTTTTTATGCATTTTTGTTTTGTTTTGTTGTTTTTGTTTTCCTTATGTTCAGTGATGACTTACAAACTTTCTCAGGTGTGAGTACTGCCAGAGCCATCTCCCCTACCCACCTCCTTCAGACAGTTTGCTCATGAGGATTAATCGTTTCTCATGTAATATTTTATTGCTACTTGACTTGAGCAATTCCTGATGGTTGGCATGGGTAAAGTACCAAATAGTGCATGCCTCCAAACAGGCTGAGCCTGTCCCAGGGGAACAAGCTGCCCCTTTTCAATTCAGTATTGTATTTTGAGGCCCAGGTGCTGGAATATTTCTTCTAAGAGATTTTCCTTTCGTCTTCCCCTTTAAATCTTGTAAATAGGCTCCTCTGCTTCTTCAGTAATTACAGTTATTTTTGGAGCAGTGAATTCACATTAAGGCAGAAAGTATTTACTGCAAAATGCATAAATGAGGAGGAGATGTTCCTGCACTATGGAAAGCGTTGTGCGTGGGGCTGTGCTGCACCCCATGGCACACGTGGAGCCAGCCAAGGTCATCCCCATCTATATGGGACATGTGGCTCCTCTGTGCTATGACAAGCCCTGGGTACCTGAAAGAAAGAGCCATGCTGTTGACTCCTGTGAGCTCCGCTTCAAGGAAAGTCAGTTAAAAGTGCAGGGAACATGAAGTGGCCCAGGGGATGTTGGCAGATATGTGACCATCATCACCATATCTTATATTGTTCTGGCCAAAACCCTTAGCCATTCCTGGTGCCAAGGTACCAGAGGTCCCAAGGACATAAGTACCGGTGGGGACCAGTGTATCCTCAGAGCCTGGGGAGTGTAAAGGAAAAATGGTACTTCCAGGTAACCTATGTCTCTTTCCAAAGAACTGGGATCTCTTTTTTCCCCCCAATAGCCTGGTCTTCCCTCCCAGCCCCGCTATAGAAACAGATTTACTTTGGTCCTGCTTTTGTGCAGATATATCCCTCCATAATCTCTCCACTCCATTTTCCATGGCTTTTTAAAAGTGAATTTGACAGGGGGAAGCATTGCTGTTGTGATAGCTCTGTAGACTGAACTCTTAAAAGAAAAAAAAAACCCTATTGTCATTAGAGAAGAGCTGAGGGAGCACTGTTTGGATTGAGTTGGATCAGTCTGGGTGATAGGATTCAGCATTCAGGGATGAACTGGGGCTGAGCCTCTTGTTTTGCAGCCGTACTGTCCCACGAGCTGTTCCCCTGAGAATTCAGCTATGGATACCTGACACCTTATCAGGATTGCTGTAGCCTCCTGAGAGCTGCTGCATTTTTAGCAGAATCTTTCAGGGAAGTGCTTTCAAGATAACTTCTGCATCTGAACTTCTTCCAGAAAATCGTAGAATAAGCCGTGTTGGAAGAGACCTCTGGAGGTCACTTAGCCCAACCTCCTGTTCAAAGCAAGATCAACTTCCAAGTTATATTGGGTTATTCAGGACCTTTGGTTTTGAATATCTCCATGGATGGAGACTGAACAGACTCTCTGGACAGTGTAAACACTCTCATTCATTTTTTTCCTCTGTCCCATCTGAACTGCCCTTACTGCAGTTTATGGCCATTGCCTCTCATCTCTTTACTGTGCATTTCTGAGAGGAGACAGGTCTACTTTTCTATTTAGGTTGTGGAAGACTGCAATTAAACACCTCCAGGACCCTTTCTCTTCAACACTAAAAAAACTTGGTCCTTTCAGCTCGTGTTTGTATGTTCCGTGTCCTAGCTCTCTGATGCACCCTCTCCTATTTTCTAATCTCTTTCCTATCCTGGGAAGCCCCAAACTGGACCCAGTACCCCAGACACAACCTCAGAGGTGCTGAGGAGAGGGAGAAAAACCTTTCTTTTGGCTGGCTGGCTATGATTTTGCTAATACGGCCCCACAAGGTTAGTCTTCACTGCTGCAAGGGCACACAGCTAATTCATGTTTATCTTGATATCTGTTAAGATGCCAGGTCCTCTTCTGCAAAGCTGTCGCGTAACCAGGCAGAATCCCACCTGATCAAATAACTCNAAGGTTAGTCTTCACTGCTGCAAGGGCACACAGCTAATTCATGTTTATCTTGATATCTGTTAAGATGCCAGGTCCTCTTCTGCAAAGCTGTCGCGTAACCAGGCAGAATCCCACCTGATGAAACAACTCTTTACCAGTGTCAGACTGGTCATGTACATGTCATGGTGGGATTCTGGATTCAGGATTGCATGGCCAATATATCTTGGAAGTGCATATTTGAGGGTTCAGCTCTGAGGGTTCATGTGACAGCCACATCATGTGGTCACACCAAGGGATTTTCCTCCACTGCCTGTGAAGATGATAGAGATATGTGTTCGCTGGAGAAGAAACAGGAACAAAGACTCGACTGAAGTCAGATACACTGTTGTGGCTGCTGCTGTGTCAGCCTGTGTCAGGCTGAGACATTGCTGTCCCCTTAGACATCCCAGAATAACTACGAGCATAATTGCTTCCTAGCCCACTTCTATCAAAATATTTGTGGTCAGTTTAAACGTGGAAAGGGTGATGATGATTTTTTGTGGAGAAAAGATAGGGAGGTGACAGATAGACTGCAGTTGGTTTAGGGACAATAACCACCTTGGAGCTTCAGGCAAGAAAGACCACAAGTTTTTGGCAGTGGCATTTCCAACAACAGTTGTGTTGCTGCATCGAGACAGATCTGGAGCTCCCCAAAGGGGGGGTGGTCCAGGTGCCTTCAAACAGCTTTCTGAGTGTTGTCCGGTCTAATATTAAATAGAGCAGAGGCTGAGACATTACTCGTGACTGTGTGGCACCGCAGGGAGAGGATGTTAGGTCCACACTAACTCAGATGGACTTCAAACGGGAGCTTCAGCATGAGGGGGACCAAGTCAACCCAAAGTCGTTAGGAGCACCAACCCACAGATCTGTTGTTGTGACAGGGCCTTCCCCTTTGAAATATGGCAGCACTGGGAAAGCCAGAATGACAGGCAGCAGTGATGCCATGGGAAGTCTCCTGTGCATCCCAGGTATTCACAGGTCCTGCTCCTTCCCATGTTGGTGTTTTGAAGAGGCTACTCACAAGTACAGATGGTGGGTGAAGCCGAGTCCCACTGATTTCTGAAGGGCACAGAATTCCCATGAGCCTCTTTGAAAACCATAGTTATTTCAATTAGACTTGCTTGAGAATTGTGTAGAATGAAAGATTGTTGCGAGTAGATGGGTATATTGCTAACTGCACAAAAAATGGTGATTTTCCTCAGTTTTTTCATGTAGACTTGGAGTGGAAGAAGTGCATTTGTGTGTATGAAATGTCAGCCTCAGATCTCTCTATTGGTCTGTGGCTTGTTCTGGGATTACTGTATATTTAGGATGCTGTGAATAGAAGGCAGCTGAGGGCAGTGTTTTATGTAAGGTGGAACTCTGCACTATTTTTAATTTTTTATGATATGGCAGACTTGTTCTAGTACTTTAATAAAATGAGACATGCTCTTCCTTTTCCACAACAGCAGCAAAATCCAGTCTAGGGCTGCCCTGCTTGACAGCTTGTGGCAGGATTATAAAAAAGAGTTTATTCTGGGTCTATATATAAATGTTATACACGGGTGGTGCTGGACAGGATTGTCTCATGGGTCACATCCAGTATGCAGAGCACCCTTTGCACAACTTCCTTCTACTGATGCTGACTGTCGACAGCATGGAACTTTTTTATTTTGTCTTGTTTTTTGGTTTGGTTTGGTTTTTTTATAATTTCACAGAATCAGGGTCTGTAGCTTTCTCTGCCTCTTGGAAGAAGGGTTGGAACATCCCAGAGCCTGGCACATGGCAGATGTTCACTACATATTTCTGGGGTGGATACCTGTATCTCAGCAGCCTAGATCCCTTCTACCTTGCAGTGCATGGCAGGTATTTCCCAAGAAGAGCCTTGCTGATTTATCTGCCTGACAGTGGTGAAGGCAGATGGAGATAGGTGCTGATGTTTTTCTGCATTCCTATCTCCACTGCTGCTGTCCTCCTTATCCCATGGAGTTCACCTGAATCATGCTACATGCTTTCCAAATATGAGGCACCTTGGGGCTCAAGGCTGAGACCATGCTTCACATGTGCTATGGGCATCAGCATTGCCATCTCACTACTTGTGTCCTCAAAATAAACCAAATTCCTTTCCAGAGGAAGAAAACCCCTTCATTTGAGCTGCTGATGTTAACGTAGCACATTTTTCATCTGCCATTTTCCCCCAAAATGTTTCATTTGTGACATTTTTCCCTCAATTCTGCCTTCATTACCTCTCCGTACAGTAACACCGGGCATGTGTACAGGCCTGGTTTTCTACAGGTTCTAAGTCCAGAGCCAGTCTGTTAGAGTTAAAATAAACATGTGCTCGCTTTAATCATGTGAGCTCAAATAAACATGTGTAAACTTCTTAAAAGTTAACTAGGGCTCACTCAGGTTTTGATAGTTTAACTGTGGTTAAATGGATTTTATCAGATTCTGCTGAATGATTCACCTCTGAGCTAAAAATAAAACAGGAGGCACTTTGGGTAATTTACAGAAGAAGTATGCATGAAAGCAGGGCTTTGGAGTCAAAGCATCTTCTCTTGCGTAGCTAAGAGTATTGCACGACAGCTCTGATAGTTCTGTGTAAACAGTCTGATGTGGAAGAGTAGGGGAGATGAGAAAAACAACAAGGAGCAAAATTTGGCAAATTCACGACTGTTAATCCATGTTTTTACTGTAGGAGCTGATGGCAAGAATATACCCACCAAGGTTTTAAAAATACAATAATGATTTAAAAAAACCTCTCACTGATGTAGGGAATGGCAAAAAAAAAAAGACCTAGAGACAAGATAAGTTGTTAGAGAGGTGAGGAAATGCTGCTCTTGTCTTCAGGCTAAATCTATTGGAACAGAGCACCATAAATCGAAGATTCATTGCTCCCTCTACTCATTAGCTGTGTGAAACTGTGACTAAGCTTGAAGGTTAGTTGGTGTAGTGCAGTATTCTTGTTCTTATTGCCTTTCTCTGAATCAGGCGCGTCGGCAGGCAGCCATGATTCACACACACTGCCTGCCTTGCTAGGTGCCAGATTTCCACTATTTTTTTCCATGAGGGGGAAAGATTCTGCAACCTTGTATGTCTTCTGGCTTCATTAGTTTTTGCCTGGACAAAGGCAAAATTATTGAAGTGGATCTCTTATTTATTAATGGAATTGAATTTGTTCACTAGACTAGACTCGGAATGTAACAGGCAGCAATGTAAAGCATGAAGGATACAAGCCCAGTGGACATTTTTATTTTAACAATGAAAATATGCAATCTGTCTCAGCAAAATACAGCTGCTGAGCAAATTAACTTGTGTTGAATGCTTATTGGGGCCCACAGCTCATTCTTTTGTTCTTCCTGTTCAGCAAATGTGTTTTTCTGACTAAGAAATAATAGATTGTGGCTCTATAGAGCCTTTCATCGGATGATCTCAAAGTACTTGGCAAACATTAGTGGTTTGCTCGGGAGAGAGTAAACCTTATAGTGTATCCAGTGGATGGTACCTAGAGAGCAGGGTGAAAAGTACATTGCAACTACTAGAGAGGGTCAAAAATGTTAGGCTAATATGACTAACAAATACGGGGTGATGTTCTCTGACTGAATGTCTGATGTTAAAGCTCAGACGTTTCTTGTTTCATTTATGACAACATTAAGAAGATGATACAATGAGGTTTTAATTTTTTTTTATTTCCCAAGCTACGTTTTATGTGCCCACCCAAATGTCCAGATAAATATCACGATTGTCTATGAGCCCTGGTGTCCATCCAAGGCTTTGTTCCTATTTCCCTATGCTGCTCCTATGGAAAGTAGCCCATCCCACCTACCAGCTGGGAATTTCCTTGACACATGGGCATTCTCTGGGTAATACGAGATTGGCAAACGGTGTTGTGTTGCAACCCTCCCCTCATCTAAGCAATGAAGTATGTTAGGAGTGCCTGAATATCTAGTATGAAAAGACTTTGAGCTGTAGCCTCTCCATGCTCTCTCTCATCCAAGTTGCAGTCCACATGCACTATAGGAAGATAATTGGGAAAGCCCTGGAGTTGTGGTAATTTGATGTAGGGACTGGAGCAGTCATCAGTCAAGTCCAGAATTAGAGCAGAGACAATTTTCTCACATTGTCTTTGTTGCTCCTGCTTTGCTGTCTTGGCATAAAGACTGTAAAAGGCACAGCTGCCATTGCCTTTGCTTGCAATTTTTAGACCCCTGTTGCTGCAAAGCTATTCTTTTCATCCACCACTCAAAACCAAGTTTACTAATTTCAGCATGAAATCAAGTATCTGCCCAAATGTAGGTGTTTCACACAGGCCTGGACAGGGTTCTGGGTTTGGAGCTAAACTGGAGCTAGAGCTTCAAACCTGATACTGTTTCCAGCTGTCTGAAATTCACAGAGGTGAAAAATGCAGACTTCTAGGTTAAGAAACCCACACAGTTCTGTTATGAAGATCTGAGAAATTTGCATACCAGCATCTTTGACCCAGCTTCTGACACAGCCCATGAGGGCTGGGGTTTCATAAGTAGTTTTGTGTGGTTCCAACATAACCCAATGGAGCAGAGGGAGGAGAACGGGGTAGGGACTGAGAGCAAGCCACTGAGTGCAGCTCCTGGAAGAAAAAGAAAACTTCAACTCTACTGAAAGATTAACATAATGTCAGGAAAGTGATTTAAATGCAAATAGCCTGGTAAAATTGTTACAAATTTTGCAGTGGCTCTGGAAGCCAGGTGTAGCATAAAGAGAACAGAGCTAAACAAATGTTTCCTTCCTTCCCTCTGCGAGTTCATTTATTCACAACCCAGGTTCATTTCTTTGGCAGGTGCATTTTCCCCTTCATCTTAAAAAACCCAAATCAAACAAAACCCCAGAGGCTGGATGTCCCCTCTTCCCTAGACACACTCCTTTTGCATTACAGCAAGACATGCACCCACCAGCCGACAGTGACTAGTCTCTCCAGGCACTATGTAATACATCTATTTATTGAATTTGACATCAAGTTCTATAATGTGAGGCAGATATAAGTATTTTAAAGCTATTTCCCTTCTCTTCTTGTATCATTTGCTACACATGAACTCAGGTATTTGGGGAAATTACCAAATACCTTTTTAAATCTGCCTGTTTTAAAGGCTTCGCAAATTCTATTAAACTTGCAGCACAAGTCCAGGATTTGCCCTCCTTAAATGGCCTTTCAGAAAGAAAACCAGAGCCATGGCACAGGCTGCCAGGGAAATGCCCCTCCTGGCCACCTGTGCCATGAAACCAGGATAGTGCTGTTGGAGAGGGTGAGGTGAAAGCCTGAGAGATGATCTCAGACTGTTAGGTGAACATTGAAGGAAAGGGAGGCTTTTTGGTTTTTTTTCTGTAGTAATTACCAAACTGCCTGATGGGATTCTCTCAGTGCATTAAAAAAAAATAAAAAAAATAAACAGGGGAAATGTTGTTTTCCCTGTCAGGCCCGTGGGCGCATGTTTTGGATTAGGTGTCTTTGCATTTTCAGTGTTTTGCTTTGGAGGAGGCTAATATCCTCAGATGCAGAATGGTGATGATCTGATGTGACACTGATGATCTTGTAGCTACAGCTTTCTAGTAGTTGCAGGTTCACTCTGTTACAACTTTGGGAAGGTAATTTAAAATTCTTAAGGGTAAACCTTGGCTGCACTGAGATCCAAAGAAGTTTTTGCCATTGACTAACACCAGCTAAAGTCCTGGTGCCTCAATTTCCCCCACTGTCAAATGAAGATAGGAATGCTCTTTATAAGTCTGCAGGGATCTATTTGTTTGCTTCTGGTACATCTGTGATCTGAAGATCAATTCTTAAAAAGCAGGGAAGAAGGACTTATACAATTTGTATTAATTAGTTACCATTCACTGTCAAAACAGTGCTAGGTGTTCCCTTGTCTTCATGCTGTAGTTGCTGTAGAGGACACTTGTAGTGGACCCTGTTAGCAGAGATCTGGCATGAATCCCTCTGCAGCAAGCATTTCATCTGCTAGACCACTCTTCATGACATTTCAAATTACTTATTCTCTTCAGATGTGCTGCATTTAGAAATTTGCTGGGTCTGCTTTACATCTAACAGTTTTTCCTCCAGAATTAAATGATGAGCAGTTTCTAAAGGAAAAGAACAAACTGAAGGATCTACCTTGCATTGCTTGTCTCCCATTACCTGGGCAAGTTTAAGGTAGTGGATTACTCAGGCAAAGATGAAATACAAATCTTCAGAGCTAAAATCATGTAGCATCTGTTCCAGCTTCTGTCAGTAGAACCACACCGTGTTTCACAGAAAGGCTGTATCATTTATCCAGAATAGCCCTTAATAAAAGCACAGGCAGCCTAAATTTGTAGCATGTAATATTTTGGGACATAGCAGGGCCTCTACAGTTGGTCTGTCTTCCTTTTTGGCCATGTGTCACCAGTGCAAGGGCTAGTGGTGATGGAGTGGCTATGAGCATATTGGGAACATCTCCCCGTGCCGGTAGGGGTTCACACTGAGGGGTGGCAGACTTTTCCTCATGAAATTTCAAAACCATTTGCTTAAGCAGAGAATTGCATCCAGACTTTCTGGATAGGATGAATTTAGGATTGAAGGCAAGCTCAGGCTTGTGCTAAAAATATTTGTTCCCTATTGTAGACCTACCCAGTGAGCCCAACCTGCTGTGACTGTAGCCAAAAGTGGTCACTGTCTGGTGGTTATTTGATGGTCTCTAGAGAAGTGAAGTTTGGCTTTTGAAAAAGCCTCCACATGGGGTATTTTTTTAGCTTGGCCAGTTAGTGCCCTGGCTGTGCTTTCTCTGTTCAGAGACCCTGCAGAGGCAGTGAGGTAGCCTTCCACGGGGTGTTTTGGTTGTTACTGATCCTTGATGGCTTTGAAAGAGCTCCAGGTACTGTGCTGTTTCTGTCATGTCATAGGCCTGTTCCGGCACAGTGAGATTTTTTTTTTTATTTATTTTGTTTCTAGACTTTCCACAGATTAGTTTTCCCATTGTGAACTTTTCTTTCTCCAGACTCTGCATTTTGATTATTGACCTTTCAGTCAAATGGCTTCAGCTGGAGTCGCTTGGCTTAGTAAAGCATGTGAAGATGTCTTGAGATAAGGATTTAAACTTCCACCTCACTGGTGGAATATTTACCCTTTACTGCAGTCTTAACAATCTTTGGAGCCATCCATCCCTTTCCTCTCCCTGCCCATAGATATCTGATGGAGTTTTTCACTTTTCCCTGTCATTCCTACTACACCCATAAGACTGGAAAAATCTCCGTAAGATATGCAACATACTATGTGAGCACTAATCTAATCTAGCAATTATCTTCACTTGTGAGAGCAGATGAGATTACTCACCATGAGAAAGGTCATAATAACAGATCAGCCATCATGGGGTGTTTACACACACTGCTGGTTTATTGTGAGATACTAAGACACAGGACGAGGAGTTATCACAAAGTTGATGTGATTACAGGTATATGCCCATTGTAATTGAATTTCTCCTGTAACAGAAGAATGTTTGTGAAGGAATCCACACTTGACACTGCACTTTTGCATGTTCCATATAGTCATACACTTGCTTTGATCTCCAATGAAACTGATATTAAGAGCAGTAGTTTGATCTTTGTTAGCTCTAAAATTTAAATAGTCAATTAATGTTCTCATCTAAAATCTTGAGGCAAGAATTTCATAAAATCTTGCTGAAAGAAGATACTATTTTTTCTATTTTTAAGCATTGTCATAGTTTTCTCCTTGAGATTTGAGTGCTCAGTGGGATTTTTTTAGTACTTTCCTTCTGGTTTATTTTGGGGGCTTTTGTGTGTTTATCTGGATTTGCTCCCTCAGGGAGAGAGAAGGGGGAGGGAGACTTTTGTTGGTAATAAACTTTATAAATTTTATATGCTTAAATCTACACAAATTATCAAACAAACTCTAAAACTTGAGACTATATACTGGAGAATCATCCGATGTTTAAAAAAAGGAAAGGACACAGGTAAAAGAGTAGTCAGGAGCATATCATTGAATAGATAAATTAGCATCCTAGGAGAAAGGTCTTCCTATCATGCTGAGTGGACTTCTATAGGTATAGTGCTGCTGGCTGAGAATGAATAAAAATATAGTATCTTTACAAAGTAGCAGTCACTCACCCATAATAAAGGATGTTCTGCGACTCCTAACCCAGATCTTGCTGTCAAATACACTCTAAAACTTTGCTTGGTTTCATTTTCTTCTCTAATTCATTGTTGCTTCCTTCAGATCGGTTAATCAATACTCTGAAGACTATTTTTAGATTCAGGGACAAGTTGACTACACCCTCAAGGCAAAGTGAAAAGTTTTCAGGTCTCTCTCAGCCCTTGGCCAGTTTTCAGAGTGGCTTTGTAGAGGAGAGAAAGTGTGACTTTTCAATAGCACAATATTTTTAACCTTGGTTTGCTACTAACAGGCTCAGGGTTTCAAATGTCTCACTAATGGTGTATAAACATGATTGAAACTGTCATTATATTGGAGGAAATGTTTTTAAACCTTGTTCTCCGGATTTTCAGTGGCTCCTCTGCCGTAGGTGTTGTTTTCTTGCTGCAGTACTCTCTGGGTTGAGCATTTCAAAGAGCACTTGGTCCCCTGAGCACAACCATACCCCTACCCCACATTTCATCTGAGCCTCCAATGCCTGCTGAGCTCCAGGTCCAACTCAACCTCAATACTCAGCCATGGTCTCTGAGCTGACCAGTGGTCCAGCCTGGCTGGCCCTTGGCTTCCCACCTAACCCTGCACTGCAGCTCCAGGCACCCACTGGCTCCTCATCCTGACCCCAGCCTCCTCTGGGCTCTCCAGGTTAAGCAGGATGTCTGCTGTGAATCCGTCTCTGACTGGGGCACAGCAGGGTACCACCATGGTTCTCACAAACTAACCTCTCTGCTATTTTCCCTTCATGGTATCAGATAATAGACTGGAGATCCAAAGTGTCATGCCTGAAAAGAGAGGGGATCAGCACATGGCCATACTGCCTGTGCTGTGCCTCTACAACATCTGCAGCCACAAAGTTGGCAACTCTGCAGATACTTTTGTCTTTAACCTCTACCTGTTTGCTTAGCTGGGATTTGAACAGATCACTTCATCCTTGTGCTAATTACAGCTTAATAATTAGTGCCTATCAAAACACTGCCTTTCAACTGCCATTCATTTCATTCTTTGCTTGCCAAATAACTTCACCATTCCCTCACTGCAGCCACTGTGTTCAAGGGTTATGGAGTTAGCATTTCTTAATTTCACATCCAGTTCCTTCTCTATCCTGTATTTTAACCACTCAGTGGTTTCAGTTTTACTCCCCAAGCTAAAAGATACAAACCACCTACAACACGCTTGTTTTTGAAGATCACAAAACATGCTGCAAATAAACCAAGCCAACGTTTTTTCTGTACGGCTACACAGCTGATCCTCCAGCAGAACAAAAGCAAAGGAGATGGCAGTCAGGCAGGTCAGTGCCATTTTAAGTTGTAGAGATTCATTCAGGTTTAACGTGTTTTTGTAGGAATTACAGAGAGTCAAATGCACAAGAGGCTAAAGGGAGCCAATTCTCTATTCCCAGGATTTTAGATGCACTGAGACGGAAAAAAGTGGCTAAGGAAGTGTAAAGTCAGAGGAAAATTATTTCCTGACCTTTAGCCCAATGATCAGATTGGTTGGCAAACCCAAGAACTATTTGGCACCTAAGCCTAGTGGCTTGGTGACTTTGAAGCAGGGGTAACTGTCCATTCCCATCAATCTGAATGTCAATGTTCATACGTTTCTGCCTCTGCAGTAAAATGCAGTTGCTGCTGAATGGCAGTGTGAGTATAGTGAGGAGAGACTGCACCACCAAGAGCTGGAGAGAAAACTGATTTTGCTTGGAGTGTAAATCATGGATCATAAAGAAGGTGAAACTTGAACAGTTTTCAAGGATTTCTGTGCTACATCTCATTAGTGTTAATTACAAGCTTACGCCAGTAATTAATCAAATATTAGAAATGCTGCAGACTGGGATCTGTTATGTGAGCTTTGAACACCTTCATCACTTCTTGCTAGGGGATATTTGATCAGTTTCTTTTCATTTTACTTTATTTTAGTCAGGACACTCAGCCCACCACTGACAGTAATGCTGTAAAGCCCCTTTATACTTCCAGCAGTCGATCAATAAATGTTTGTCTCTCTATGCTTTCTGCACATTCCCACATTTGTCCTCCAGAACTGGAGATGTCAGGACTTCCACCCAGGGCTGCCGAAGATGCAGCAGCCCAGAGTTGTCTGGTGTGATAAGCAGTGATAAGCATCCGGAAGACCTGCAAATAGTTACTGCACTGTCTCTTTCTGTACAGTTCTAAGGTTAAATAAAAGATTTACAAGATGTTGCAGCAGTCATTCCAAAACAACAAAAATTTTACAAAGTGTTTAATGGTGTTGCAGCAGTAATGTGGGTATGTTAGACGTAATGCCAAAACTGAGCAGTTGCCTCAGGCAGCATCTCCCTCTCTTTCAGGCTCTGGAGGGCAGTAGGGCTGGACAGGCTGGGCACACTGTGCTCTGTCCTCACTCCACTGACCCCATGGGGAAACGGGGCTTGAGCCGGCACTTGAAGCTACAGAGCTCAGCCACCTCGGTGCATCTCATAGTAGACACTAACAGCGGGGCAGAGAGGCTGGAAACAAGACCTGATTGACCAGGCTCTCTTGAAGCTGCCAAGCAGCATGTGATGTGGAAAGGGCTGATGATCAACCCAAGCTTTGAGACATCTCCATCCTATCTGAGGCAAGGAGCTGATAAATTGCTGATAGATCCACTTCTGGGGGATTGTTCTGATTTCTCTGCTTTTGTAGTCAAATAGGATTTCCTACTGAAATTACTAGAGTTTAGGTTAAAAATGTAATCCCTTCTCAAAAGTTTCACACCTCTGAATTAGGTATGCCAATCTGATCCCTCCACTCTTTTCAATCACCATTATGAACACGGGAAACTTAAAAAAAAAAAAGCCGCCAATGAAGATGTGTTCAGATGTCAGTTTGAGACAGGCCACTAACCACTTCATCACCAGCTCTTATCAACAGGGGACTGCTCAGCTCCTGCCTGGTTAGACCTGCTGGCCCAAGGACAGAGTTGAATGGAGAAAGGGCAGGCCTAACGAGATACAAATTACACAAATCTAAACAGTCACACCAGTAAAATACTAAGGTGATATCTCGAGAAGCTCCCTGCTTCCTGGAGATATCACACTGCATTAACAGAGCAGGAGAGATAAGAGCTGTTCAGCGAAGCAGGAAGCTCTCCCCAGGGCTGGTAGCCCCTCTGGCTCAGTGGCTGTGTGACCCAGTGCTTCCATGCACCCTGTTAGCACCTGACTCAGCTCCTTCTCCTTCCCTCCAGCTCTAGTGGGGCTCCCTTCTGTTTCAGATGCTAGAGAGCAGGGAGGGACAGAAAGAAGTCCCCGGCAAACCCTGGCTGTTTTCCAGAAGGGAACAGACTTGGGGGCAACACACATGTACTTTTATAATCCTAATTTTTTCTGCAATGTTTGTTCTCACATTAGCATCAACAAACAGGCTCTGACCTTGCCTGTTGATGCTTTAAATGCCCTGTTACACAGCAAGCATGGGAATGAGTTAGTCACATGGAAAGTACTTAGTCTCACATGGGCTGTTCATGTGCAGAGAGGAAAAAAAATCCAGTCTCACAAATACAATAATCTCTGCAGGAATCTCTCTCTCTCTCTCTCTCTCCCCCTTCTATAATGATGAAATACAGGCTGGATTTTTGCTTTAAGGCAAAATCATATCACGGTTTCAAGTCATTTTAAAAACATAGACAAATCAATACTTTATTCTTCTTAACAACCCTGGTATTAACTTTGTCACACAGGCCTGTCTTCTAAGAAGTGACCTTTTAAAATACAGAGTGCTTATGTACCTCAGCTGAGGGTAAGGCAAGAGTCTAAAAAAAATCAAAACCCAAAAGCCTCTGAAGGGACACATGGGCAGAAAGCAGCCCAATATATTTCCCCTCCCAGCTGGCTGATCCCAGGCCAGAGGTGAGCTGCCAATGCATCTGGAATTCATGGAAATGCGAGAAAGAGGTGGGTTTTTTGGCTTCAGTGCCTTGTTCCCAGAAACACACACTCAGCACAGACTTAAGACAAAGCCACTGCAATATGCTCTGACACATGCTCTGTTACATTCTCAGACCTCACTCATATTTACCAAATAGACCTGACTTTTTCCAGCTCTTACTTTAACCATCAAAAACTGTACGAAGCAGCAGGTTTGGGTGTAGGTTGCATGGTCACCATTGCTGTATATATCAGTCTGTAGAGATCAACCAGTTTCCAAGGATGTAATTCATGTGTGATAGCCCTACCAGGTAGTGAATTCACTGCTGACAACCTAAAAATTATTTCCATATTTTGGGGAAACCACAGCAGGTGCACAGACAACATAACCCTTCCCCATCTGGAAAACCTTCATGAGCAACTGCAGAGGTATTTATTTGGGTTGTGAGAGGATAGTCTCTTTTGTTCCAGCTCCCAGAATAGCCTCTCACAGTGGGACTTGGCAGCTGGGGTACCCGTGTGGTGTTAGCCCTGCGTGATGCTGCACTTTGTGGTCAGAGCCAATCCAGACATCCATGGGCCCAGCTTCAGGGCCTTGCTGCTGGTTTGTTCTTTCACCTTCACACTTGTGCCTGTCTGAGCAAAGCTGTGAGGTTGAATTAGCCCTGCTCTGATAACAGACCTGGTACACCCCTGCACTGTGGCTGGTGCTGTCTGTCTGCAGACTTCTGAGGTACAAGAGTCCCACGTTGCTTGTTCATCCAGCTGTGTGGCTGCAGCACTTCTGCTTGGCCAACCTTCCTCAGCCAGGTCAGAGCCCATAACTCAGGCAGCTTGAGGCACCAGTGATGTTATCTCTCCTGCAGCCAAGTGCCAACATCAGTAGTCCCTGTGGGATTTCAGGTAACCTTTTGTTTGGCTGCTGTCTCCATGCCAAGGGGGCTCCTATTTATGATTTCCACACGTGCATCTGTGCCTCTTCCCATCACCTTTCCCATTGCTGCACCTCTGTGAAAGCACCAGTACTTTCTGCTGGCTGAACACCTACCCACTCCTGCCAGTTGGTGGAAGAGAGAAGCAGTAAATCCACAGCCTCTACCTCCATTTGACTAGATTCCCCTCTGTGTGTCCTTGAAATGCCTTTGTGTTTTAAATCCCTGAAAGAGTGACTTTCTTGGAAACTTGTTGTTTGAAAGTATTTTTTGCTGGCAGTGCTTGGTGCTGCTTGTTCTTTCTGGAGCAGAAGAGCCACAAAACCACATTAGCAGCACAGTGCCTGACACAATTCAATGCTGCAGTGCATGGGAGAACTGGCAGTTGCTCTTGCTTTCTCATCCTGCCTAATGCCAGCTGGCCTATAATGTTGATTTTTTTTCTTCTGGTGTTAGAATATGATTTTATGTGGATGCAGGGCTTGCTCCCACTCCTTGGTGCAGTTCTTATTGCAGGATTGGTGGGATGGGGTAAAGGGGGTGTACACAGGCATGCATGCAGGTTTGGGCTCTGTAATGGCTGGTCTCAGGTTGGAAGGCAGGAGATCTGTGGTACCATTAGCTGCTGGAGGAGTCTGGATAGAGGCATGTACTTTTATGGAGGTGCTGGGCCAAACTTCCAGCTTTCCCTTCACAAGCATTTATTCAGGGATTGTCTCTTTCCACGGCAGCCCTTGGACTGATTACATCGCATAGCAAAACTGAGGCCTGATCAGTTTTGACAGTCCTCTAAAAGTGGTTTTGACTGTAATTTTCCTTAGCGGAGGATTTTCCCCTACACAGGCTCCTTCAAAAAGGTAGATGGGTTTGAAAACTGAAAAGGGGACTCTAACACATTATTAGCAGTGTTATTCCAAGGTCATGCAAGTTCCCCTTTCCCAGCATGTATTTATATAACATAATAGAGCAAATGCTGAAAATACACCTGGGAGCCCATGAGGAAAGCATGACAATAGTTGCTCATGGCATTCATCTCTTAGTATGTTTGCCATTAAAGAAGAGAGAATCCAAAGGGTACTTTCTACCATTAAAAAAAAAAAAAAGTCATTTTAGTACAACTGCTGTAAAATCAGAGTATGTGTTTGGTATGCTCAACTTGCAGGCTATCACAAAATAAGTTCCTGAATGAGCTCATATAAATGCGATGCCTTTCATACACTGTGCTCCAGGTACTCAGAGAGGGTAATGTAAATGTTAACAGAAAAAGCTTTTCTACTGAATTGGAAGAAGCAAAAAGCTCTTCTTATTCTGGGAACATACAAAGCTGATATATGACACAGTGAAAGAAAAGTCTTGACATTTCACATGAGAGGTAACAGTTTTCTGATTACACATTGGAACTGAACCCAATTTCTGACCCTCTGCCAGCTATATGTAATCCGTAGACAGCATTGTGTCATTCCTGGTTATTTACTGTTCAAGGCATAGCGTGTTGCTTTCTGTGTAATTACTGCCGGACATAACGTGAAGCTGTCCGTGGCTCTCCCGGCTCACAGACTGCAGAGGTAGCACAGCTCTGTTCACGTGCACAGTGCTGCAATGGCTCGTTTGCTGTTAGCCAGTCTTGACATTTAGCGTCGCCTTGGTGATTTTCTGGGTTCTGCAAAGTTAGCCTGAGCTTATAAAACATTGTCTTGGAAGTGGAAAAATTAATTTTGTGAAAAAAACCTGCTAAATCAACCTTTATTCCTCTTTGTTGTTCTCTCCAAATCTGCTTTCCAGATCCAGCTGATAGGCAGAAGAGTTTGCTGAATAGCAGCAAATACATTTCAGCCTATGAATTGTTTGCAAATTGGGCGCTTTGATGATCTGTGGTGGGTGATGGGCTGCCAGCATCTCAGTGCTGCTCCCAAAAAAAGCAGCTACAAGCTGCTGGAGAGTGTGATCCGAATATACCAGGTGACTGATGCACAGGATAAGTCTGTTGTAAATACGTGAAGGGCATTGGGTTTTGACAGTTATTTGAGTTATATTTTGTGCTATACTAGGTCCCAGCAAGCTGGACTCTGTATAGCACTATATGAAGAAGTAGCTAAAGGTAATACCTGTGCTTGAGAAGAAGAGTGATGTGGAGGATATGGTAAAAGTAAGGAGAGGTGCAGCCTAGGAACTAAGTGGTCTAGGTAGTACCTGAAGCTTCACTAATAAATTAGCAATTAAGTGTTTGACAGTAAATGAGAAAAGCCAGTACTTTAGAGGAGAAAAAGCTCTGTGATACTTGACCCAGCCCTGTGGAGCTGGACAAGCTCCTGTGAAGCCAGCAGGTCTGTGTCCAGCCACTGCTGTAACAGGGACCACCAGGGGGTAAAATTGCTTCACTTGGAACTTCTTTTCTCCCCAACTTCTCCAACCTGTTGAACCTGGTTCTTAAGACACCTCATTACATGGATGCTTCAGTTTGGGCTGCTCTGAGTTGCACTAGCAGCCCCAAAAGGGTCACAGCCAGCTGCCCTGCAGTAAACTACAGTGTCAGGTCTTAGAGAAGACGTGTACACCATGGTCACTCCTGAGTGCTGCAGAGCAAAATCTGGTGATTTGCCACATGAAAAAAAAATACACAATCTCTCTGCCTTTTAAATAGTATATATTAATTAAGAAGCTTTTGGTAACCAAATCACTATTCCCATCTTCTTCCCATAAATCAGTTCTCTGTGCCTTGCACCCAACCAGGCAGCGCTCCCCAGCTTGGAGCGTGCTTAATTTCCCAGGGAATCTTTTGTACATGACCTAATCACATGCATTAGTGGAAGAATAAAAACTGCTGTTAGCCTGTTTCAGGGGCTGTTGGTGTCAAGAGCAAACTCCCCAGCATGCTGCAGAATAAACAGGGCCCTCAGTAACACTGATGTTATTCTCTGGCTCTTCAGTGGGATTTCACCTCAACAGGACAATTCACATGCTATCTCCCGGCCATGTTTACATTAAGTGACTGTCCATTCAGCCCCTTCGTCCCTCCTCAGAGAATCTTATTCACTTGTTAGGCTTTTCACTTGGAACCATTCAACCTTGCTGCTTTGATTTTGTAACAGGACAAACTCCAAGTCCTAGCAGGATAAACAAGATTGCATGGCTAATGATTTGTGAGCTTAGCCTGAATGCAATTTACTGCAGAAATTCCAGCCTATGAGACTTTGTGACCTGCTAATAAAGCACTTTTGGCAGAGGCTGTACAAATAGAAAGGATTTTAGAGCTTTTGATTCCAGGTTCATATCACTCTCCCAACTTGCAGAAATGTTGGTTTAATATACATCTTAAAAACCTAGTGACAGCCGGTGGAATGAGGCAGGGTTTCACCCCACTTTGATTTCACTTATTGACGTATAAAGGATGTTCATTTCTTTATTTTACAAATTGTCTGTTTGTAGCCAGAGTCCAAAGACACCTCACAAGCAAAAGGGGATCGTGTCCTTATCAAGCACTAAGCAATAATGAGCATCATTACAGAGTAATGCCGGACTAATCAATGTTAGGGACTGTGGCTCAGCTTCATCTCACTTTGGTTCCCAGGCCAGGGAAAATAGGGCAAGGGTGCAGTGTGTCACATAAAGGTAGCCTGCTGGGGCAGTCCGTTGGATTAGGCATTTCCTGAGGAGTTTGGGTTGGTAACTGTGGCTCTGTTCCTTTGGATTTGACCTTGCATATGTCAGTATGCTTGGAAAGAGAAGATAATAATTCTTCTTTGTGAAGAGAAGAGCCTTGAGAGTCTCAGAGTCATTATTTTAAGTTGTTTTTAAGACCCTAAACATGGTCAGGGTCTGGGCACCCTTATGCTGAGATACCTAAGTGGTGGTGCCTCTCCTGACTTCCTGATCTGGTGAAGCTCCCACAGGTGCCAGGAGATAAAAAACAGACCTACAGCCAAACACTGAAAATCATCAGCCTATCTTCTCTGCTTCTTTATACTGCTGGAAATCTGAAGGCTGATCTGGGATCATGGCTTTGTTTATTTGCTGAGATTCAGAGGCCAGCTTCATTTTATTGATCACAGTGAGTCTCTCCTCTCATTCATGGATGCTGTCCACTCCCAGATTTTTAGATGGATGATGAGGAAATGTCTGGTTATTCATTTCTTTGTCAGAGTCAGAAACCTCTTCCAAACACAGCATTAGCTGACACAGGCAGACTGCTAGCTAGACAAACACTGGTCTGCATGTCGCATTCGAGTAAATACCTGCATTTGATTCCAAAGGGCTCCATTGATTAAAACTGGCTCCCCCCGCAGACCTGGGGAACAATCATTACAATAGGACACTGAGCCATTAAACATTACTACACAAAAATGCTGCTGGATCCTTTCATGTTTGTTGCTGTTCTTATTATTGTTGAGATCTGGAAAATTACCCATCAATCACTCCTTAAGCTGCTCATGGAAGTTTTGCTGAACGTGGGGTCTGAGTTTGATGCTGAATTTGTTAATACTGGCTCCTGAAAAAGAAATAAAGCCACGGGAAGCTTATTGCACTTCCATTAGGTTGTCTCAGTAACTGTTCTTTCCAGCCGGTTTCAGATGCACTGATACTGGCATATAGGGGAAGACACATGATTTTGGATTCTTTATTATCACATTTCTTACATTTGTCATTTTTTCAGCACTTTGGGTAGATTTGCATGATGTCTGTGTTGGTTAGCTTTTTAGACCTTTGTTTCTAAGACATATAGCAAATACCTTTATAAAAATCTAATAATAGAGTGTGGTTTGGGTCAGACCAGCTGTTGATCTAGCCCAGTATCTTCTCTTCAGAAGTGGTTCAGAGTGGATGTAATGTACAGAGAAACTGTGAACAGGCTGAACAGACAAGGATACCTCCTTGGTAAATTCTTTTAGCCTCAAGTGAATTGTGGCCTAAGCATAGATCCACTGCAGTTGAGATGGTCTATAAAATTGAAAACCAGTGGAAGGTTATCTGCCCTTGGAGCAATAGGGTTATTAAAGCTTTTATTTAGCCCATGGCATGCATCGCATACAACACCTGCAGAATTTAGCAGAAAAGTAGTCAGGGACTATCTGGCAAACAAAAATGCCTTCAGGATAAGGTGGTTAAGTTAGGAGTCAGACACTGGAGTGCTGATCTTTTAAGACTCCGTCTTGCAGTGGGTGGCAGGTAAGATAATTATTGGGAACAACAGGTAAAGGAAACGCCACCTGCTAATTGCAGAATGATGAACTGGGTGCTGGTGTGCAAAACCCAGCAAAGCTATCTCAGAGAGCCAGGGAAAGGAGAGTTTGGCCACACAAGGAGGAGGACAGTCACACTCAGGAAAGGTTAAGTGCAAGCACTCACAAAGACATATGGAACTGTCTCGAAGAAACTGAAAATGATTGAAGCGAAGAGGGAGACAGTGGCAGGAGAGCTGACAGTCATCCTCCCAGGCAGTTTTACGCTTGTGGCTCTTCCATCTCCAGCATTCACGATGAGCTGAATAGTGCTGGAGTGGATGAATGGTTAAATCTGGAGACAGAAAAAACCCTGCAGTTGTTGGAGATTGCATCAAAGGGAGACATTTGCTTTAGAGTATTGAGATTGGATTTTCTCAGTTCTGAGTTACATCCCGAAATTTCCTTGTTCAGATGTGGCCAAAAACTTCTAATAACATCCACTCCTAGAAGAGTTTGACTTACAATATTGTAAGACTTAGGAGAGCAGTGACTCTTGTGAGATTTCCATAATTTTGTGGAAGGATCTCTTAGACCAACTTTTATGATAACAACAGCAGTGAACCTGAACCTGAATTTTAAGCTAGATTTGGTTCCATATCTTTCGGTCATTCTAAAATTAACTTAACTTCCCTTTTCTGTTCACACGGATGTACAGGGAGGAAAGCGGAGGAACAAAAAGCCATGATAAAATGTTTGCTAATGAAGGGAATGAAACACCTGTGATCTCACACGTATTATTTCTATTTTCAAAGCTGAATGCAAAGTCCATTGGGTGGAATTTAAACCGCTGTCGCTGAGCTAACTGTAGGAACACGGCGTTACTATGGAAAATTCCTGATTAAAGTCTGCAAAGAATTTCCTATGCAGAGGCTGTTTATTAATAGGTACCTCAGCCTTGCATCTGACACTGACAATTCTGCCCTTTAAACGCATCATTTTGCAAGCAGCGTGATAAAATTCCGCACTACTTTTTTTTGGTATGAACAGAGAGCCTGTCCCAGCCCTCCCCCTCAGGCCTCCGCCAGCTGTAACCACTACAGTTTGCTTCGCTAAGCACAGGAACAAAAACTGCAACCATGAAATTATTTTAACAAGACCATAAAAAAAAAAAAAGACAACAACAACAACAATTTGCCCAAGTGATGGTTGGAAAAAAAATAAATTCCTCCCTCTAAACTAATTAAACTGTACTATGTGTCCTTGTGCAGTTCCTGGCGTTTTTCTGGTTCACTCAGTTTCAATAGATGCACAAGGACCGGAGCCAGAGCTCCTGAGTGACTAGTTCAGAACAAAAGCAGGTCTCCTGAGTATTCTTGAGCAGCCAGCAAATTGAGGGAAAGTTATTTTGGGTTAATCAATGTACTTCAGTTGCAATCACACTTAGCTTCTAACAGAGGAGCCTGCAAACAAGGAATTACTGTTCTGAGCTCAGCTATGGATGGGACTGGAAAGTGTTACTGGCTAGACTGTGCTCTTCTCAATGCCTTTTTTTCTTTTGCGTCCTGAATTTGGTTTGGCAGTTTTACGTGTCCTCTCCATTTGCATTTCCCCCTTGTTTATTTATTTATTTATTATTGGCACCGGGAGCATGGGAAATTATTGGCAGTTGCTTAAAAGTCCCCGCAGGGAAGAATTCTTGCCATGTTCTAGCCAGGCCTACCGTACGGAGCTAGAGTAATTGTGATCAGTGCTCAGCTTCCTGGCAGTAAATCCCTGATTTATGCAGGTTTATGTTTATGAGTGCTGGCAGGTGAAATCACTGAGGTGTAGAGAAGCGGGGGGATGGGTACCTCCAGAGTCCTGGAGGACAGGCAGATCTTTGGATCAGGTTCCCAGGTGAGTCTTACAGCTTATACTTAGGTGTGTAAATATAATTTTTTTTCTTTTGATGATCATTTCTGTTCCCCGAGGACCCTGAGTCTTGCAAAATGTGACTCCCTTTGACCAAGTCCTTTTGCAGTCTGGTTGCAGGGTATGAGGTGTGATGTGCTCGAAGAGATCAGCTGGGTGAGGGACCCAGTGCAAGAGGTGCTGCAGGGCACTGCAGTCTTACCTGCCTATCACACCAGTTTTGGGGCATCAGCACTGCTGCAGTGCCCAGACCAGTCCTACTGAGACTCTCTGGCCCTGTGACCAGAAGCTTTCAAAGGTATTTACAGCCCTGAAAGCCATCATCTGTTAAATGGACTTCTGAATTATTGCTCCTGCTGCAGCATTTTATTCATTCAGCCACTCCTTACCATTCGTGTATGTGCTATTATGCTACAAAAATGCCAGGAGTCCAGGCACTCAGGCTGTGCTGGAAGAACCAGTTCAATAGATCTGTATCTATCAGTTCAAGCAGAGCCACTGCCCTCAGTGTAATCCCCAAATCCAGCTCCTCTGTCCTTTTGGATTGCAGACTCTCCTACCCTCAGTGATCACATGCCAGTGAGCCCCTCCATACTGATTCACTCTTTCAGAACTTGGTCAGTTAAAAGGTTGACCCCAGTGAATTCGTGGAGTTTGGAGTTCCTGAAGCACAGGCTAAAGGTCTGCATGCTATTTAATCTCTTGCAGTTAAAGGTTTGTGCATTGAGACTCACAGTCTCATAGAGGTAAGCGAACACGAGCACATCCAGATCTATAAATGCTGCTTTTGTTGTTGCTCGTACTCTAAGGATGGGTAGGAACTTCTGTGGGTGAGACCTTCTGTTTCAGAGACTTACAGTCCATCTGCTCTGGAATTACATGTGAACATTTTCTAGTTCAGCTCCTTCTGTTATTTTTTGTTTTGAGGAGCTGTTTAAAAATTTCTTTATCTGGGTTTGCTTGTGCCATGCTTGCAGGATTCTTGGGTGAAAGCCATGTCTTGGAATCCCATAACTTTCTCAAGCATATTTTTCAGTGCTTACTGTGCTCTGCAAGGATTGTCTTTGCTGCCACTTTTTTTTGTCTTTGAAACAATTTTTATCCTTTTCCATTAGCATCTCTTCTTAAAGCATTTTTTTTTTCTAGATTCCTTGATTAAATATATATTCACACATCCTGTTTTCTGGAGTTGCATCTGAACCAAGATTGTAGACCTGAGTTCAGAGTGTCATGCTGAGAAAAAAAACTGCTTTGTCTTGGCATTCACATTTTCTGAGACTGTTTTGTTGAGACCACATCAAAATGCAAAACAGAGATCTGGACCTGTAAGTGTGAAATCTTGCTTACTTAATTGCAGGTGGTTTTGAAGGATTGTTTATAAACACTTGAAAGCTGCGTGTTACAAGAATTGCTCTGATTTGTTGTGCCAAGTAACAGTTAAACTTTGAAAAGTCTCAGTGATTGAGAGAAACTGAGGGGTTTGGCATGGAGATCAAGCTTTAGTACCTCTCAGCAATTGTATAAGACCGAATCTGTTTGGCCTGAAGTTCACCCCCCTGGTTTTGGGGTTTTACACTATGTACACTGAAGTGCTTGGTCTGCCAAAGCAGTGTCAAGCCTTAAACATTCCAAGCACTTCACAGGGTGTTAACCACACCAGCCCGTACATTTAATGCACCAGGAAATTTGCACAACTAACCCCCAAATACCCTACACAGAGATTTGAAAAAAAGGAAGATTTACGAGTCTAATCTGAACAGGGAGATGAGAGGAATCGACTGCAGAGAGCAATTGCATGTCGTCTTGGCTGGAGCAAAGAAATGCCAGTGTCAGGAGGGACTCTGCTCCCAGCTCTGCCAGTGACTCACTGGGTGACCACAGGACAAGTCACTTCTCCTCTTTGAGCTACAGGTCTCCTATCCATAATGTGCTAATGTGAACCTTAAACAATCAATGCCAACAAAGCTCTCCTAGAGCCTCAATAAAAAACACTTCTCTGAAGTGAAGCGTTCCAGAGACTGCTGTGCCAGAGTGGTGCAGGGGTTTTGTGCGCAGTCCAGGAGACAGGAACAGCCAGCGGAGGTGTTTGTCCTGCCTGTGACCTTGCAGTTTCTCACTATTGGCAATTTAGGTCAGGCCCCCCCCTTTTTCTCTTCTTCACATTATCTTTACACAGTTGTCTGTGAGTCTTACTACAATGGGCATTTATTTTATTCTAATAAGTAGCTCTAATTAAATTAAGCTGCTTCTATGACCAACAGGTCAAATTTCTCAACTACAATTGACATTTACATTCTTATTGTGTCTTCCTTATTGGATTAAGTCTTGATCAAGGAAAAGCATTTACTGGGGCAGCATCCACAGAGGGACAAAACAACCTTCTGTAGCCTGTTCACTGCCTGTATGCTTTGAGAGGCACTGCAAACTGTGTAGGGTGACACAGGGCTGTTTTCTGTAGCCATTTGCCAACTTGCTGGCCAGGGGTCAACAACATTTTTGCTTGACTGAAAGCTGTTATCATTCAGGTGTATTTATTCATAGGCTTGTATGTTCTGACTGCATCATGGATATTTACGTTTTTAGCTCTGCCATTCTCTCCAAGAATGTCCTGTTTTGTTGGCAGTTTTTACAGAGGCCCAAGGGAGACCATATCTTGACAAATAAATTCTCTGCGCAAACTAGGAAGGACTTGCAATGTCAGAGCTGAAATATGTATATTGTATTATGTTTATTTTTATGTGTAATATACATATGTGTTACATATATTTATATACATTCGGAGTGTCCAGGTTAAAAAATGTCATGAGCTCTTGCTTCTCTCTCTTTTTTTTTTTTTGGTCTTTAATAGAGATGTTTGGGCTGAGTTTAAAAAGGAAATTATTTAACTTCTGATTTATGAGGCTTAAGGGTCATGTTTTTAAGCTTTTCTTTGCAGTCATGAGACCTAGGAAAAAAAATGAAAGCTAAGACTTTCAGTTAATGAGAAGAGTCCAGGAGTTTAGACTTCATGAGAAATACCAAATTCCACAAGGCTTGCAGGAAAACTGCTAATGTTGTCAACCCCAGCCATCCCCTGGGGAGGGCTGTTAGGAAACACTGCCTGGGCCTCTACTCCCTATAAGTGAGGATCTTTTTAGGGGAACAAAGAGAGCTGGCTTCGTAACTCCCAGGGCAGCAGTACACCCCAAGCCTTCCCATCTCTCTGTAAATGAGGTTGTATTAGTCACTGCAGCCTTACAATCCCATCCTAGGGAGAGCACAGGTTCTCAACAAGATTATAGGCTGGCACTGGTCCAGAAGCAAACCTTTCTGATACCTAGGGAGGAATTTAAAGTTCTCAGCTCCACTGTGCACATCCACTGCCTGACAAGGTGTTTATCTGCTGGTCTCCCGCAAGCTTGTTCCATCCCCTGGCTTTGTGGCAGGAAGCGGGTCTGGTGCCCCAGCCGCAGCTCCACAGCCTGTTCCCTGAGTGGTACCCAAGAGATCCTTTACCAAAACTTTTCTGACTGTTGTCAGAGCTCAGTATCGATCTTCCCAAATGGCATCAGGAAGTAACTCTGAGCAGACAACACCTGCACACCCAAGGCATCGCCACCCTCATTAGAGCTCAAGGGCTGAAGCAGCACCCCATGGCAGGGATGCTGACGTGACAAACGATGTCTGTGCAGGCAACTCTGCATTTCTATGGTAACGCTGTTCCTCCTCCTGTTTATGTTCATCCACATGTCACACACAAGTCTGGGATGTTTATCCCCATCCACACCAACAATGATGCCATTCTCAGCCCTTCACCAGTTAGTTCAAGGAATTAAAAGTGTACCTTCTCTTGCCATGTTTTAAAGTCCTGTAACAAAGAGGAAACATGAAAACATGGGCCATGGAATTTCTCTGAGTTATTAATCGTGGGAACAAAGGAGCGGGAGGTTTCCTTGCCCAGAGTAGGGCAAGTAGAGCACGGCTTCTTCTTGGGACTATGCAGGAGGAAAAGGTGATGGCTCTGCTACTAATGGACTGGTTTAGCCAGCTTTTGATTGTTTTGGATACACTCAGGGATGCTGCAATGACTCAGACAAAATTGCTGCTTTGTCTGAGACACGTTTACTTCTCAGGGTAATGAGTTGATCTCCGCTCTGATTAGATTTCACTGCAGTACTCGTTACCAGTGGGTGTTGGCAGGAATGGGAGTGGTGGAAGGTTTAACTCAAAGGAGAGAACAGAGAGGAACCTGCTCTGCAAAGGGATATTTAAAAAAAAAGAAAAAAAAAAGTGTTAATTGCAGCGTAAGCTTATCATACATAATAGCAACCTCCTTCCACCTTTGCTCAGACAGTTTCTTCAGCTTGAAGCAGACTGGTCTCTGGCAGCTCTGGAGATCAGCAGGAAGCAAAGGCCCTACACCTCCTTCTGCCCTCCCATTCCAGCTGCACTGGGCAGACGCACAGGTCCCCGTGGGGGTGTGGGGAGGTGAAATTCCCAGCACAGAGTGTGTAAAGAGGCTCTCCCCATGGCTCATGCCCTGCAAAGGTGGCATGTGGGGTGCCTGCCTGCCTCTGAGCACAAAAGGACCTCGGGAAGCTTGGGACGGAGTCAAGTTGAAGCACATGCAGCTGCACCTGGGAGAGGAGCCCAGTGGAGTTCACCCCAAGCTCCAGCCATCGAAAGTCCTGGTGAATGTCACTGCTGCTCTGTATTCATCTTAAATATTATGATACATTACAGTACATGGGAGAACTTTGTCTCAGGCAAACATGACATAAGAGTACAGCTGGATGAATAATACCAGTGACATTTTCTACAGCAATTAATTAAAACTGAAATTCCAGTTTGATCCAGCCCTCTTCAAAGGCCTTCTCCAGGCATTCCCACACAGCCAAGTAGTCCTCACACTGGTACGAGTGGAAATACTGAGCTCACGTACACAAGTGCTTGCAGAGGAGCAAACTTTATATGGTCTCACTGTGAGCTTTCACAGTGGGAAAAACTCCCCACCAGTTTTATTTCTCACATTACAAAGCAGGAATAAATTTCAGCCAGATACCTGCATATCAAATAATGATTAGAGGGTAAAAAATAGTTTGTCAAATGATTTTGAATAATAGACAAAACCACTGCCCTCTCACGAGCTGTTTCAAATGGAGGAAGAAAAGAGCTTTGCTTGCCAAGGTCTTTTGCAGCCCATGTGTGACAGGCCAGAGCACTTCTGCAGGGTGCTTATAGATGGGTTTGCCAGCTCAGGGAGAAACTACAACGGCCTGACCAGACCCGAGCATCAGGACTTAAGCTGTTGGTCACTGCCAACCCCCACATGACACCCAGATTAACTCCCCTTTGGCCTACATGTGTTGCAAGTTCCTCTTCTCTCCCCTGAACCCTTCACACCATAGCTGGGTTGTTCACCCTTTCCTGCCCCTGTGCTGGCCTGGGCTGCCATTCCTCGTGTGCAGAGGGGCAGAAAACAGGAGTGGAGGAGGAGTGTGCTGAGCTCCATTCCCTGCTGTGGTGATGCCTGTCTCTGCCCAGGGGTCCCTGTGGTCTTGCCGCAGGGCTCCTGTTTGGTGCCATGGTCTGTTCTAGCAGCAGCATAACTGCATGAGCACACGGCCCTCCTGCCATCTGTCCTGAACTTGCCTGATAAATAATTGATCACATGTGCTTTGCAAAGCAGTCTTGTGCCTCTGATAGCTCCTAATCCTGGCACACATCTGTGAAAAGGATCCCCTTCCCATACTTCCCAGAAAACATTTGGTGACAGCACTCAGTCTTTTCTAAGCCTTAGGAAACTTTTGGTCAAGGAGGTCAGTGTCTGCTTGCTTTGTTCACCACCAATGCCCAGGTCAGCTCTCCACTTCTGTGTCAGTATAATCCTTTCCATGCCAACTTCTGCAGCCTCTGAGAGGTCAGGTCTGTCTGAGCATGAGTCACACAGTGCTGGCTGGTGCCATCACTTTGGGTTGGAAATGATACTTAGTCTCCTGAACTTTCTGAGATGCATGTATTTCAGACTCAAACCCTGCTAGATACAGGGATCTGTTTCCTGGCTTAACACTTGGGCTGGAGTTTAGCTCACCCTGGGCTCACACTTCTCTAGGGTATCCCAGAGAAATGACTGCCTTCAAACACTGTACCAGCCCTACCTGTCATCTCTGCTAGGTTACAGAGTGCTTAGATTCCTTTTATGGTTTGCCTTTCTCTTCCACTTTTAAAACATTTCTACTCTACACCCGCATATTTTTTTCCTAGAGACTTTCTTGTGCTGGTCGGTGCCTTCAGGACTGCCCTCTCCTTGCCACGTTCTTCCTCAAAATCCCCCTCAGCCCAGAAGTGCACCCAAAACCTCAGCAGTGGTTTGGCAGCTGACATGCTATCCAGATAACCAGGCTTGTTTTTGTGTGGTCTTTGCAGGGAACAGGGTGAGATGGTTTGCCTCCAGCCCAGCTGTTCCTTCTGGCAAAAAAAGATTTGGAAAGACTGAAAAAAAAAAAATTAAAAAATCTGAAAACCTATTTTGGTTTAATCTTGAAAAAGGCACAGAAATGTGCAGACTATTTTACTTGACATTTCAAACAAGGCATTTTTCTTTAAATCCTTGTTTTGATTCAGGTTGACTCCATTTAAAAATGTTCTGGAGTTTGGTGGTTATGAAGTCCACTGGAAACCATTTTTGCCCAGTGCCATGCTGCCTCTTTCTGACTTCTCATTCGTGCTTACAGTCCTGTGTGCAAACAGGACTCATTTGCTCTCATGCTCCCTTTCCTGGTGTATCTGTACCCACTTGTTCTCATTTGTATCTCACCATATTTTTGTTGGAAAGTGCTGACACATAACTTAGTGCAGTGCAGTCTCCTTCCTTACTAAGGCCTGTTGGGCACTGTTGTATTACAGTAATAATACTAAATGGTTTGATACATTTCCCTTTGAAGTCAGAAGATGTCCAGCATAGTGTTTATTTCCCTGTCAAATCATATGATAAAAGGTCTCAGAAATCCTCTTCACTGTGGCTTTTTTACACCCGTGCTGCCCAGTGCTTCAGGAAAAAGGTCATCAGCTGCTCCCAGAGAGAGATGGCTGGGGAAAGGGCTGAGTGCCAACCTGTCAGATGGAAATGGTTTCCTATAATTCTCCAGAGGGTATTTTCTGGGAGCATGCAGTTGTTTGCATGGTGGTACACTAATATCTGCCCGTATCTGGAATAGTATACTACCATGCCAAATCTTGCTACTGACTCCTCTGTGCTGATGGGAATTTCTTCTTTAGCATTTATTTAAGAGTACCTTGAGCAAGCTCTAGTTTTGAAGCCCAGTAAAAAAGAAAACAAGAAGCTTTACTAGTGCGTGGGCAGCAGAGATGATCCCTTTCTGTCACAAAACACATCCAAGTTAGGGTGTTCCCCCAACCTCACCATTAGTGTGACTGGGTAAGCCCTACAAGCCAAAGATGGGAGAACTGCTCCATGCCTTCAGCTGAGGGCATGTTTCCAGTAGTAGGGAATGCATTTTTTCTGTCTTCCCCTCTCTCTGCATGCTCTCCCTCAGCAGTGACAAACCCCACCACCAGCCCTTCCCCAGCGAGTTCTGTGTGCAAACACAGGGGATGTGTTTTATTCGCCTGCAGAGTAACAAATCTGAAGACTTAATCAGGCTTCTATTTCTTTCATTGCCTGAGGAAACCTGCAAACCTTGAATAGCTTTTCTGGTCTTGTTCTTTACATTCTAGAGGGGATTTTTACAAATCACTGAGCATTTTGCTTTGGTGGGCAGGTTAGTTCATGTTGCAGTATTACTGGCTACTGCTGCTGTGGCAAAGGTTCAATAGCATTTTCCATGTGAATGTGCCTCCTTGCTTTCTTCCCTGGGCCCCCCTCAGCCTTTTTGACTTTGTGGACTTTGGCTGCAAGGCAAGTGGTTCCCTTCACTTTGGGAAGCAGCATCTTCTCCCACATAGAAAATTAGTTCAGCTTGGGATTTTCAGTGCAGCCTTACATATGTAGGTGCACAAACCCCAAAATAGATTAATCTAAATCCCAAAGCGGCTTTGAAAAATCTCTGTTGAGGTCTCTTTTATCACTAAGGGACTTAAAAGCAGAATAAGTTGGTGATGACTTTAGATGCCTGATTTAATGTCTAGAATATTTTAGTTCCTTTTTTTAAAAAATGTATTTTCAAGGAGTAGATGGATGTCTCAGTAACAACCGGGTTAACCACTCAGTCTGCCAAGACAGCTGACAACAGAGTTCAGACATATGCTGATGTTTGGACAACAGCGTGAGAATTGGGTGGTACTGAAGTTGATATTAAGGTCTGGGTCTGAAGAAAGCAAAACTGGGACAATGCAGGCAAAGTGTATCCCCTGGTTCTCTTTCGCATTACCATGTCCACAGCTGGACAGGAGACATGTCAGAAGCAGCCACTTCCCCTCTTCTGCCGGACACAGACATGAGTGGGTGAGAACCCTGCCAGGCTGGGACAGAGCAGGGAGCCAAGTCAGATGCAGAAGTTCAAAGCAGCAGGAGACGTTCTAGGCAAGGACTAGGCATAAAAGCTTCTTATGTGGGTACAGCCAGAGGCAGGTGAGGGAAAGCCTTACTTTCCCTGGCAGCAGTGTTTTGACAGCTGTGGGAGCTGGGAACTGGAAGAGCAGGTAGAGCCAAGTAGGAGCTGTGGTACCTCAGCAGGGTTGAGCCAGCCCCTGCTGCCAGCAGTTCTGTGTTTCACTGCCCAAAACTTCCTACTCAACCCCTCATCCTCACCTCACATATTCTGTCTCATCCATAAGCACTGCATGTGAAGGGCATGGATGTGAGGGTGTAATTGGTGGGAGGCTGTGGAGCAACAGGAGGAACAGTCTGAATGGTTTTGAACAGGTAATACCAGTGGTGGTGTTGCACAAAGGAGAAGTTTGCTACAAGCAGGTAACAGCAAATTGTCTTTAGGTTAGTTTTCTCAGAGTGGGAATAGAGGAAAGACTAAAACTGAACATAAGCCAGAAGAAATGTCATGCTGTGGACATAATGTTGAGGCAAAGACTGGGTCAAGGAGGAAGCCAAGGCTCAGACTGGTAAAGAAGGGACATTAATATTTTCTGTGAAAGAAAATGTGAGAAGGTTTTGGGGAAAAGATAGAGCACGTGCTTGGTTTCATGGCATATGAGGACAGTTGTCCCGTGCTATGACACTGTTACCCAGTGAGGCGAGCCCTGGTCTGACTCAGGGTAAGAGGTACAGGTTGTTGTTGAGATGGGTAAAAACCACCAGTCTTCACATGGAGCCCAGGGCTCAAAAGAGAGGCAAACCCAGAATCTCACCACTGAGCATCTCCAAACACAGGCACTTACAGAGAGCTTTGTGAGTAGCTCAGAAAGTTCTTCCTAGAAGCATTATTTCTTGGGGGACTGTCAGAAGACACACTCATTCACTGGCCCAATTCACCTGCACATAATAACAGGTGAGGAATGCATAGAGTCTTTTTTTTTTTTCTGAAGATAAGTGAAAAAAGGTGAGGTTTTTTCAGTGGGGGCTGCGGTTTTTCACCCAAATCAACAAAACTAACAACAGGTCCTGAATCAGGACCATCCTGTTTTGAAAGATGAGCCCTGGGAACAGGAACAGGTACATAACTAAACTGGAAATCATTACAGTACAGGCTTGCATGTGTATGGTTTAAAGAAGGCATTCAGGTCAGTCTCCACCCAGGAGGGATCCAAGCACGCTCTGTACTGGGAAGGGAAAAGTCTGAGCCAACTATGTAATCATTCTCCACCTTATCATTGCCCCAACATGACTAATGGGCTAGGGACAGTCTGGAGGGAATGAGGAACATGGAAGCAGCAGCGAAAACAAAGTAGGTGTTTGCAACATCCCTTCATCTGAACAAGTGCACTGAAATTATGCAGCAGTCCATCCTGCAAAGCAGGGGAAATGGCTCTAGATTTCATGTTAGATGATTTTTAAAGTTCTCCTCCAAATTAGCAGTTGTTTTTTCCAATTTGGGGGAGGGTGAGGGAGGGTGGTGAGAATGGTGGAGGAGTTATTATTATATATTTTAACTTCAGTTTTATCTTCTTGTCTCACGACTTATTTTCAAATTCTTGTACCAGACCCTAGGAGTCAAAATTAAATTAGTTTTATAACCAGAGTTGCTGGTTATGTATGTCATGTGCTTACTGCATACACATGGGCCTGCTGCTTATTGCTTTGAAGACCAGGTCTGAACTAGGTAGATCTGCGCAAGCAATCTGCAGGTAAGGAACATGCTACATCTGCCAGGTATCAGTGCTCCTCATCTTTTCAAGTGGTAGATCCCAGAGGTCAGGGGTGAAGATCCTCCTATACAGTTATTTATAAAGTGTCTTTTGACAGTGCTGTGAGTGAGGGAGAACTTGGCTGTATTGTCAGTAACCAGAGCAAAAAAGGCTTGCTTTCAGGAACACTAAATTAACTGCAAAATAAATAAATAAAATGAAGAGCTTTCTCTTGTTATTGTGCTGCAGGCATCATTTATTAGGTGCTGCTGTACTGAGCAGTCCTTATCTCTCCCTCCAGATAGTGTAAATCAGAACTCCTGTTGCTGACACCCAGAGAGTGTTCTCATCTGTCAGAGATTTAGCTGCCCTTTTCTTGTATGTTTTCCTAGAGAGTGATTTTTTATTTTTACTTTAACCCTCAGCATACTCATCATTCATGGCTTACACACTCAGGAAATAAAGGGCCGAGGAGGGATGCTCCAAGGTCTTTTGTTGCTGTTGATGAACGCTTCTTTCGGTCCTTAGTGAGAGGATCTCTGTCAAAGACAGATGCTTTAGCCATGCTAAATACATGGTGCTTTATGCAGTGTAAGAGCCAAGCCTCACAGACTGCTTTCTCCCTCTCTTCCCCATCCAGCCGCAGTCACTAGGCTCTACCCCCTGCCCCACCCCCACTGGGGTTTTCAATATTATTCCTTTAATGGGCTTAATGATTTTTCCGCTTCTGAAACATGAATCAAATAAACAAATTACTCTTGAAGGTACTTCAAGGAAAAGGAAAAGGAAAAATCTGTAATATTATTTAACTCCAGTGACTTCTCTCACTGAGCATCAGTGATACCTCAGCCAGAGGCAGGAGGAGCAGATCCTGCCTGGAGGGGTGATACATCTCAGCAGACAAGAGATTTGGTGATTCATCAATGCTTTACCTTGTTCAAATACACTTTCCATTTGTACTGATGACTTCTTGTGGAGATGAGGCCAAAAAATCGACTTGTAATTAGTTAGTGGCTCTCAGACTACAGTAGGACTCTAGGAAATATATTACCTCTGCCCAGTGGATCCCTCCCCAGTAGTAAGGGATTTTGTGCAAAGAAGTCCCTTACTTACAGAGCAGGGACTTTATGTGATAAATCTGTTGTTTGGTAGTATTGTTTAAATACTTGTGTGGGTACTTCTATGACCTTTCTCATCCTTCTTCCCATTCATCTCTCTTGTCAGTGGGTGTCTTGGCCTTATTAAACTTCATGTCTTTCTCTAAAGTCACTCCAGTGCTCTTCCCTCCCTTAGCCATCAAGCTTATGTCACTCATAACTTATCTGTGAAAACTGTCAACAAGAAAACAGTTGAGTTTTGAGGAAAAAAATGACAGTGCTTTCTTTCCAGTAAGACTGTATGTTAACTCCTTGGGAAAAAGACACAGATTTTGTTTACAGCAAAGGCATGGGTTTAGTTTGATTCATGTTTTCAGCAAAGTCCCAACTAAACCATATTGCTGTATCTATTTTTATCCAGTTTTAATCTGTCTTTGAATCAGAGATGTCCTCAGGTTCTACTGTCCAATCAGAAGAACAGAAAGAAACTTTAGCAAGAGCTGAAACAAACAAAGATAAATGTAACATGTTGAAAACCAATCTGAGTTGTGGTATAGGCATCTGTAAGTGTAAATTGATTGTATGGTTTTGGGTTGGTGATCAAGGACTATGAAAAGTTAAATGGTGCCTAGCTCTGTTACAAGTGCTATGACAGCTAAATTACATACATGAATTCTAAAAGGACGTTTGTTTGTATACACTGGATATACATGCATAGATACACACAGATATGTTGTGCATTGTGTGCATGTTGTGTGTGCTATATCCATTCTGCACTGAGATACTCTGCTCCAATCTCAGTGCAAATGAACAGTGTAAAAAAAATCTGGTTTTCATTCCTGAATCTTTCAGAGACAGATTCAAACAGCTGGTTTGTGCCCAGAAAACATTAGTCTCAGGAAATAGAGGGTCACCAAATCCAATTCCCTTTTATGGTGATTTTGATCCTTCTGTATTTAGCTTTCAAAGTTTCTTAAAAATCCAAACAAAGCACCCATCATTTTAGAAGAACTTCAGAAAGCAGCTCTGAAGCCTCCTAGCAACAACTGCTTAATTATCTCTGCAGGTTGGTGTTCTTGTTTCAAGCATCAGTAAAGCAATCTGTCACCAACCCGAACACTTAGTGCCGTAATTCCTGGGCCAGTTTCTGGTGCTCAGCAGGAGCTGAGTGTTGCAACACGTTTTGCACAGAGAACAGAGCTTAAAGATCTACAGAACCTTAGATGAATGTCAGCCCATAGCCTACAAAAGTAGCTGACTCTGGGACAAGCCACATATGCCTCAGGAAAGCTGCTGGAAACAAGAAGAAATAAGCCAATGGGTTTTCACTGGACTGATAGGTCAAATGTACCACTTTTACTACCCTGAAGGGCCTTTTATTGTCATGCCCAGCCATAAAAGCAGAAAGAAAGCGTATTATTTTGGGTGCTAGCAGATGACCTGGGAACACCTGAATTGCTTTGCTGCAGATTTATTGGATGAACTGTGTCCAAGTCAATTGGGTAGAGGTACTAAAAGATGTTTAGATGCTTGAATACTGTTGATACAAGACAAATTCGATTCCTAGTTCTTGTTTAGATGCCCACACCTAGTCTGCCTTCACTCCTGCTTCTCAGAAGTGTCCTGCTCCATTTCCTTGCTCATTTTTCACAGGGTGCCAAGGATAAAAGACTGCAGCTGCTTCAGCAGTAAACAGCCGTTTAGAAGATGTGTGTATTTTCCCTGATAGGTCTAATCTGATATAGCAGGAGATGACAAAGCTACAGGTTAAATTGGACTGGCTTATAGTAGATGGGGATGTAGCTACTTTTCCTTACTAATTTTGCCTTGTACTGTAGAATCCATTTTCTTGTCATGGGGTTTTGTTTATTTTGTGTTGCGGTTTTTTTCTTTTGAGTTGTTGTTTTGTTTTTCTGTGGTTTGTTGTTGATTGTTGCTTTGTTTTGATTTTTTTTTTTCCTGTTAAAATTATGCCTTTAATACTATGATTAAAAGATTATTTTCAGAATGCAGATTAATTACATGCAGTGCAATTGCCCAGGTATGGTAAGAACTTGAAAAACATCTCGGAGGCATAGGCATGCTTATGGAATAGAGAGCATGCATTCAAAAAGAACCAGGCCACCAACCTCAAGGATGGTGCAAGTACACTGCAAGAGAGGACCTGCCTTTACTATATAAAATTGTGTTGATGCTGAAGCTCAACAAAGGTATTTGTAAACCTGTCAGCATTGTCTGGCTTGTATGATTAAATATGAGTTGGTGTGTCCTGCTGTCACATCATTAAACTTTAGTATTTACTGCTAATTGTTGATTTCCATATGTTGTTGAATTACCTATATTCTGCAGCTGAAAACATGGATAAAAGTGGAGGAATGATTCAGATGCAAGAAGTCATCAGTCAGCTGTCTGTAATATAACCTGGAAACACAATATAGCTTATAAATGGGCTTGTGTGGCCTGGAGGATATAGATAGAATCTTTTATCTCTGTCAGATATAGGCCAGAGCAGCAAAGTTCAGATCTAGTTTTGGATCACTGAACTAGTTCAATAATATCCAGCAGGAACCTGACCCCACCAAATACCCTGTTTGATGTAGGGGTGTCGAAGAACTGCTTCTCTTGCCCAATCATCTCTAGCCCAATTAGGCCAAGTTACACCAGTGTAAGGTGTAGAACTGGGTCTATATCTGCCATCCACAAAACTGGGGGATGTAAACTGGAGAACCACGGAGACCATCTTCTGCCTTTTTAGTTGGTGTTTAGACTGCAGCAATGGAAGACTCAGTTTTGTTGCTGAAAGATATAATTGTTGTATTTCTTTTTATGGCTAGTGGCTTTTAGGGCACAAATATGTTGTACAGTACCGTACAAACACAGGGGAAGAAATGATCTAAAGAAATGAGAGGGGAGAGAAGGGTTAGAGTGAGCTGAAAGGCCCTCCAAGGTAAAGAGGATGCTGAGGTATGAGATATGAGTGACTTGTGTAAGGGAGAAATGCATGAAACTCTGGTGGAGGACACTTGAAACTCCAAACTCTAGCACTGCACATCTCATGTTTCTGATGGTTTGGGGCTTTTGCTTCTCTCTCTCTGCATGGCAAACCTTCCATTTGTTTTTTAAAATTTCAACTGTAAACTTCAAATTCTCCTCCTCATCCTGCCTTTATCTTAGTTACATCCAGGAGATTCTGTGCTTCTCTAAGGGCTGACATGCCCTGGCTTAAACTGGATCTGCCCTGAGGATGATTTTATATTTAGTAGCTCCTTATGAGCGGCTCTCATTTGAAGCAGCCCAGACTGCCTGATACAATATTTACTGCAGAAATCCCTCCTGCCTCTCTTGATCATAGTACAATGAAAAGGCTGAGCTTAAGAAGGGGCCAGCACCTTACCCAAAGTGTGCCTGGGTAGCAGAGCCTTGTGGGGCACACCTTCTAGCCCCTTTATGCCATCACAGTAACCCAGTAGATGAGCGGTGAGTGCTGAAATTGTGTCCTACAAAATCTGTTGCCAGGAGAGCACAGCTATCAGCTTATATCATTCAGAATGTACCTATATAAAAGGCCTAACCACGTGCTAACTCTGATACACTTTCCTCATATATTTGGAGCTTTTTTCTGCACTTATTACAATTTGGCTCTTTCTCAGAGTGGCATATTGATTTGGAGGGCTAAAGAGAAAGAGGTCTTCTACTGGAATGGTACAAATGCAATCACCTGTGTTTGGGTGTCAGCTTTTTAAACAGGGAACTTTCAGAAATCCAGTTCTCAGTTTGTATATAAAGCTCATGACTTTAGTATCCAGGTGCTCTGCTGTGAGCGTTGCTTCCCGTGCCAAGTCCTTGTGATAGCAATGGAGTGAAGCTCTGACCTGCAGCATTCCTCTTTCCAGTGGAAATCAGTAGTGAAGATTCACAGAGCTGTGAAAGCACCCACAGCTCTCCCTTCAGACACCCCACTGGGCTCCAGTTCACAGCAGACAGGCCAGTCCCTTTTAACATGGTCCTTATTTCAAGCCTGTAATGCTTTTAAGTCTGACAGTGTGTGGGTGTGAAGCAGTATATCAGATGGAGCACTGTCTCAGCTCTCAGCATTATGAGCCTGCAGAATAAAGAAAAGGCACAATATTGCCTCAGTGGAGGCCTTTCCTGAAACACTTGACTGAAGTGGCAACGTGGTAACACAGACTCTGGTCCCTCTAGATTGTGTTCCTGGAAAAGCTGTTCAATTATTGATAAAGGTCACACTGACATCACCAGAAGACAACGAGGCTTTTGCTTGCCTTTAATAATTTCTTAGTCAGCACATCTTTCACTTACAGCTCAGCAGAATCAGCATTGCAGACACATCAGCTGAAATACAATATGCATGCCGGACAGACAGACAGGCGACTGCCCAACTTGTTCATTTGCAAACTAGAAAGGAATATAGACCTGACACCCCAGGTCGATTCTGCTCCTCAGAATGCTAACTGCCATTTTGGCGTTGGCACTACCAAGTTTTCTTTCCTGCTGATAACGTTTGGTCCTTGTTGATTGTTCTTGGGTTCCTATTTATCACATATGCTGGAAAGGAGGATTCCCCTATACAGGTAATGAGAAGGGACTGATCCTAATATTCCAAACCTAATTCAATTTAATTTGCACTACTCTAGCTAGTAAATAAAGCTGCTGCTGTTTTGTTCCAAGTATAATGCTGACAGCTTAGGCAGGGAGGATCATTAACCCCATCTGTTCCTTGTACAAGGTTTAGTTTTCCAAAAGAACTTTTTTAATTAGAGAGAAAGCTTAAAGCCTTACTGTCTCTTTGAGACCTGTGACTGTCTCGGGTTTGTTTCTGTGAACAGGCCTTATGGCATCAGCACCAACTGGGAAGCAGGGTGAAGTTTTGGAGGCCCCTCAGGAGATTCTGGCACTCTTAAACCTGAAACCATAGCAAGTTTGGACCAAAAGTTGAATGGCCACCTAAAATAAATGTATATAAAAAGTCCCTTTTTAACCTCTTTTATTGTTCATAGACATTTCTGGGTCTCCTGGTAGCAGCTGCCATTCACCTGACTAATGGGATCCCTAGCAGCCTGTGAAGGGAGGAGGCTAGTGATTGAGACTCACTAGAAAATGGAAGAGAGAGACTCTTGTATCAGCAGATCTGAATGTCAGGAAGTGCTTCCCAGCAGTTTGAAAACGTGAGACCTGTAATTTCCCAGAAATTCCAGGCGGTGCTGCGAGCTCAAACCTGTGCACCAGTGTCATGCCTGGGGAAGGGACAGCTTGGTCATGGAGTTTCAGTTCAGTGCTTCCATTCTGTATGAGGTCTCTGCAGCCTCAGAAGCTGTCAGACCAACTGCTTTTCCACTTCTACACCATTTTAGCAGCAAGAGGTAGGTGCGTGTTTAAGGAACCTGTTTGCCGTGCAAAGGTAAACAGCCAGGTTCCATTTTCACAATTGCTCCTGTGTTAGAGGTAGATGCAAACATTGGGTTGCCAGCGCTACTGCATCAGAGATGCAAACAATTTTCATCAGGGTGAAAGCCCGGATGATACCACCATGGCAACCAATTTTAAATAGAAACAATAGGCCAGCTTCTTCGCTGAAATAAAGGCACAGGACCTGAGGATCTATTTCCATGTTCCTACGACAGGCAATACAATTTTTAAGCATTCCTATTTTCTCTGTTTTTACTGCCTCTTTTCTCAGAGCATCTCAAAATGTTGTTTGCAATTTATATGCAATAAATACTAACAGAATGAAGCCATCTCTGTGGGGCCAGCAGCAGTCAGAAAACAGCATGGTGGATAAAGGAAGTTCTTGCCAACCTCTTTATCTTCCCAGTTACAGATTCTTTAAATCCCATGCAGAGAAGTCAGTCCAGTTTTTCCCTTGAAAATCTCCAAAAAATAAAACCCAAATCATTAATGTTGTCAAGATGAAGTGCTGAATCATGCCTCCCACGCTTTAGAACTTGTGTTCCACTGAGTCTAATTATTTCACACTTGCTACATAAATCTTTGAGCAGTCTCTTCCAACAATACTCACGGTGAGGGTTGGAAAAGAGAAAGTTCTGATGAGCATTCTAACATGGGGACAATAGTTCTGGTAAAGCTCACTGGAACCTAATGTTTACTTATCTCATAGGAATGGGATTTTATTTGGCCCTAAACAACCTCAAGCAAATTGAAATTGCCTTGAGAACAGTAAAGCAAATATGCAGCTGACTGAATGTATAGAAACCACAAGAAAATGTTGTACATATTTTTAAGCATTTTAACAAGTGTCTTTCACGTATCTGAAATGAGGGGAAAATATGTTGAAATCCCACCAGTTCTCTCTCTCCCTTGTTGCAGCCAGGATGCCCTTAACAGAGTCAGTGGGTGCAGAAACAGAAAACTAGTTTTTGCTTTTGCTTGTGTATTGGAGATGGGGAGTTGCTATTAAAAAATCATTAAAAAAAAAATAAAAATACTAACCTACAGCAAATTCAGGAAGGGCATGTATCAAGTACTCGACAGCTCTTAATTCTGAGAAGGAACTTCAAAGCACTGGCATTGTTTTCCCCCATGCCACTCTTATCTGACAGGTAGTACCAGTTGCCAGAAACGATGTGGATTTATTCTGTACTTTGTATTCTAATATAAATGGAGCTGAATACTTGTCATAGTCCTTTGGGCAGGGCTCCTTACTGCTGCAGAGTTTAATATTGAGATTGGCAACACTGAGTTAGCTGATGTAATCCGTTCCATTACAGATATTTATGGCACGCCATGTTACAATACAAAGGCAGAGGTTTAGAGACTAGAAAGATGTGACAAGCCAAAAAAGCCAACCCATTCAAAACTTAGGCTGACACTGCAGGGATCTGTTCCCCTCACTGTACATTCACAAAAATGTCTTTTAATGCCATTAGGAGCATACGTGATGCAAAATTCAGATCAGGCATAAAGCAAATGGCAACTCCACTGATGGCAAACAAAGCCACTGTTAACTGTAGGTCTGCCTTTAACATTAGCCAGTGACTCACAATCACCAGCACGTATTGTCCAAAGTCACTCCTAGGTTTCCCCATTCTTTGGCCAAACATCACAAGCTTTGGCTTATTGTAATGAGGGGGAAGAAGTAGCATAGAGGAGTGTTTGTTCCTCTTTCTAGAAGCCTCTTTATACTCCTGCAGTAGCCCAGGAGCTGATACAGCGATCTGTGAGTTATTACAAGTCAGAAAACTATGTGCAGCCTATTTATGCTTTCAAAGTCTTGGATCTTTCCTTCTTGAATTCCATGCTTACCTCTAAGTCTCATCAAGCTTCATCAAGCAGCTCTTTCAGCTTCAAGGGTAGAAGCTGAGTGACTCCCTACCTGTTTAAGAGCCCATTTTTTCCCTACAGCTCTCCTGGAGGATCTGTGGCATATGTTGGGCAGAATCAACACTTTCATTAGTCTTAATAGAGCCTTTTCTTGTGGAAGACACTGTAGAGGCTTCACGTGTAACTGAGGAATTTCTCTTACAGACCATCGAGGACACAGGCACCCCAGACTGCCTGGTGCTTGTGATTTGAAATGAAATATTGATAGTGTGGTATGAATGCAGTGCTGTGTTTCTGATAGAGATGGGCTCAATTCAAAAGCTTGTCTCCCTGAATTTCTTAAAGTCTAAGGGAGGTTGGAGCCATGGTGCTAAACTGAACAGTCTGATTTTGTGTTTATTTGTCATGGAAGTGGCAAAATTTGCTTTATGAAACAAATGTTGTTTGCCATACCATTAAATCAGTTTCTTGCCTTTTGCAAAGGCTTCTCAGTGCTGTTGGTAGAAATAATGTTGTTTTTCCAATATATCATGTAAAGTGATTTCAGCTGTGTTTTTTCCGTTCCTGACCTCTGCAATGCTTGCGTTTTAGACAGTTTTATACACTTATTGATTACCTGATGTACTGTTGTAATTTCTAGGAAGTAAGAACATAGCCCTTAAATCATCCAGACTCTGAAATGTTTTAATTTCCTCAGGTAAATAGAGCATATTTTGCCTGGAATCTTAAATGTATGATACATGGATCTGATTCCACTTTTACACAGGTCTTATAAAACTCCAGTGAAGTTACTCATGATTATAATTGAGAAACATGTCCAGAATATGGGGAGGAGAGCATGTTAATGCCATTTTTTCTGACACTGAGTGCTTTAAAAGCACTTTGAGACAGTATCCCATTACCATTTTTCAGTAAGTGCCCTCAAAGAGGACTGGGAAGGATTGAAGAGTTTTTAACCAGTATGTCACTTGAGGTCTTTCACAAAAAGAGTAGCTCTTTAGCCATTTCTAGCTATTGGCTATTTGGTGATTATGTAGTCAGTACACTGGTGGTCTTGGCCATCAGTGGACAGGCATCCATGCCACAGCTGCTGTTATCAAATTAGTTCCTTTGCTGGCAGTCTGGAAAGAGGGTGAATGGACCATGAGTCTGGTTTGCTTCCCAGGCTTTGCAAGTTTTCCTGTCAACCAGGAAGGAAAGTGTATTGTTTTCCTCACACAGAATTATCATGCTTCAGCGCCTAAATATGAAGGCTGATCATCTCTAACAACCCCGTCAAACTCCCACACTGTAGATGACTGCTACAAGTTATAAGCACTCCCAAAATAGGGCTGGATTTTTACAGTGATAATTGAGAGCCATAACTTTCTACCAGGGAGGCTCTGTAGGTGGGAGCAACAGCAGAAACAGTAGTAGCAGCAGAGTCGAGGCTTTTTACCAGAATGTTATCTAATTTTATTATAGCGTATGTACCACAATCCCATCAATGTCTAGTCTTTCATTAGTGGATGTTTCCTGTACACAGTTAGGGACCCATCTTTTTCCAGTGTGAGAAGAACCCTCGGGAAAGTAAGAAAAAGCCTTTGTCCTTATGCCTGCCCTAAGCCCTGGTTCAGGAAAATGTTTATAGTCAAGACTGTTCTTTAGCTTTATGGACATTGTTGAAACATTCTAGCTTCAGTGAGCCAATGACTAGAAAAGACCTGTTCTTGCAGGGTTTTGTTTTCCTTCAAAAGAATTTAAAAGGTCACTTAGTGCTACCATGACTAAGGTAAACCTTAACCCACCACCAACCACTCATTAGCTCAGTTCTGATGTAAATATCAGAATATTTAAACACAAGTTAAACAAGAAGCTGAAGATAGCAATATTCTCAGTCACTGTAAGCAATAATTGTTGTTCTTTGGGGACTACACGGCCAGAATGACTGAATCAAAGAACACTTATGGGTCACATTCTTATCTGGTACCTGCCACCTCAATGAAATGACACCAGAGTCGCACTGCCGCGATTGCTGTTGAGATCAGAATCTCCATATAGAGATTGTGTCTCTCTCAAGTTCTAAAAGTAGCATTATATTTCAAGTCAAAGAGAAAAGAGAGAACAAATAACACAATTTATTGCTGCAGATTATTTTTATGCCTGTGTGCTCCATTTAAGAGAATAATCTGTAAATGACTTATTATCAAGAAAAGTTATTTGTTTGCACTAATCAAGACTTAAACTTGGAGGCATAATATGGAACTAATTATTTTTAACTAACTAATCAACATGTTTCATTCATAAGTTGGGATTTATCAATATAGCACATGAAAGGAGAGAACGTATTATTATTTCAATTTAGATAATATGCAAAAAGCACTGTGTTTGTAATGACCTGCTTTCACTGAATATAATCAAGCTCCAAAGCTCTATTACAGGCTGGAAATAGCAGCAGCTTACTTTAATGAGATTTCTGGCTCTGGGCCCCAGCTGTTCTACGCAAGGCGCTCCCTTTGCTCTATGACCTACCAATATGTGCTGTCACCAGTAATGAGACAGGACCTATTTCCTAACATGGGGAAAAATTGGAAAGCATGAGTTCATTCTACTCTGTCAGTGGAAACACACCCTTTTTCCCCTGCAAGGCAGAAGGAGGGGAATGCTCAGTTTGCAACATCCCCCCCTTCCCTTGCCAGTGGAAATATGACATGAAACCCATAAGGTAGAGAATTCAAAGGTAAGACTGAAGCTCTCTTCTTGACTCGTCCCCTTAGCACATGGAAAACCAATATTCATTAAGCACATACAGAATATGTGAAGTTACTTCACTCCCATGTGAAGTACCCCAGCAGAGGACTTTACATTATCTGCAAGGCATGGGAAAGGGGGAACAGCAGCAGTCTTAGGCTCTGCATTTTATGGATTTTGTGGAATTATGCTCATCTCAGAGCCGTGTTGGGAATGTGCCAGGAGCCAAAGAGCTGCATTTAATTTGCCTAAAATGGAGCAGATTACCACTGCTCTCCTTTTTAATAATGGAGATGCAGCCTGGAGACTACAGATTCCAGCAAGCAACTCTCCAGAAGGAGCCAAACAGCCCAGGTGCAACGCTCAAGACAAGGGCATCACACACTGGGACCCAGTACTGAGGACTGGGTCCTGCAATGCTGCAGTAAAGGGCTACTGCAACTTCTGACTGGAGAAAAAAAAGACTAATCTCCTTTTGGTCGCTCTGAACTGGACTCTTAATATTGTTCTCTTTGCTTTTTATTATGATGTCCCATTTTTTCAGAAATTCTGTTCTTGAAAGTGTTTGATTAGCTAACATTTGAAGGTTTTATTCTATTTTTATCCTTAAGCTGTCACTTGGATTCATTAATACTTTGCACGTGAATCTGGGTTTTTTTAGGACAAGAAGCTGGTGTTTTTTCCCCTGAATAGCATTGTTAAGTATTTCAGGAATCTAAAATCCACAAACTACTGCTGTGCCCTGAATACAAACCTCTTTGGAAAAAGCCAATGAACATTTTAGTCAGAAAATTGGAAGGTGTGTGCTTAATGCATTTTGAAATTAAATGATTTGGTGCTTTTCAATTTGTCTTTTTGCCCTTCCCAAATACCCAAAGGCACTAGCCCACTTTGTAAATGAACAGGCTATGAAATCTTATTTTGAGAAATGAAGGTGTCACCGACTTGCAGTAAAAAATATACTTAGCACTTGTGCACTTTGTAAGCCCTGACTAACTGGCCCTTGCAACAGAATTCTTCCTTTATTAATAGGAATTAAATAACCAGTTATTTTATTTTACAAGTGGAAAAAACCACAACCACCCAAAACCCAGGAGCTTGAGAAGCAATGTCTCTGTAGCATAAAAAGCTTCTTCCTTATTAAATGTACTGAACGACTACTGCCTTCCGGATGCCTCTTGGACAACTGGTGGGTGCCCGTGGACAGGCTGTCCCGGCATGCCTGGGGCTGGCTCACCCTCCGTGCTCAGGCTCAGTGTCCCAGATATTTGGAAAATGGTACCCTGGCTGTGCCCAAGGCTGTGCTTGCAGGCTAACTGCCTTCATGGCAGATGAGCCTGTCTTGAAAGGGTTGTGGGGCAGCCCTTACCATACAGACCAGGCATCAAAGAGGCATCTCCCTCTTGCTTCCCCCACAAATGCGATGCTGTGATGCACCTGCAATCAATATCTAGAACTTTCAACTTCAGAAATCCCTCCCCTTGGCACAGAGACGTGCGAGGCACTCTGTGAAAGCCTGAAGTGGGCAGACAGATACCCCTCGTGCTTTTTAACTTTTACAATTTCAGAAATAAAATGATAAAGTTAGCTTTCAAATTTGTATTTTAAAGCTCTCTATCTGTGTGGAATTTTTGGGCCAGCTCGAGGAAGCAGTATCCTTAAACAAAAAAAAGAACGCCTTTCCAAAGGCCACATCGACAGGTTTTGAAGTACAGTGGTAAGAACACCACCTCTTTCACAACACTACCTATTTCCTCTTCTAAATTATTTATGTATATATTGTATTTTACATGAGCCATGGAAGCTAGGGGCATTTTTGCAGTGTCAGGTCATTCTAAAGTACATTCCATACAAAGAATAGGGCTGGAAAATACAGTTTTATATAATATTGTTCATTAATATTACATAATTACTGCACACAAAATAGTTCTCTGGGCAGTGCTAAGGTTTTTATTCATAAAGACTAAAGACTCCAAGCCAATGTGTTCCATTAAGGGACTGCTTAACATATGAGGGTATATCCATATATAGTACCTTCATCCAGTTGCAGAAAAATGATGAAGCCAGCTTAGTCAAATGAAGCCATTAGCATGTATAATGTGTTTTACACAAGACTTAAATGGTTTACCAGGTTTATAAAATCATAGTTTGATATCGCAATGACCAAGCTGAGATACAATCTAGCAAACAGCAGCTGCAGCTGCATCAGCACAAAAATGAGCAGTTGGATTTTCTCTGCGGTCTAGAGAACATTTTCTGCAGCCTTTCAAAATTACTCTGAAATAAAGAAAAAAAAATCTCTACATGTAGGCTAATATTAGCTACTAACAGCTTGCCTAGAGTTTTGATCTCAGACGTCCTGGAGCAATTGTTTAGGATAAAATGTTGATGTAGCTTTTCAGGTCTGTTGGTTACCTTTATTACCACTGAACAGAAGCATGTCCTTCGTTAGACCTAAAGTAAGAAATGATCCCTTTGAATTTTAGTTTAGCCAGTGCACCCCTCCTAAAGTCCCTGTACTGTAAATATAGTTTTAATTTTGACTTTTAATTTGATCTAATAAATTGTGTTATTATGCTGTAGACTGTTGTATGGACAAGATTTAACAACCACTATCAGTATAAAACCAGAGATGTGGACATTCTTGCCCAATTTCTGCTCTTCCTTTCCTTACTTCTTTTTCTTTTTTTTTCTTTTCATCTTTTTTTTCTTTCTTTTTTCTTTTTTTCCCTTTTTTCTTTTTTTCCTTTTTTCTTTTTTTTTTTTTTAATTTCCTTTTATTTTCTTTTTTATTCTTTTCTTTTGAGACAGATGACTTTAACAGTACGGCAGCAAGACCTAAATTCTCCGTTTCCCCACCAGCAGTGTTAAATAGGTGCCTCGGTCTGATGTTTCTGCAGGCGTCAGTGTGTGCAGTGTTAATGTTTGAAGTTCGTGTGTTAAGTCACTGAGGGTTCACCTTTCTTTCCAGATGACACTGTGACAGCTGCAATCAGCAGATGCATGAGAGATGACAGTCCTTTGATTTTAAAAAAACAGACGGTTGCTGGCAAGGCGTTTTCCATAAGGAGTTCCTTCTAAGCTCTGTAAGTCATTTCACTTCTTAGCTCAATAGGGCCTTGATTTGATAACACTCAGAGTATATCACAAACTGCACAGCTGCTCTCACAAGTCACCCAGGTTGAGGGATGCAATGGAGAAGCTTCTTCTTGGGATTTCCATTTTTCTTACAGATTTAGTTTATCTAGGAGCTAATTCTATTAACTTATCCTTAATGATTCTGCATTTTATGAATCATATGACCTTCCCAATGCTATGCAGTTCACCTGACAAAATCATCCTGTTTTGCTCTGAGGATTTTCCCTTTTCACCAAGTGTGTACCACTGAAAGGTTGAACGGGCACTACACCAGACCCAGCTAAACCACAGATCTCAGGATTGCTTCTGACCGAGTAAAAGTGAGCAAACAGATTTTTCTGCACCAATTCAGCCATCCTCAATTCTTCCTCTGACCTGAGTCACAGTCAAGCACTCACTGGGTGATGTGTTACAGTAAGACTGTCAGAATAAAAGCAGGCTAAGAAATCTAATCCTCAGAGGAGAGCAGTATGTTCCCACTTGTGATTTAGTCTCGCAGCAAAGAGGTTGACAAGGGGTTTGTGATCCTGGAGACTGATTCTGTGGGGAGCCTGGTGAATGCACAGTGCCATAGGAAGCCATCAGCTAAAGCTGCCTAATGATGTCAGCTGGAGTGGCTGGGGGAATCCTCTCCTGTAAGGTAGCCAGAAGAGTTAAATTGCTTCCAGAAATGAGTCCCTTAGATGCTGATAGTGATTAGTGGTAGGTGTCATGATGACTAAAAGTACTTAAAGTGTAATTCAGTCTGAAACCCTTTTCAGGTGAAAGGTGTTAAAACACATAATGACTGAGCTGCAGGTACCTATTTGGTGGATGTTGCAACAAATCTGGGTGCTGATTCTCACCACTATATGTGAGCAAATGCTATGGAGAAAACTCTCCCCCTTCCTTCCCATTGAAAACATTCTTGGATATGTGTTTTTGAGGTAAAGGGAAATTTAGGATTACATTTCCAAATTAGTTAGATTCACATTCTTTTGATGCTCAAGGTTTTGTTTTGTTTTAATTATTTGGATCTTATATTTCAAGTTCCATCCAAAAGCCAGGTCATGACATAAGCTGCAGGAAAATCAGTGTGTCACTTACTACATGATAAAGGGTTAATTTGACTGTACAAAAGTTTGCTTATGGCTTGAGTGATTAAAAGAATCTTCATTACACCATTGGCTATCCAATGAATTAGAGCAATAAAAAGTGTTCAGGAATGGTTGTCACTATTTTAGTGTGTCTGTAATGAAAAGCAACAACAATAATATCTTCATCACTCCATGGAAACTAGCGTGGATTTACAATGTTAGACAGCTGGGAGAGGAAGATTCCCTTCCATTAAGGAAATAAAATTCTATTGCTATCAAAAGTAATTAATTTTAAAATGCTGGACAAATTTCTAAAAGAATCATGTAGTTGGTCTGATGATTAGTTTCTGCAAAACTTTTGTGGCAAATCAAAAAAATCCTGTTGGTTTTCATGCATTCCAAATGAAGCTCAGACACATTATTTCATACTCTCTTTGTGTCACCCAGACATCAAAGTGGCAACTTCCTCTGAGGTTGTTAAATGCACTTATTTATAGACACTCCTGACTTTTTTTTTTTTTTCAGTGCTTTATCCTTCTTTGCAACTAACATAGCAACTGCAATCGCTGCGTATTGTTCAGGCATTTTTCTTCAGAGAGGTTGAATTAAATGACACAAATCCTGCTGGGCAGCTGATACCATCAAAATGTCAGCCGTTAAGAAACCTCCCATGGTTTCAGCAAACCATGTTTGTCAAGCAAAGTGATTAAAGTCAGATTTTGGAAGTTCTGCTCATATCACTCTAGCTGATCTGCATCTACCCTAATGCACTGCAAGGGTGTGGCTGAAATTAAATTAAGGCCATCTACTCAGTCTTTCCCAAACCATTCATGTAATAGCAATGTACTGCTGGAGCCAGGTTCATAGCTTCTTGACAGAAGTGCTTGTTAACCCTGAATCTGATGATGGTGATGATAATAGCAGCATGACGAGAAAAATACAGAGGAAAATAACACTTAGTATCAGATGGGCTCACACAGGTTGCAAACAGTAAACAAAAGGGGAAATTCATGTTCACAAACCATGTTTTTACCAGATGTTAACAAGTCCGTTTCCACACATGGAAACAAGGTATATATGATCGGAAAGAAAAAAGTTTAATAACATTTGGGGGACATACTGGGTTTGGTAAAAGCATCTGCATCATCCAAACTTACAGTCAGGTGACTGAGTAGGCTGGAAAGCATCTTGGGGGAAGTAGTAGTGGACACCCCATGACTAAAGGAAAATTATTCAGGAAATGCTTCTGTATGTTTCTTGTTCCACGTGATTTTTCTACTGGTCTATCTAAATACAGCTATTTTTATCTCACTATTTTTGTTATTTATTTTTTAACTCTATTTTTATTTGCATATTTTAATTTGTACATGTGCAAAAAGTGCATCCATCCTGGAAATGAACTATTTTACAAAATGCATCTTCAGCAGACAAACATTTTGAAGTTTGCTCTTAAATGATCCACATTCCTGTGCAAGAATAAATTTTAAAGCGCACGTCCCAATATTTTGGACCCATGGTTCTGGCCGTAGACCACATAACAGTATATACAAAAAGCCAATCCAATGTGCAGTGTGTGGTGTTATCCATCTGGTAGGCACAGTGGAAGTAAAACTGGAATTTCACTTTGAATGCCTGGCAGCTGGGGACAACCAAGCCCGTTGCTTTTATACAGATTTGCTAGTGATGAAGTAATAATCACTAAATGATTAATAAATAAGGGAGCTATATAAAATAGATGCTGAATTAATATTTTATGTTGTACAACTTGCTGTAATATGCATTCACTTTCAATACAGAACTCCCTGTATTAGAAACTAAGGCCTTTGTATTAGTTACCGGAACAGCATTTCTTGCTGGAGTAATCCGGTCCTATTGTACCACATGCTCGAGCCAGTTTTACACCAGGCTGAGGTGAAGGTGTAGTGGTTCAGGAGGCACTACATGAGCCACAATGAAGTTCAAGACATCAGAGTAATGGCACAAAGGTCCTCTCTTCCCACCACCCCTCCTGCTCTGAGAGCTGCACTTCAGTGCGAATGCATCTCTGTAATCCCCGTCCCCATAAACATTTCTATTTATAGTGCTAAAATGTTGTAATGGCCTCATCCATCATCCCAAAAGATGAGACTTAGTGGTTGTCACAGCTCAAACTTCCTGTCCATTCACTGACAATTACAGCTGAAAATCAGAAAAATCCCCCTCCGCCCATGCTCTGGGTCACGATTCCCCTTGAGCTGGATGGGGAGGGCCTGTCTGGGATGGCACAGGCCCTGTGGCAGGAGCCATCCCAGAATAGCTCTGACTTACTGCCCAGTTATCTATCTGTTCCTATCTTTAATTAGATTTTTACCCTTCTAAAAGCCAATATAACACAAGTAATTTGGGAAGACCTTTAAATACCCAAGTGAGCTGGAGTTTCAGAAGATTTTCAGAATGACAATCTCGGAAAACTCCCGAAGTTTTTCAGATATTTTTAAGCCAACCTACATCATTGTATCTGAGTTCCATGTTTCAAGAGCTAAAAAGCAAGCAGAAGTCAGGTATTGGGGTATTTTATCCACATAAGTCGTCCTCTTGAACATTTTGTTACATTATTTTGTTGACTTTCTGTTCCACAAGCAAGGTGGCCCAGGCCCGGGCTCTTTAGGAAGGGTAAAGTTCACTAGAAGGGGCAGGTGTTGCAATCAGGCAATGTTCCGGACAGGATTTGATTTTTTAGATATTAACCATGATATTACAGCAGGGAATGACGGTCAGTGGGCAGCGGCTTGGGGTGCCCCCAGACCCACCGCTACGACCCCGCCACCAGCTCTGAGCCCGGGTGGACGCCCTGCCCTCCAAAAAGATGGCCGCTCGCGGCGGGAACTGCGCTCCCCAGTCCAAGATGGTCGCCCCGCTGGCATCCATCTGACCTTTTGCCCACACTTAGGATGGCGGCCAAGCTGCGGGCGACGTGCCCGAAAGAAAGGTGGCCAACCCAGCCAGGCTGTTCCCTGCCCCTACCAAAAATGGCGGCGCGAAGCCGCAACCGGTCAGCGGGCGCNAGAACCGGTTAAACACCTTCCATGGGGGAGGGAGGAGCCCGGCCCCCCGCCGCCTGCACCTTCCCCTCCCTGCCGGAGGCTGCTCCTCTCCTGAGGTAAAAAAAATCCCTCCTGCCTTCCCCGACACCAGGACTCTTGCGAGGGAGGGGGGGACACCGCGGGGGGCACCCCACAGAGAGCCGGGGCCTGGCGAGCGGAGCCTGCCTGCGCCGCCCGCCCCTGCCCCGCTGGATGCCGAGTCCCTGAGGAGGAAAAACACATATCCGCCTATCCAGCCGGCCTTTCAGCCGGGGGCTCGCTCGTCTGCAGGGAACCCACGTAGCTCGGTGGAAGGAGGCGAGCCCCGCACCAGAAACCACCCTCCCGGCAGCAGTGAGAGCAAGAAAATCTCCTTCCCCTTCCTCCTGCACAACTCGCTGTTCCTTCCCTTCCCTTTTCCCGAACGCTGAATGCTGATTTCTGAGATGAAAATCTCCTTCTCCGGACAGCCAGGACTCGTATGAAGGACACGCAAATATTGGATCATAAATAAGAAGCGAGTCTGGCGAGCTCAGAAACCCAGCCCAAAAGGAGCAGCATCAAGAATCCACCCTTCTCCTGCACAACTCACTCCCCACCCAACACACATAGAATACTAATTTCCTGAGATAAGATCTTACCCCTTTAAACAACCACACACACGCATACACACACAGAGTGTATATTAATACTAAATATAATAGGTTAAACCCAGCAGCACGGGAGAAAGCCTCTTCTGCAACTCACTCCCCCTTTTCACCCTTCTGAATGCTGAGATCCTGAGGTAAATTTTTCCCTTACCCACAGCAAAGACTCTTTTTGAACAGGACACAAATATATATTAGATTATAGAGATGTATTAAATTATTCAAGATTTAAATCTATTTTTTGCTGCCAAGGGGTTGGGGAACCAGACGTCATTGTATTTTTTTTTTTTCTTCTCTCTTAACTCATTTATGGGCGAGTCAAGGCTGCTGAGGAGGAGAAAAACAGGATAGTTAGAATCTCTTTATCCTTATTTCCCAGAAGCTTTTTCTCTCATTGCTGTGCATTTCCTTTAAAAGAAGGAAACCTCTTATTTTGTGAACCAAAGATTTATTTTTCCCTTCCTTCTGGCCAGAGGAAGGAAACGGACACGAATTGACACATTTAAATAGCTGAAGAGATCTGTCTTTTGCAAAAAGCAAACATCTTTATCCAAATCCCAAATAAATAGTGTGGGGGGAGAAACTGGAATATCTAGCTAAGAACAGGATACTTGCTAATCTCGCCTCAGAAGAGGACGAGGTAAACATTAAACACCAACTTGTTCTTACAGGGAGGATTCGAGCCCTAAATATAATAAATGGGGGATTACGGGTTTGGAGTGTTAGTGCAAAACAACACTGGAAATAAGTCAGCTTTTCCAGTCAGATTTCATCCACATCTGCAGCCTCCACACCATCATCAAAATGCAACCCCCAGCCCTGCTGCTTTTATAAATAATAACACAGCTGCCAATGGCAGTAGTGCTGGGTCAGCTTGGCTCTTTCCTGCTCCAGCTGCCCATAATATTCAGGATGAGATTCTGGGGTCAGAAAAATCTAAAACTCAGCAACAGGAAAAGCAAGAGTCCCTAGAAAAACAGCAGCTTTCCCCTGGTCAAAGTCAGGAAGCAGGCATGCTCTCTGAACCTGAGAAAGCTAAAACTGAAGAAAATCAGGGCGATAATTCTTCCGAGAACGGCAATGGAAAGGAGAAAATAAGAATAGAATCGCCGGTGTTAACAGGATTTGATTATCAAGAGGCTTCAGGGCTAGGTACTTCGACGCAGCCCTTGACATCCACTGCATCTTCTCTGACTGGTTTTAGTAACTGGTCTGCAGCTATAGCTCCATCTTCTTCTACAATAATCAATGAAGATGCAAGCTTTTTTCACCAGGGAGGGGTCCCTACTGCCTCAGCTAATAATGGTGCTCTGCTGTTTCAGAATTTTCCACATCATGTCAGCCCTGGCTTTGGTGGTAGCTTTTCCCCCCAAATTGGACCCCTCTCTCAACACCACCCTCATCACCCCCATTTTCAGCATCATCACAATCAGCATCAACAACAAAGGAGGTCTCCTGCAAGTCCTCATCCACCTCCATTCACACATAGAAATGCTGCTTTTAATCAGTTGCCTCATTTGGCTAATAATCTTAACAAGCCACCTTCTCCATGGAGCAGCTACCAAAGTCCATCGCCTACACCATCTTCATGGAGCCCTGGTGGCGGTGGATATGGTGGGTGGGGTGGGTCCCAAGGTCGAGACCACCGCAGGGGACTGAACGGAGGGATAACGCCCTTGAACTCCATCTCACCCTTAAAGAAGAATTTTGCAAGTAATCATATCCAGTTGCAGAAATATGCTCGACCCAGCTCTGCCTTTGCTCCAAAATCGTGGATGGAAGACAGTTTGAATAGAGCTGACAACATTTTTCCTTTTCAGGTGAGCATATTCTGTTACATCCGTAAGAAAAATAACCCATAAGTGCATTAAAATGCCCTAGAAATGTCGGGTGTTTGAACAGTACTGTCTCATTGTATGACTTTTGTGCTTGCAACTAAACCAAATACATGGCTAACTAGAATGCCAGTGTCAATTACTCGCTGAGCTGTGAATTGGGGTCTGTTTTTTTAACAGTGGTGGTCATATAAATCTGTTGCCCATCAGACAGCTGTATTAGCCAGTTTCCTTCAGCTTGACACTTATGTTCAGAAACAACTGATAAACAACTTTAATTGCAAGTAGCAAGTATGCTTACAAAAAGGAGTAAGGAAGATGTGCTGCCTGATGAAGTACAAAAGATCTGAAGCCTTCTAAAGTATTTGAGACTGTACCACACGTGAGAAAAAGTATTAAGCAATTGGGTTTTGTTTTACAGTATTGTACGGACTGGTGGAGTAACATCATTTTTGTAGCATTTTTTTAGAAACTTTGATGTTTTTATACGATAGGAATCAGCGTGGTTTCCTTTCCTCAGTAATGGCAGTGTATTTTGGTTACAGGCCCTTAAATCATCACCAAAAATAGATCTGTACGAGTGTCAGTTGATGGTCTCCTATATTTTAATATGGCCTCATCCTGGCAAGAGCAGGTTTTCTGGCAGTTCACTCTCTTCTTCTAGGCTGACTTTTTATGAATTTGAAAAAAAATTTGTATAATATTACAGCTAATTTGCAGTAACAAAGCACCCTTCTCTTCATCTGACCACTAGTAAAACATAGCTCTTACGTGTGTGCCATTCGTAGACTCCTTTAGGGTGAATCCAAAACCCCAAGAGCCCTTTTCTTTTTAGATGGTCGTTTTTCACAGTCTTCAAAAGAGGGCAAAAGTAAAAATTTCAAAATGATTGCACTATTTCGAGCCATGCTGTAAGAACCAGGGTGACATGCTTTAAAAAAAAATAAAATTGAAAGATCTGTAGATAAAAGCTCTGCAATATGTTTCATGTTATAAACCACCCTAAAGAAACAGAAATATATTTAATACTGGCCTTGTGGATTCAGACCCGGGAACGGTTCGTTGGCCTCTGTACACTGCTCGGTTTCTGTTCAGTTTGCAGGGCCTGCCTGTGCAGCCTTCTGACAGCAGAGCAGCTGCTGGCAAGAACTTTCCATTAGAGACCTTTTTTCAACTGCAGAGCTGCTAGCTGGTCCAATATCAGGTAGAGGCCTTGGAAATTTAGAATGCATAGTAATAATTGATTTTAATGTCAGGATTTGTAATTAATATAATGAACCTGTGCCCAGCATACCAAATTTATCCACTGAAGCCATTAGAAGAAAGGACACAGCTGGAGTCAGTCTTTTTTCAGCCTCACTGCAGCGAGAACTTGGCTCACAGTTTAATTCATTCTGTACCCTGACACATAGCTGATGTTCAGAGTGACAGAATGAGATCAAGTGTGTCCTTGCCACTGTATATAAGCCCCAAATGTATATAAAATGAGAGAAACGTGCTTGGTTTGACATCAAGGAAACTTCAGGAAATTGGCAAAGTCAATCTTGACTTCTGGGTTTGTGTTCTAACCATAAAGTAGGAGACACGTGTATTTTGATCACTGTAAAGAAATAACTTTTGTGTAGCATGTTGGTATCTGTTTACATAAACACTAAGATGAAGCTGTACATGTCAAGACCAAGTCTGACACTCCTCCATGCCAAGAAAAGGGAAGTGTTGGAGTGAAGTGCTTTCCAGTCTGTTATCACTTCTGTGAAGAAAAGGGCAGGGCAGCAAAACAGGACTTCAGCTCTGCAGACCTAGAAAGATGCTGATTAATTTCGAAGCCATCTTGAACAACTGCTTTTTGTAACGTTTTGGTTTTGTATAAAATCTTCAGTTCCTTTGGTCATTTAGTCATTTGTGTGTTGGAAGCATACCGAGTGTTTGGATGGCTGGAAACAAATTATGTAAAATTTGACCTTTTTATTTTTTCTTGATGATGCTGATTTTATGCCTGACTCAAAGCAGAAATAAGGAGTTTTGCTTATTGTATATTTGTTTTCATGCATATATATTAAGCTTCCTTGGTGATGCAATTCATGTACTGGACAAGGCTATTTTGTTACTGGAATCTTCTTAGATTCCTATTTAGGAAATAATTGAAAGCTGTCTTTGCCTCAGCAACATAATGGAGTAATTTGAGACAACTATCCGTTTCATTTAATATTTATGTTTTGCTGCTTAAATCATTAACAAGTGTTTCTGCAATCTAGTGAAAATGAGTTTCTTTGGAAGATGGCAAGATGTAAACCAGCAATTGCAACTATTTGGGAATCACTTTCTTTTTTCTCAAAGGCTGTTTCTACTCCAAAGCCTGGTGAAAAACAGAAGTCTAGGTTTTGATGGAAATTTTAGGGTAGCCAAGTTTAAATACTTGTTTCCTCTTAGGAGAGGACAACATTGCATAACGCCCCTATAAGCCACTAGTGTGAACTCCTGTCCACTCCCGTATTTCTGCCCATGGCCCTGAGATGCTGGCAATGCGGTGGCCATTCCAAATGGTGCAGATGAAAGGAAAACACCATGGTGATCTGTTTGATAATCTTGCAATTTGATGGTTGTGTGCTTAGTATTGAGAGCTGCGTGCAAAACATTGTGCTTTTTGTTGAAAGCGTTTTTCATGTGGAATTCTGTCTCAGCATTTCAGAAGTAGAGTGTCTGTAGGAACCCCTTGTTGCAGGGATGGAACTGGAAGCAAGGTCAGAGAAGACTGTTACCAGATCTGCTAATGAAATTAAGTTTTGATACTGTGCTTCAGCCACTGGGCAGGCTTCCCCTTCAAAGATCTTTTGAAAAGAGAAAAGCCATTGTTCTTTGTGCGTTCATTTGAAAAGGAAATGGTCTCCAAATGAAAAAATGGTTCCTGAATTAAAAAAGAAAAAAAAAAGCCTTTTGGATATAACAGCCTTCCTTGAGATTTGATGCTTTGATTGTTACTATTGCAACTTACACAGGTACTGATTTCTTAAATAATTCCTTCTACTTCTCTCCCAGCAGCACTGACAAACTGAGCACTCAGTAATTGCATTTTACTGCAGCATTGCCCTCAAGATTGTTTTGGCTTTCCTTTTGCTGTGTACTTGCACTTCCTCATGAGAGTGGAACATCCTGCCTGTTATGCAATGCATAAATCTTGCTTTGATAGGCATTTCCAGGTTTCCAGATCTCATCTTCAAATGTGACGATGGTTTTTAGATTGGTTTTTGAAGGCACAAGCAAGTTAAGCAATAGTGGTCAGATTTCTGTAAAAATACTTAAAAATAATTTGTGCTTCTTCCTGGAATCAGGCTTTCATTTCAAAGAATTCTGTACATGAGAGCAGTTCATTATATCCACTTGTTCAAAATGTTTTTTCCTTTCTTCTACAGTGGCTAGTTTCCAGGTATATAACCCCTTCCAAATCCACTGAGGGGCTGTGCCAGGGAGACTTTCTCTTCCCCGAGGCAGATATGGAATGTTTGAGAAAGCACATACGTGATTACAGAATGTGTTTTAATTCCGAGCTATACGTCATGATTTGTTTGCCCATAGAAATGGGTTGATTTAATAAGTGCATTAAACAAATTCACGAGGAACTGGAATTAAAAAATAACCTCTTGAATGTATTTGCCAATCTTTCCTCTTGAAGGAATTTGCAAATAAATTTCTTTACCATGCCTCTTTATTTTAGTATTTGTTCTTTGTTTTTGAGGAACCTTTCATAAATCATGATGGCTGGTTGCATAAAATGAGGGTACTTGTTTGGCAGAATTTTGGTTTTATTCCCCCAATTATTCCAAGAAATATCAGGATATCATTTTAAAATAAAATAAATTCCTGAAGCTGGATTTTTAGATGTCTGTTAACCCCTTTTTCTATACCTACATCAGCTGTGTGGTAATTAGTGTTTTGTATGGAGCTGTTCCCCTCTGATCTACTGATCTGTGGAATTAGAAGCACTCTAATGTGGTGTGACATGCACAAGTTAAGTACTGTGGAAGTTAACACTGTTCTTGTTTTATAAACTTACTACTGACGTTAGTACTTCGGCTTTGGCCCTCCTGTGTGTTTCTGACCTCAGGGTTTCTTTTTAAAGAGAGCTTTTGTTAGAAGCTATTTGAATTATGTTTGTATTTTCCTAAGATTAAAAGAAGTACTCTTATTAAGCATTTTGCTTTGAAAATTGCATACATAGCAGTCTAGCATAAAGATTGAGAACAATGATTTCTAGAAGATACATAAAAGAAACCTTAATATGTGGCTAAAATAGAATCAGACACGTTACTGGAAATTTTTATAAAGGTCTGTAATTTCTAACACTTAAACTGGAATTTATTTTTTTTTTTACTAAACCAGAAGTGCTCCCTCCCAAAAAAACTCCCGTGTTATGCGTCACTTAACTTTTCCAGCTTTTTCTTATTGTTCCCTGGTGAAGCTATAAAAGATGATCAGGGCAACATACAGCAACATCCTTTCAGGAAAAACCTGTTTATTCAAAGCCTTTAATTCACTGGATACTGGACTTGGAGCTGGAGTACAGCATTTGCAGAGTGTTGGGAAGGAGAAGCAGCTTACCCAGAATCATAATCAAGTCCAAATTTGCTTTGCAATTAAAAGAAAAAACGTGGAATTTGTATTTAGTACCTACAATATTACCTCTTCTTACACGCTTTACTTTGCCTGAGGCACAGGAGTTGTGAGGAATATGTACAAGGTTTCAGAAAGTTTCAGGCTCCCCACGCTATAAGGAGGGTAGCAAATATAGTTGTGAGTTTTCTAATTTCCACAAGTATTCTGGTTTGACAAAGTTTGAAATATATCAAATAAGCCCTAGTTTTACAGCTACACCTACTCCATAAATACTGCTTAATCATCTTCAGTAGATTGCTTAGCTCAATGGCATATTTGCCTTATTATTGATGCTGTGGTCTTCAAAGAAATTGTATTTTATAAGATTAGGCACAGCCTTAGCTACCAGCAAGTGCTCATAACGTGCCAGGCTTTGGGTTTTAAGCATTGGGAGACCCATTATGGGAACCACTGAACAGAAACTCTCAGACTCTGGAATCCTAATTGCTCAGGTGCTAATAATGCTGTGGGTGCAGATTAAATATAATGCACTTTAATGGTTAAGTTAGATGTTCCTTTTATGATGTGCAAGAGAATTTAGCTATGAGATTTTTAAGTGCAAAGTATGATCTTCCTGTGAATGAAAAGTTCACGTTTAATTTCTTTTGCATAGGAAGATGTCCCAGTATGTATCATACATGCTTAGTACCAAGTGGCTTTCTTTTTGGAATGAAATGTCTTTAGACTTTGAAAAATAAAATTGGAATGGGAAATCAGAATTTAGCGATTTCCTATTTACAGGTGGCTCCATTTTTTACAAGACTTTTAAGCATGAAATTGTCTGGCTGCTCATGGAGAAGCCGCTGCAGTCACAGAGGTGAAGTGGTTTGCCCGTGCTTATGACAATGACAAAGTTGTGACATAAAGTCCCAAGTTCAACCCATTCTTCAGCAATGAGATTGCATTATTATGAGCACTGTACGTGCCTACAGATGATTTCCAGGCAGTAGAAGAATCAGAATAATTTTATTTTTCTGTAGACAGAGCTGTCCACTGTATAGTTCAAAACTGTTGTGCTCGCTGTTGCAGAATGTTCACTGTCTTGGTAGCTCCCTTAACCAGATCTGCTAGCTCTCACTTCTAGTATATTTTTGAGAAAACAATACTGCTTGTTCAAAATTATGTTTAATGAATGTCTTTTGAAATACTGGCTGACATTTTAAACAGTCACGTATTAAGATTGCAGGTTCTTTTTTTGTGGTGGCCTTGTGTTCAGCCTGATGTCTTTCTGTCTCAGTTCTGTTTCCCAAGGGTAAATGTGTGTTCCCTTTAAGTGCTCTGATAAAGTAAAATTTTAGATGCCCTTAACAAACTTGTGTAAAGCCAAGTTCTTGTGATCAACGTAGGTAAATAGTATCAGGCTGTATTTAATTTATTTTGTAATTGAAGTGTACATACTGTGCTTTATTCCAGGGTAGTCTTACCCCTATATATTTTCTTTATAAATAAAAAAGTATACACTAAGCAGTTCAGCTCTGTGGAAAACACTGTAACTTTGTGAATTGATCCATTAAAAACACTGCCATATTGTTATTAATTCTCTCTACATGAAGTCTTTTGAAGAAAACATCACTTTTTCTTTCCTAAGAATAGCATGGGTTATGTGTTTTATAACTCATAACTAACGTCTGTCTGAGAATAGATCACATTTAGTTAACAGTTAATGATCTCTATCTTGGCTGTTAGAGTTGTTCTGTTGCTTTGGAATTAAATGTACAGTTACACATTTCTTCAGCAACATGGCCACTACCACTATCTTATCATCGGTCTTTACATTAGGTATATAATGCACACACATTTTTCAGATATGGTATGTGTTTCTGATGAAACGTGCTGGCCGTCTTGGAAGTTAAGACTGCTAAAATTTATGGTACTGTTTTCAAAGGGGTCTTACTATAAATGGCCTTTAAATTATATAAAAATGCTAAACTGCCTACCAGTGATGACTTGCTGTAGTAGTGGGGCTCTTTCAGTATCAGGGCAAGTAGTCAACTAGCAGTAAGTTCTTTGATAAATACTGTGCAAAGCTCTGCACCAGTTGAGCACGGCGTCCTGGCTGGTCTTTATGTGGCATGTGCCACATTGTGTCTGACAATTTTTCCTTGCGTAGATGTAAACAAGTTTCCTTGGACACCCAGTTCCTGCATTACCCCACATTTCCAGAGAAGTGGACTGCTGCATTAATTTCAGGGATAGATCCAAGCTCAACCTGACAGTAGTAGTGGCTCCTAGTGTTGTGCTTAACCTGGTCTGCTGTCTTCTGGTGGATAAGCAGAGACATGGAGGAGCAAACGTTTTCAAAACAACCCAGGACGAATCTTCTCAAGGGAGTTGAGACTGGGGCAGTTCAGCATCACAAACTGACGATGATGAGTAGATGTGCTGTGAGCAGAGACCTTTTGTTGGAAAGATAGGCAGGAAATAATAACGTGTCAACATTTTGAGTCCTCTAGCCTATGGCAGTCTTCTCCACTGCTAGGAAAAGTTACTGGAGCCACTGGAGAGCATGAGTATGAATGTGGGCCATGCTTTAGGCAGTCTTCCCTTTTCTGTGCTTGCTCATTGCTGCTGGTAGGAATATGACCAGTTAATCTTTTGTACTGTGCACAGGGTCTTGTTTTAAAATGTTTGCAGTATGATAGGAGCTTATGCAGCTTACACTACAAAGGTGGCAGGCAGTTGGTTCACTCAGAAGGGAAAAACTATAAATTCCTCACCACTAAAAACTTCCATTGGAGAATGGGGTGTCCCTGTCAGCTAGCCAGTTAAATTCTACTTTTTTTTTTTCTGAGATGTTTAAACTCAGTACTCAGTATTAAAAACTTAACCACTGGAGAAAACCCCTCTGTTTGTTACTATAGCTCAACCCAGTGTAACACAGATGTTTTAGTAACAAGAGACTCTCTTTGAGCTCGTGTACTCCAGCGCATACACAGCACAATTAAGGAGAAATTAGTCAGCCTCTGTGTCTTTCTTTGTGTCTCTCAGACAACTGAAATGTTAACCATGCCACGAATTCAACAAAGACTTGGAGCTACTGAGGTTCTGCCCTTTGTGAAATAATAATTTTGTAGCTGTTTGTGGGTTGGACTTGAGGTTCATTCCACACAGATAAACGCAATACACTATAAAAGCCAGAATGGAAGAAAGAGTAACTGCTGAGGGATGTCACGTTGTCAGAAAATGCTCCCACCTGTGTTCTAGGCTATTTTTGTCTAGTTGTGAGGGCTGCTGAAAATGTAGAGATTGTCTTCTAGCATCCGTTCCTGAGTTACGCAGCTGTTGGATCCTCACGGGTCCAGGATGCAGACCCAAGGACTTTTACTTAATCCTGCTAAGGTATGCTCCTAGGAAAGGAAGCAAATAGTAAGAAGTGTGTACAAGTAAAAGACATAATTTAAGAATTTAAATGCTCATGATAGTTTCTTTAAGGTGTGTCAATTTTATCTTGTAATGTAGATGACCAAGGAAATAAATACTGTGGAGGGCTTGGCAGCGCTGTGGGTTTTATACCAAATTTGATAGTGGGCTAGACTAATAAATGGTTCCAAACTCTGATCTTTCTAATGCTATTTGAAATGCAGCACATCTGGGTAGAAATACTTCACTTGTTCTGTGTCAGTAATAAAGTGTTCTGAAGAGAAGAAAAATACCAGAAAATTTTGTTGAAAACCAGTGCTTTGTATTGGTCAGAATGGAACATGAACTTGGCAATGAATTAGGACTCTAGGAGCTAGTGGATTCCTGCTCTTAAAAAAAGTATGAGGTGTTTAAAGTCCAAGATGACTGATGGTTGTCTGTTATAAAGAATGCCTCTCGCAGCACTGCGATCAATACTGCTTTAGCACTTCATCACTGGCAGCAAAGGACATTGTAATGATACACAACAGTCTGTGCAGTACTTTCTTTACTTCACCACTGGTTTTAAAAATGATCAAAGCTGGATCTGTGTGCTTTGGAGAAATTTCAGCTGCACAGCTAGAGTTAGGGACAAAAAATATATATACACTGCTGTAATAACAATAGTTGTAGAGAAGCAGTTTAGAGCAAATGTCTGTCTTGAATTGCTCCCATTTTGCTTTTTTATTTAAACAGATGCTTTCCGTGCTTTATCTCAGTTCAAAGGTGAATCTCTTAGAACATGAATGAAATAAAATCTTTGGAACTGACATTAGAGTCTTTCTTGGAAACAGAAAAATTAAATTCAGGGTGGTGTAATATAGCTGTGTAAACTTTTATCTGATTGTTTCTACCAATGTCCAAATGTATAAACATATAGATAATATGGATAGGCCAATGGTCTGGGGAATGAGAGTGAGGGTTTTTTTTTGCCTCCTTTAGTGACCTTTTAGGATACTGTAGAATTTTCAAAGTCTATATGTAATTTCATTTATTCTGTTTATTAATTAAAATCATGCAGTGCCAGGATATTTTGTTGTCTTATGCTACTGTAGCATCAGACTTGTATGATGTGGAATTCATTGGTTTGGTTGGGACAGTCTGAACCACGTGTGTAGAATGATGTCTTTGGTTAATATGAAGGAAAAATATTTGGTAAATATACTTCAAATGGCTTGAGATAATGAAACAGTAAGGTAAATAAGACATCACGCCTCCCTTTTGTTGAGTTCTCCTTCAATTCTAGTAGTGCTTGGAATACCAAACTTGTGAAGTCAGGGAATTAAAAGTCAGAGATAAATTGTCATCTAGTAAACCAGATTATTTGGAACACTACTGCTGTATGGAATACTTAATGCAGAATTTGATCTGGGCAGGATTAGATTAAAGTTTTTGGGATAGTATTTTAGATGAAAGAAATATTGTATGTTTCTAGAATTTAGATTGTCTTAAATTTGGGCTGAAATACCTTTTTTATGATACCTTCTGGTAATCCTGTCTTCCAGGATATGACTTCCTAACTGTGAAATTATTTTTAACAAAGTTTAACTGTATAGCAAGGAACATAAACTAAATATTGAATTTGGGTTCTTAAAAACTCTGTTAAGATAAATATAGATTGGATTCATATTTAAGAATATTCTGATTTTTTATACTCTTACGTTATACTGACTTCGGGGTGTGTGTGTTTGCTTAATTCTGGTGTGGTAATGTGGAATGAAACTGAAGTTTTTCTATTTCAGATGGTCTTGTTTAACACTGTGTGTTGCTTAAAGTGGCTTTGTCTGTATTTGCTTGCAGGATCGCACAAGGACTTTTGACATGCATTCACTGGAGAACTCGCTGATTGACATAATGAGAGCCGAAAACGATTCGCTGAAAGGTAAATTTAGTAAGAGACCATTTCCTGCAATAAATAATTGGGAAGATGTGCTTGCTTAGAATAAGAAACTCGAGTTTTGTTTAGGAAAAGTGAAGTTACATTGTGCACCTAATGCATGTCAGTCAGCTTGGGTAGGCCTCCTTTTCTTCAGTTGTCTCTAGATGAAGCTATTGCAACACATGAGCACTTGAGTGTGTTTTGTCTTTATACAAAACAATGCGAAACACAAACATAAGCTGATCTTTTGTGTAAGTTGCCAGTGTTGTTTTTAATAGACACAATGTGTGCAGCCTGTAAAAATGATCAACTTCAGGAATGTTGTTCAGCTCAGTGAGATGTAACTTTCTGCCTAATGGTGTTTTCCTGCTGAAGTCATAGTTCTTTCTGTCTTGGGGAAGAATGAGGTTTAACTGTGTCATTTGGAGAAGAACGCCGAGTATTTAATCACAAGGGGTTTTTTTTAGTTCTTTACTTCTCTTTTACTTGCTGCCTTCAATTGCAGAATTCTTTGTACCATTGGGAAAGGAAAAGGGGTTGAACTGACTTGCAGTTAGGATTTTTATTTTTGTTTGGCAAAGGTAATGTTTCTTTGAAAATACCTCAGCTTCCAAAATATTCAAAGCATTGTCTACATAATTCATCTAAACCTAAATAGAAACTGCTTATGAACTTCAACTCTGAAGTCTAGTTTCTTATTTTTCTGTATGATGAGTAATCTTTTTCAGTTTGATGGTTACTTGTTTAAGTCAAAACAGTCAAACTCTTACTTATGCTCATAATCTAAGCATTTAGTATTGTTACCAGTCATGAGACCACTAAAAAAACCAAACCTGCGTTTGTGGTTTCTGAAAGTCAGTTTCTTTCAATATCAAGGCTTGTGGTGTTAATGAAATCTGACTTGTTTTAACAGTGACTCTTGCTCAGAAAACCAACCTTTGATAAACTGGCAATAACTAGTATTTGTTGCATTCACCGTGGTCTGAAACGCAGCTTGTGTTTCACATCCCCAGGACTATGCAGCAACTCAGGGTCATGAGAAACACCAAGAAATACACTTTCCTATTGAAATGACAAGGAGAGCTTTGATAAAAGTGATGCCAAATGAATTAAAAACCCCAAATACATTCCCTCCTAATGTAGTGGGAGCTGGGCTTTTATAAATAACAAGTAGTAAGAGCTTTAATTTGTTTTATATGCTGTCTGGCAACGTCCCATGCTCCCAGCATCATGTACTGAACCAAGAATCATGTGCCCTCCTGTGACTGCAAGCACCTGGGATTTTCCCTGAGACCTGTCAGGCAGGCCCAGCCCAGGTTTTAGCTGCTGAAATCTCACAAGATAACACCACAAGGTGACATGGCTGTAGAACAGATAAAATTTTCCCTTTAAATTTGAATTTAAGAAAGTCAGGTCCATATGTCTTTATATTCAGCAACTAAACAAAGGTAGTTCTGTATGCTTTTTAGTTGAAATGCTTTGTAAAGATTCTTTGCAATTGAAATATTTTTGAGTGCTTGCCATGTTTTAAGAATGATGGAATAAGTGTGTCAGCAAAGAATACACGTAGTTCTGATACACATTAATTCCTGCTTGAGCTTGGTTGATAATCCCCTCTGCAGAGTCATCTATGGTTTGTCTGAAGCTTTGTGTGCATTGTATCATACGGATTGAAACACTAAATCAGGCATTGTTCTGGGAATTATTTATTAATTTCTTTATAAATTATTATTTTTCATGGTTAATAGTTATAAAACTACAAAGAAAAAAAGCCTCAAAACCGAGATGAAAAATTTAAGTTCTCCTCTGTGAAATAGTTTGTTGCAAAGTCTCATTTTTCAGGGATTTCCTCGGCAAAAATGTTAAGTTTCCTTATAGAGAAATATGCAGTACCCTGAATTTGAGTGCCTACATTAACTGAGTTGCTGTAATATACTTATAATGGATCTTTATTCAAACTAACATCTGCCTTGTGGTAATGCCGCAGTGATCACCCTAAGTAGGGTGGGATTTGTAAGGAGAGGAAATACTTTTAGTTAAACCACCTGATACAGCTGGGAAAAAATGTAACTTGCTGGTACGAAACGTATTCAAGTCAAGTCTGAAGAAGAGCTCATGTGATCACAAGCCTTCTGTGGTTTTTTCCATCTGTATCAGTTAGTGTATGATTATATCTTAACAAAGATTCTGTCTCTGCTGTTTTCACTTTTGTCTTCTTGTCTCATCTTTCTTTAAAATGATTGAAAGGAATTGTTAAAAACGTTTGATCTAGAAATCTTAACATGTCACAAATTTTGGTAATCAGTTCAGATCTGGCTTGCCATTTCAAACACCTGCAGTTAAATAAACAAATCCATAAGAAGCTTTTGGTTTGCATTTTAAATGGGTTAATCAGTACATACAGTGCTTTTAAACCAGAGCTGCATACTCTCAGAAAGGAAAAGCTTCTGGGTTTTAGACTTTAAAAATAGCCTGGGCAAGACACTAATAAAACATACTGTAGAGAGCAATCTCAGAATGGCATGGAAATAATTTAGATGATCTAATAGCTCTCACTGCTACCTCGTGAGTCTTTGAGAGGCTTTAATATTGACTCAATATGAATTTAGAATGTAACACATTGTAATGGACTTCAAGAGAAAGAGGTACTATGTTAAAGTATACCTTCAAAACAACTTAAAGACTATGGATGTCATAATAGATACCAGACACAGTGTGGAACCTGCTGTCTCTTGGATAATTTCTATCTTTAAAGGGTATGTTGAGAGCAGCAGGTTTTGGATCCTGTAATAAAACCATAAGTAGGAATTCTTCAAAATCTGACAAAATCCATTCACAGTGTGCTTCTTGACTGAGGTGATTAGGCTGTGCTAGCCTGGGATTTGTCTAGGATAGTAATAATTATGTTCTTGGGTTGTCTTGCTATATGGAATAAATACTGTTTCCTTCTTGAGGTTTAAAGGTCGTTTTTAAGTATCATTGATTCAGTGCATTCAGTATCACATTTTAATGCTTTTGATAGGCATTTTACCATCCCCCCCCCGCCTCTTTCTAAGGTGTATTTTTATCCCTGCTCAAATCCTCTTCCTTTGCTGAGCAGCTGCCATTTCAATATGTTATTTTTATCCACACGAGTGAGTGTGTTGCATGCTGCATAACCAATGACAGCCTGCAGAAGCCTTTCCCTGGAGACTAATTGCATCTTCTTTACAATGTATTCGGCCTTCGTGAGCTGAGCCTGGGATCCAGAGGCTGATTTCTGAATCTGTGTCTTCCAGATGGCAATTTGAGCATTACTGTAATAGTAGTAGATTGACTAAATATTTCCTTGTTAAGTGACACTAAAATGTCTTTAAATACTTTATAACTGCAGACTGTTTTAATACTGAAATATCCTGTGGTTCCGTTCAGAATATAAGGTGGTTGGAAATTATGGAAGGTGAAATGGATTAATGCAGCGGACCAGTCCATCTGCTTCTAGCACTGCACGGCACTCCTGTAAAATTTGGCTGTGAATAGCTCAGTATCTGCATGAATGCTGTGAGTGTGGAATAGTGTCTGAAGACTAAATGTACATTAAGGAAGGTTTTAGAGGTTGTGTAAGGTCAGAGTATGCATTCGGACACCGGGAGAGAGAGGCGAACAGCAGCTCTGAATGTTAGAGGTGGAAAGCCAGTATGGTGAGACCTGGCACCTTGCATGATTACTCCGAGCAAGCAGATACACCTAACTATAGTTTCAAAACAATAATCGTCCCATAATATTGATCTGGAAAACTATTTCAGATGTGAAGAAAGTAGGTAAGACTTATAAAGTGTTCTGTGATGAAAGGGATTAAAGTAGTTTTGACAGCATTTTCTGAATATGGGGTAAGAAACTGAATGAGCTGTTTCTTTTCTAGCTGTATGGTTTATGCAGCATGTTCATATTAATTGAGTAGAATGGGCCATCATCCTATATGATCCAGAAAATTAATGAAGATCTGGTGAGAATCCATCCCAACTTTTGCCAAGGGCTAAATAACAAAGCTTATAATTATTTTTAGGGAAGAGGTCCTTTATATATGTACAGGACAAAATTTGAGCAATTCTAAAATGTATAATAATTGATTCTGAGGTTTTTCTTAGATTTTAAGACCATCTTTGTTTTCATAGCAATGAGGAATGCTTGAAGGTAGTGTCTAAGATCACCTTCTCTTCCCTGCTCTTGGACTGTGCAAAAGGTTACGTGATCTAGTTACCGAGTTTTGAAAGTCAGGGGCCTGTGGCAAGTGTGTACAAATGTCCCGATGCCGCAGTCAGTCATCCTCAGCCTCTGCACCCTCCTGTACACGAGTGAGCTTTCACAGGGCACCATGGCGGTCCTGCCTCCGACTACTGAGAGTAGCATCACTGGTTGATCTCATTTGTGTGCCTTGTCTAAGAACAATCTTAGCTAAGGATTACTCACTTGCAACTTTTTAATGTATCAAAGTTAGATTAAATTGCACAAAACCTTTCGCTTCTACTGCACCAGGCTGTTGACAGTTTTTTTGTAGACAGTTAAGGTTTGCTGTAATGTCTTTGGAAACTGTTGATGAATTACTGTGTTGAATGTTTCCTACTCAGGCTCTTCTTTTATTTTACCTCCTGTGCAGTACCCAGGAAAGGCTAATGGGATTTACAGACTTGAGTGTGTATTAATTAAGAGGAAAACCAATTGTTTTACTATCTCAAAATATTGCTGAACTGGGTCTAATATCAATAAACTACAACCCATGCTGATGGAGCTGTGATGGGGGAACCAATGTCCGTGTGAATTTGATTTGAAACCAGCAGCTCCCATTCCTGTGGCAACCCACTGTTTTCAGCTGGCTTACAGCAGAAGTATTGGCAACCGCTGTTGCCACGGGCAGGCATGCTTTATTTCCAAAGGCAGCTAATATTTATGTTTTGCAGCAATATTCAATGTTGTGTTTTTCTAGTCTCTTGGATGCTTTTTTTCTCCTAGTTCCTCTCTTAGCAATTGAAGTATTTGTTGATTTATCCCTACCCCGATGTGTGGGCTTTACTAGAACCTTTGTTTAGGAAAACAAGGAAGGAACAGAAATCTTCTATTGATAAATACTGAGATCAGACCATAGGTTGGATTCTCACCTTACATAGAAGCAATAACAACCATACATAATGCATGATTTTACATTATTTGGCTATTATCTGATAAACTTTCAGCTTTCTCATTTAAATTGACATCTGCTTTTGTGGCTTGAACGAAATGCTTTTGTGGCTTGAACGAATGCATCTTTGTAAGGGATGCTTAATTTATGAGGCTTAGAAAGGCAAAACTTGGTTTGGAAACAAAAAGTCATGCCTCAAACTTGGAAAAAAAAAAATATTCTGAGGAGTTGAAAACAGATGATAGGCAGTGAGAAGTCAAGACAACACCCCACGAGTCCCAGCTTCTCTTGTGAGGAGATCCNCCCCGCGCTCTCCCACCCGAGGTATTTTCGCTCTCCCCGCGTTAGGGCTGCGCTCAGCGATAGGTGACCGCAGTGCCTCGCTGCGGAGCTGCAGCCCACCCCGTGCTGTGTTTTCCAGCTGGTGCAAGTTGAGCAGAGTCCTGCCGCGATTAGGAGGGGGCAGAGAGGGCGAGAATAGCACCTAGCTGTGCCCACCTTTGGCCGCAGGCTCCAGTCACTTTGTTGGGAGCGCTCTCTTCTTTGAGCTCTGCTGTAAAGGTCACCGTTTGTGCTGTGCTTCCTGAAGACATGCTGAAGCCTGCGTGCTTGTGTCTCAGTTTCTGTAATACCGGTATTAAACAGCAATGGAGACTTTTAATATGGCTGTATTCTTAAAGTCATAGGCAGCTTCCTGCCCCAGCCCAGTTCAGGATTCTCATTCCTGGGTGTGGATTATTTCTCTAACAGGCGAAAGAACATGGGTGTACACGGCCTATTTTTGACAGCTCAAGCCTTGAAACTGGACTGGTTGATAAGTTTCCTGGGTTTGTGGCACAGTACACCACAAGAAAGTGGGGTTAATTTAAAAACATAGTTTTTATTTTGTAGCAGTCTGGAATTTGCAACATTTAGGCAAATGTAACTGGAACAAGAATCTCCCTCTTCCTTGGTCTGGTCTGAAACACAGGTTGCCCTGAGGCAGAGGTAGGCTGTAATTTAGCTTAAGACTTTTGAGACTTTGTTTTTCTGTTTATTCCTTGATTTTGACACCTTAACTTACTGTTACCGACTGTGAAAACCAAGACCTATTTATACTATCTCAGAAAACACTGTGCATTACCTAATAAACAATTTAACCATTTGTATCCATGCACAGTGATGCATATGATTTAAAAAAACTCAAACAGTAATTAAATTACTGCTGTTCATTTTACTGCTTGCTGCAAAGAAATACTTTTACTACAACAAAAACTACAAAAATCTCAGGACAGAGACGCAACATTTAAGAAAATGCAGTGAGAATTTTTGTAATTGTCTGGAATAATTTGGGAATTTATAGCACAAACCAAATTATATAGAGAAATGTAACAGTTTAGTATTTTCAGTGATGGAGAACATCAATTGGAAGAGGTGAATTTCTGTTGATGTGAAATTAATTCCATTGGATTTATTGATATTCTTAATTTTAAGTGTGTGGGAAGTAGTTTGTAGGTTATGGTGCCACTCAGATCTAGGGAAGTTTTTCAAACTTCAAACCATTTATGTGCCTGTGGAACTGCATTCAGAATTTAAGCTTGACGTATGTCAAATGTATATAATGTTCAATATAGTACTGGAAGAAAATAAGGAAGCAGATACTGTTGGTTACCTTTGCTGGTACTACTTTTACACAGCAATTACCCAGCAGTTTAAACTGATGGATAATACCTGTGTTTTTATAGAAACACAGGTCTTGATGATGCAGACATCAAACAGCTAGATGTTTATAATTCACTACTGCAGGAGTTTGAGGTAGAGCTTTAACTCAGCTGAGGAAGAGCAACACCTTGATTTATGCTCTCTGTCCAAAACAGAGCCATTGAGCAATAAGCTAGAGGGTATTAATGTAACCAACCTTTGAGGCCAGGAAATTCCTTCCCCTTCCACCACAGAGCAGTACAAATATCCCAGGGTTTTCTGATCCTGGTCCAACTTTGGAATCAGTGTTAGGATTCCTGTTAACTTCACTCGAGTATGAGACCTACTTCTCTGTTTTTTTGTCCAATCTTAAAATGTTTCTCATAGGCCTCTTGCCATGCTGCCCCATTTCCAGAGTCTGTATGGAAAATTAAATGCCTTTCATATCCCTTAGACAAGATATTTCCTAGGAATGTACGTGCTGCAAAGGACGTGGCAGTTAGAGATTTCAAAAACACAACAAAAGATTGAAATGCTGCTGAAAATTGTCATGTTTATATCAGTGACTTGATCTTCAAAAGTGTTACAGCCAGCAGAATTGTGCTGAATTCCATGACAGCAGCCTTGCTAATCAGATTAAAACCTTTCTAAGATTTTCTTGCTTTGTCTTTTATACTTTGGTCTTTGTTAGATTAATTCCATCCCTTTTTTTTAGAACTATGTTTAATCTTCTGCCTTGTTTAATGTCACTGTCCACCGAGTGTTGCTTGTTTTTTTTTCCTTTTCTGAATTCTTGCTTTGATAATCTCTGACCACTCTGGATCATCTTCAAAGCAGCCTTTAATTTGGAGCTGTAATCCATGAGTAGTGTCTGTTCCTTGTTTTAGAAGACAGAGACCTCACTGCCTCCCCTCCCAAACTGCTGAAACTACCTGTCTTTTGTCTCCTTCCTCACTTTGTTCACTTTTTTCCTTGATGTTGAATTGTTAGCTCTTTGAGTCTTTTGTTGGCTGTGTTTTGCATACTCTCTACCATCGTGTTTATCAGGCTAGAAATGGCATGAAAGGAGCAGAAAGAAAAGCCTGAAGTGCTTTTCTTAAACCTAGAGATAAAGAAGTGGGAGGTATAGATGCGAATGGGGATGAATTTTGAGAAAAGATAAGGAGGTGACAGATGAGCTTTGAGGGGGAACAAGCACCTCAAAGTCGTACAGAAACACTTTAGTAGAATGCAGTCTTCGCATATACCCAAGAGTGACTGTGCAGCAGCCTGACATCTGTTTTTTGCATCAATGAGTTAAGATATTTTGAGATGGAATTGAAACACATATAGAATTTGCCTCTTCAGTATCTACTTACTTTAATTCAGCATGAGGTAGAATGATAAGAACTATTGATGAGGCAAATGTGTAAAAACATCTTACAGCAGATTTATGCACACTTGGCTTATTGTGTTGCTTGTTGGAATGCAGTTTTTTGGTGGATTGGTGTGGGGTTTTTTTCACTATGATGTTATTGATAGTTGGACTTTCAGGTGAGTGGAGCAGACACATGCTGTCTCCAGATATGCAAATGTCAAGTGCCTTTGGAGTCCAGGGACTGCCATTCTTTCAGGTTTCCTTAGAAAGCCTATTAATAAGAACCCTGGCTCAGATAGGATAGCTGTGAGAAAAGGATAACTTCTGTGTACAGAAAGTGGGGATACTTGTGATAGATAAAATCAAATATAAAAACTGATTTATAATACATTGCTAAATTCCCAGTAAGCTGTAGTAATGTTACATACACATCTTCGTGTTGTCACACGTGTTAGTGCACAAATGACAGGGGAGATGGGGATAGCTGTCAGAAGGCATTCTAAAGAATGTCTCAGTGGTTCGTGTGTCCTTTTAAATTGCTCTAATAAATAGTGTTGGTGCCTGGTCTTGTATACCATTTTGAATCTGGCAGAGGAAGGAAGTGCTGATTCTTTTAAAATAGTTTTCTGTTTCTCTTCCCATTTGGATTGGGTCTGGTGAAGTGCAGAGTACAATATTTTTACACATATTACTGAAAATATGAGTGCTTTATCTATGATGTTTGCTGTAAAAATGAAAAATGGGGAAATGCTGTGCTGCAGTGACTTGAGCCTGCTTGATGCTGACTTGCTTGTGTTACTATTTCCCCACTGTTTGGAGTGAAGTAAGAGGATGCTTAAAAAAGGAATGAAGCCCTCATGCTGCATTCCAGGCTGCCTTGTGATCATTCCTTCCACAGACAAAAATAAGTTGCTTTGAACCTATCTTTGTACTTAAGGAACTCTGGTCTTAAATCTTGCAGCATATAACTGTATGTCCGTGTAAATCCAGCTCTTGCAAGTCATGTGCAGGAGTTGCATTTCAGGTTATTCAGAAGCATGAGAAGAATCCATGGAATGGGTATGCTGGTATAGGCAGATACCAGCATCTCTCAAGCTGAATTGGTACCTATAAAGAATCCAGAAACAGTGCATATGAGCCATGACTGCATATGGGCAGTTTGTGAAGTTTTTGCACCTTTCCTATATTTTTTCAGAAGTTGTTCAATAAATTGTTCTTGTCACTTACAAAATAAATTATCTAGTGGTTTTTTAGCATACAGCATCCCGTTCTTTCCTTCCCTTCTGTCAGGATGTCCATCATTAGCAAGTATTTTGGAACTTACTGATGTTACCACATTTGGAGTATTTCTGTGTCTGAGAACCTGATCTGCTCTTTGCTGGCAATGCCATGTAATGCTTTTCCTTCTCCCAGTTGCACAACTCTGCCTTTCTTTTTTTTTTTTTTTTTTTTTTTTTCAAGTGAGTATAGTAATAGTTTAAGTGTTCAAAAGATGAATGCTGCCAATTATTCTATATTATAAACTGGAAAATGTATTGAGTGAAAAGATTGGATGTTTTTATAACTTCTTGTCCTTTCTCCAGAAATCATCCATTAATATAAAATAAAACTCAGCACCACCAGCAGTAGGGTGCCTGCTTTTCTAAAATACATGTATAATTCCAGTTAACATCCAGACTCCAGCAGAGGGTTGTGCTCTGTGATTTGCTTTTCTGCTTTTTTTTCTCTCTGACCTTGCAGGGGTTCCTGTAGGAGAGGGAAGAGTTATATTTAAATACATATGATATTTAAGGGTTCCACTTAAATTGATTTGCAGTAACCTAGAGTAACCTAACTGGAGTTACAGAAAGAATATTGATACCTTTTAGGCAAAGCTGTAGTTATGTTTAGGATTTATAACACGTTTGTTTAGGAGAAGATTTCTCTTTATTCTTGTGTTTCATAGCAATGAAAACTTCAAAGATAGCTTTGAAGCTTCTGTATTTTTAAGAAGAGTGAGACTAGATTTGGTTTGTCACCTTTCCTAAGTAGCTAAGTGGTTGTTGAAATACATGAAAGATCATCTCTTGAGGTTCAGTCTGCATGTCACTGTGTTAGTCTGGCAGACTACCTGAGAGGGAGGTTCTAGGGCTTTTTGTCCCGGTTGCCCAATCTGAACTTAGCTTGAGCTTCTTGCAGAGATGGATTTAAAGCGATTCTGGGCTGGACTGTCTGAGCTGGAAGCAGATGTGCCTTTCTGCCTTGGGCTGTGCACTGTCAGTGTCTGGGTGCCACTACAGCTGGGTTTGTGGAGTTCATGGGAATGAGACAATTAGTGGTGGTGGGTTTTTTTCCCAGAGACTATTCTTTTCTGAATATAACTGCACAAACTCTGCAGCAAGGCAGTTTTGCTTTAGGCAGATTAAAGCCCTAAAATCTTGGATCTTATTGCAAAAGCCTTTGGAAGAGTAGCTTTCACTTTCACTGTTTCTTAGCTTCTTTCTGCCCCCTCTCCCCAGTTATTTGATGCATAAAGTGATCAACAATCAAACTGTTAGAATTTATAATGCTGATAATCTGCTTTGTGCCATGCAGTCAGGTTCTGCCTTTTTACCATCTGAACTCAGTTAACTGAACATAACCACAGGTAAACCAGTGTTCCCATCAGAAGGGCCAGTGCTAAAAGGCTTTCCTAGGTAGACTCTCTTAAGGGTTTTAGAAGAAAAGGACCTTGTTTGCTTTTTGTATGTTGATTGTGTTTTGTGACAGTGACCTTGGAATTTAAAATGAAAGATTCTAGACAGACTTGTACTTGAATGCTGTGGAATACTAGAAACTTGGTTTTGTTATGTGTTCTCTACAGAAGGAATGGATAAATACTTATCTTCAGGCATCTGGCTTTACTTGAAATAAAGCATAATACTTGCATCTGTAGTAGTACTCTTGTTTTTTGGCATTATTTTGGACATATACTAAAGCTATATTTTCCATCACATGCTTTTTTATTATTATTTTTACATTGTTTTTCTTTAGAAATAAATTAGGAGGAAAAAAATGCAGTTTTTGGCATCTTTGCCACTCAATTTTGCAGAATCAGTACTTCCTAAGGTGTTAATCCTTGATTTTTACTGTGCAGCCAAATGTAGTCTATTTTCCTGGTTTCATGCTGACTTCGACACTGTTGAAAGTGTGACAAATACACACTCTGCAGATGTGTTTATAGAGCTGTTTAATTCTTGTAAGATTTTCTTAGATTAAGAAAGTACTGTTTGAATGTTTTTTATTCTTTGAGGTTCATTAGTGTTTGAAATCCATAAATCAGGGAATCTTCATTTCCCTTTTTAGGAGTTTATTTTTAAAAAGAATTTTTAAAGAGCGTGTCTCCTTTGACAGCATCATAAAGATGCCTGTAACTGTCAGATGTAAAGTTCACTGTCAAGGTAGATTTGCTAAAATGTTGATTAATTTATTCTGTATTGACAGAATTTATGCTGGGTCAGGTATCACGTGTCTGTGCCACTCTGCCAAGCACTGGCTGTTGTTCCCCAGTCCACATATCATGTGCTTGGGGTAATTTGACAGAAATTAAATTATGTGTTTGAACTGGGCAGAGTTTTTGCACGCATGCACATGTCTTACATTAACAGCTATGGAACTGTAGCCAAATTCTTTTGTCCTTGATATTTTAGAATTAAAATCAAAGACTGTATAAAAAACAGGCCTTTTTTTTTGCAGGCTGTGCAGCATTTTAGGACACTGTCTGCTTTGCTGTTGAAAATGTCATCTAAGACTTAAGTCCTAAGGCCCTTTTAAATAGGAAGAAATACTTTTGTGTGTAATACATATAGGTGGATATGATTTTTATGTTCTTAATTTGAGAAAGTATATATACCCCTCTGAAAATACCAGCCTTGGGCTCGGAATTGCTCCATTGTATATAGAGACAGTTTTACCTAAGGTAGTATCTATAGATGCTCTTCATAATTTTTATTTTTCTGCGTTTGGTGTGGTTAAGGATACAATTAGATTCTTCTCTAGGGTAACAGAGCTGAAGATGACCTTACAAAGCTACTTCTGAAATGTACTGTTACCTCTGGTGGAAACGTGGCCCATGTGTTACGTGTGAAACGTGAAGTGATGATAAAATCTAACTCTTGAGGTATAATCAATCCTACCTGCCCCCAGGGAGTAGTAGAGGGGAAAAAAAAAGGTAATAAAATGCTATTGGTTATAATTTAATGACCTTGTGCACAGCTTTGTTGCTCTTGCTACAATTACAAAATACAGTTTAGCATAGAACAGTTTAGAAATAAGGCTTTGCTGTTGGAATGGCAAAACTAGATTGTACTTCAATTATTTTTCTGTAATGTAAAAATAAATCTCATGAAAGCATAGGTATTTTTTTCTAGAATAGATTTGAGGATATCTAGCTCACATTTAGAAAAAATCTCGTGAAACTTTGATACTTCTGTTTCTCTAAAAGTTAAGTCCTAAGTGAAGCAGAAGACAGACCAGCACCAAATTGCCTGCCTGTCTTCTGCTTAGGGGAAGAAAATGATGAGCAGAGTAAAACCTTTCAGTGAAAGCTTGAAGCGCCATGTATTGATCATGTTTGCCTTCCAACATAAGAAGCCATCCACCTATGACCATCTACAGTTGAAAGGTTTTTTTTAAATTAACACGTAAAGATTTCCATATAGTCTTAGAAAAAAACTTATTATCTCCCTTTAAAAAAAAATTAAATCTGTACTTTTACACTTTTTCCCATTTATATAATACTTACCAAATGGCTGATGAGCGTATGAGGCTTTGTTTTCCCTTCTACTCTTTACTGCTTTCATTTGCAAGAGTTGAACCCTGTAGTGGTTCCCTCCTTTGTACTGCAGCTTCTTGTTAGTCACTTTTTGTCCGTAAAACCGGCTGTAAAAATCATTACTTCATGCATGAAAACTTAGGAAATTGGGATCCTTTCATCAAAAGCTTCTTTTGCTTGAGTATTTTTCCTAGAGCTTGCACGATTGGTGTAGAATATGAAGGAGTATATGCAGATTGACACAAGTTTCCTCACTTTCCCAGAGCTGGGTGGTGGGAAGTTGTCTCAGTTAATGCCTGGTGGAAAGGTGTGAAGGGGTCTTGTTCTCACAGTCAGGTTATGTGAAAAGTCAACAGGAATATTTCTCTTTCAAATTTCAAAAATATTTCTCTGGGAATTTAATTGATTAATGTGCATAGAAACCTGAGATTCCTTGGAACTTGCTAATGAAGCAAGTCTGGTTTGATCTTTGAGCGGAGCCAAAGGAGAGCACGTCGGTGACGAGTGTGAAGGATTGCGGTGTGTTACTGTACTGACCTCTGTGCCAAGGTAAAGAACAGGATCCCTGCCTTGAGGAGTTATTGGGCTAAAGATAGGAATTAGGTACAGAAGTGGGCAGTTATTACATCAGCCTAGACTTTGCATGCCTTAAAACAACTGTAGCAAGGGAGTGAGAATGAAGGTACAACTGAAATGTAACTTGGAGCATTCAGTTGATCTGTTCCTGATTCCAGGGTTTTATGATGTTTATATTAACTATGGATGCTTGTGTGATTCTCCAAGTTGTAATGTGGCCTTAGAAAGCTGGGATGACATTCAAGGGAGATACAGATCTTCCTGCTTGCTGGTCCCTTTGCTTTGAACAGGCTGCTCTTGAGCTGACCTTTTTATGTAAATCTTCCCCGGTTAATGGCCCAAAATACACCTCAAAAAGCCACCATCCTGCAGACTGGAAGGCAGCAAGAACCATTAAAGAGCACAAGGTGCTCAGTCTGGGCGCACTTTTTGAAGGGTAAGCGTGTAGTAAGTTTGGGGTTTGAGTAATTTAGGACTCCTGCATTATTCATGCATCTTCTGCAGAGTATCTTTGTCACTGGCAACTCTGTGCATCACACAGAATTGTGCATATGGTTATACACATATGCTGAGAGTCTTTTTGGTGCTTCCTATGGAGAGAAGAAAGCTCAACATGTTTAATTGGAGGTACACTAGGCACAAAAGATCTAATAATAAAATAAGATTAGTGTATATATATGAAAGAAAAGAGAGGGGGAGATGGCCAGGAGCATGTTAAGTGTCTCAAAGAGAAGACACAAAAATTTGAGTTGGTTGCTTATTCATTAAGTTCCTTAAAATGAAAGACATTTAAAAGCAGAAGGTCACTGCAAAGGATCATTGGCTTTCTGTAGATCTTTATTTCTTACATAGAAAGGAGTGTTACAAGGAGGACTGAGCTGACAAAGTAATGGAGGCAGCTACTAATAACATTTTCAATTTCATACTGATTTTCATCAGAAAAATATCAGCATTAATAAGCAGTTGATCTGGTTGCATAAGCACTTTGTATTTTTTAAGTTTCATAACATCTATTTTTTAGGTTTTGTAACAATTCTTGCTCAAATATCTTGCAAGATTAGTAAATCTGTCCTAGGCTCTATATGCAATTGCCTGAAATTTTGAAGAAAAGGGGAAAGAAAAAAATAGATTTGAGGAATCCAAACCCAGGTTCTAGTTGCCTCATTTCTCATCTGGGAATAGCCAAGGATCCTGATCAGCAGAATGAAATCTTTTTCTCTGTCTGGTAACAGTTACATGCAGGCTTCATTTCTGTTGCAGTTTAGCTTGGGTATTCCCGAAGCAAAGATTTCTCTTAATATTAAATTATGAAAGCCAGAGACAGGATTGGTAAATCACGGGTAACTGTCCTGCCGGCCTGCCAAAAGAGCATTCTTTAGTTTCAATGTTGTGTATTACATTGTGTGAAATTAATGGTGTGTGATGAGCTCTGAATTCAATGAGCAGAGAAAGTTTGTATCTGTGCTGTACTGGGATAGTTTACAAACTGTGTCTCCTGAGAAATGTTTTGAAATGTGAAATGTTGGGGTATTTTGTGGGTTAGATGAAGCAAATGCAGAAAATAAGAAGCAAATAAAGAAGAAAAACATCTTAATGTTTAGTTCTCAAAACCACTTCAGTAGTATTTAGCACTGGAAATAACTTCCTAGCTGGTGCTTGAGCTTTTTTTGTTCTTTTCCATACTTGTAGAGGAGAAAAATCCCATTGCCTTGAGTGACACAGGTGGCAAAGCAGTGTGGAGTCTGCTGACCTAAATTGTGGTCACAGATCCATGGTGGGAATCCTATCTGTGCTGCACGCGTTGTTGCCAAGAATGGGTGTACCAAGTGAAGGGCTTTGTGTGGTTTTGTTAGTAATTTTAAAACCACAAGCAAGATTTTTATGGCTTCATAGGCAGAGCTGTTTTTGAAAGTGCTTCATGTTTTCTAAAACATGCAAAGGCTTCTGAACTGTCAGAAATGCAGTAAGAGTGCTGATTGCTTTCCATGAAAGACGAGTTCCTTAAAAGTTTTTACTTTGATGACTGTTTGAGAATCTTGAATTTCTAAATTGAAAATTACTATGGAAAAAATGATGTTATTAGAGCCTTCAGCTTTTAAGATTGTCCCATAAAGCTGGGATCTGTGTGAAACCGGAGAATATTCTCTAATCTGAAGAGTATGGATTTGTTATTTTGCATTCCTGGTGTTAATTGTGAGTATCTCTATCAGCAAAAGATCAGAGAAGTTAAATGATCTCATAGACGTTAAATAATCATGAAGTAAATTGGATTGATATGATTTTTATTTTGAAAGAGGAAATGACTCCTGTTTTGTTGTGGTTAACAAATATTTAAATGCTTAAACTAATTGTCAGCCTCAGTTTTAAATAAGGAAGCAAAATAAAATGCACAATGTGCTTAGAGTTTCTCAGAGTACTTGCCAGGAGAATCCAAGGTTTGAAAACACTTGGCCTGCTTTCAGCTACGGATTTTAATGAGATGAAAAGAGAAAGAATGTGCAAGTTTGATTAGGAAGTTTGGCCATGTTCTGACAATGGGTCCTGGAAACCAGCACAGAAAAGATGTTGCATTTTTTAGTGGTAGAATCGAATTGTTTTGGAAAATTAAAAGTAGGAAGCAGTGGGTAACTGTTGAATAATTACAGTGAAGTTTGCTGCGTTAGAATGAGAGACTCTCCGCTGTTGTACGCAGACTGCTGGAGCTCTGAAAGGCAACTTTTAGTGGCCCAGATGTCTTCTTCTTGACTTTTTCATCTGGTTGTCAGTAATAATTTAACCAGGGATTTTGTTGCCTGTGCAAAGCTTTTACAGCAACCTAATTTCCAAACAGATTTTAACAGACTTGTCCTCCACTTTTGTTGCGTTAGGGCTTTTTCTACAGTTCAGCAGAAGATCAGCATTACAATATGCTTCAACTTGGCAAGGTAGAGAGCACGGGGCGTTGCTGAATGTGTCAGGAGATCTGGTGCATGAGGAAAGACCCATTTGCTTTTAGCCATACACCCAGCAGAGGATGAAGGAATAGATTCAAAAATAAATCTGCAAATTAAAAGGGAAAATTGTTTTCAAAAGGTCTCTTTGCGTACACGTACATGCTTGGTCCACCTCACACCAACGTCTTGTATCAATAACAGAGATGGTGCAAGGAAGGCGTGGTATTGGGGGGGGAGGTCAGCTTGTGAACACCATTTTAAATGACCTGAAGTATGAAGGGCTTGAGAATCACCGAGTTAGTATAAAGGAGATAAAACAAGGTCTTTTGGTCCTTATAACAATGATTGAAAGGCTGTTTTCTTTCTCATTTAACATGCAGCAAGGACATATGGGAGAAGGCGAGGTAACAATATTCCTATTTAATTTTCTAATGTTGACAATGTCTCACGGGAGAAATAACATGAAGTTGTTACTAGAGGGCAAACTCCTAAAATTAAGACTACAAAGGATCAGTGTCACCTAAGTTTGCATAGTCTGCATGCCATAAATAAACATTTTAAGGGGAGGAGGTAGTACTCCACAGCAGTACCATTGAGGCTGAAATGATCACAATCCTTACAGTGGGTATCAGCAACAGGATTTGTCACACCGGAGGGCTGCATTGCTGTGTTTGTGTGTATGTCCTGAATGCCAATGCTAGAGAAGTTTCTTTTGGTTGTTTTGGGTGCTGATGGTTTTCTTGACGCAGCAGAGACTATAGGGGATATATGTCCTGGCCTGGTAGGTTAAAGAGCCACCTCCTGCAAGCACGAAGGTTCACTTACCTAACAGCAGTGGTGATGCTGATGAACCTGAAAAGGTTGTTGAGGTAGGAAGGGTTGCTCCCTTCCAACAATACCTGCAGGACTGGGCTTTTAAAAGATGAAACAAATGACATGGGCATCAGTTCACTAGAGGAAAACAAAATAGCATTTATGTCTTTATTGCAATAATTTTACCATGGTAGGAACCAGGTTTGTCTAGCTACAGAAATAGGCTTCTTTATAGTTGACTTTTAATTAAAGGTATAGGGAGATTGTTGACATTTCAGATAAGGCAAGCTGACTGAGACTTCCATTTTTTATTTGTATAAATTCTGTAGACTGGATTTTATTGTATTTTTTTTTTTCTTTCAACTTGTGAGCTGTTTGATTTTTGCATGGAAAATACCTGCATATTGGAACTGGTCAAGTTTTCTGTTTTCAGGATGTTTTCTTTTTTAAAATTAATTTATTTCAAAGGAAGGAAGCAAGAGCAGGATAAATTAACCTTACCAACACATTACTGTGGTAGATTGTAATGAATTCTGAAAAAGCAGACATAGTGTATCACATCTTAGGCAAAAGGAAATGGATCCTAAAACTTGTAGCACACCTCCTTTATTTGCTTACTGTGCCTATATATGTTTATGCATTCCTAAAATGTTCCTTAAATGAGTAAAGTTTATTAATTTGTTGTTTAGATATTGAGTACTGTAACTAAAGGGTGAATTCATGGAAGAGATCAGCTTGTGTGCTCTATTTATGATATTTTACAGTTGCATTTATAAATCAAAGAATCTTATTTAAAAGTAATAAGTATTATTAAGGAAATCTCTGATAAGGATTATCATAGGAGAATATTGGGCTGTGAGGGGAAGCATGCTTACAACGTGTTCTCTTAGAGTGAGTCCAACAACAAAACTCTGTTGTAAGATCTGAGCAAACTTGCTTCTAGGAATGACACAGTATTGCCTAGCCTTCAGTCTTCATTTGCAGTAAATTGCAGTGGGTCTTCCTGTTTTTAACAGGGTATTTTTGTTGTTTACAAGTAGGGGTTCTATGATATGTTTTGATGTTTTTAAATGGACAGTACATTTAGCCAGAAAAATTCTTGTTTTCACATCTGCACCATGAAATTGTGACTACTCATTGAAGAAGCTGTTCACTGGAATATGATATATATGGCTTAGGTTTTAGTGATGTCTGCTATCAGGAAAGTCTCAGAGAAAAAAAAAAGCCTCCTAATCTCTTCTGGTTTTATAGTCCTTTAAAAGAAATTTAAGTGGAAACAAAATATTATGGAAAATGGTCAGCCTGAGCATCCATTAGCAGTCCTGTTTTGTTTCCAATTTTCACTAGCTGTAGTGCAGTTATAAAAGAAGGTAGCAACATTTTCTCTGAAATGATGCATTTGAATTATTGCAGGATACTGAAAGCTATAAGGGTCATATCAAATTGAGCACCTAACTGCTCATTAATTAAAAGCAGATTGCAAACAGTTCTGCTAATGCAGCAATTAGAGCATTTAAAAAAAATATTTAAACAGTGTGTGCTTTGTTCTGTTAGTATGGTGTTTTTTCCTTTTTTTCTTGTTTTTTTAACCCCCTCTTCAGGTCAGTCTTCACTGTTTCCAATGGAAGACGGGTTCTTGGATGATGGACGTGGGGATCAGACTCTTCACAGTGGTTTAGGATCACCTCACTGCTTCTCCCATCAGAACGGAGAGCGAGTGGAGCGGTATTCCCGTAAAGTCTTTGTCGGCGGCCTGCCACCCGATATTGATGAAGGTACCACCAGCAAATCTTATCCAGAAAAGCTCCTTCTGGCTTAATGACAAAACTGTGGTGCGAAACCTTTTGTCTGTTAGCTAATGAGTGATTGTTTTCCAAACTCTACGGAAAAGCTTTGATATGGAAATGGCTCTTTGCACATTACCACATTCAGTCCATAGCAAACGTGGGATAATTCAAACTGGTTTAGGCTATAGCATTGTTCTGCCACTGAAGAACAAAATCATACATTAGCACATGTTTAACTAGCTTCTACAGTATAAAAATTATAAAAAAAAGATAGTGGTGCAGAAATAAATAAGTAAATTTCACCTGTTGAAACTCATAAATCCGTTGCAATGATTTTATAGGCACCAGAAGCCAGAAAAGTATTGCTACTAGTTTTATAAAGTCTCTATAGAATAGTAAGCCATAGCTCTTTATCTGAATGTTCCATGTAGTTCTCAGGGGCTGTTTTCAGCAGTGCTTGTGCCTTGTGGCAATTCTGTTGTGTGCTTGGTGAGGACTTGGACAGGAGTCAATCTGTGCAGACACGGTGGATACAGTGAGGAACCAGGAATTTGTGGTGGGTGCATCATATAAAGGTGATAGAATACTTCAACACGCTAGTTTGGAAAGGCTTGTGATACCAGAAAGAGTATGCAGCTAAGCAGTGTGCCAATTTATCTGAAGCTCCAGCAATGTGAGGTTTTTGTTTTTGTTTCATTTTTTTAATGAAAAATTCTTGTCCAGAGGAGTTTAACTAGCAATGGTGCACATGTGTTCATGAAGAAGGAAAAAGAAATAATGACTCAGTTTCAAGAACAGAGCTGTAACCAGAAGACTTCTATGGGATGAGCATATGCAAATTTACACCAGTAATTTGAGGTCAAAGGCAGAATTGCTTCTAAATGTAGTAATATGTCTTTCCATTTCTGCTATACTGATAAATAACTGTGTCGTGCAGTTGTACTCTGTGTTAGTTTGAGGTCAAGCTCAGATAGCATTTGCACATGTGACACTGGCATGTGATATGAACAGGCATGGCTGACTCTTGGGATAGTGCCTTCATTTTTCTCCAGTCTTTCTGCAATTTAAGACGTTTTAGCAGAGGTGACTGGTTACCAGAAAATCAGCAAATGGTCTCTATAAACTCTTTGTGTCACAACACTCGAAGCTGGGTTACGATAACTGTATCGATGTGGTGACTCCATTTCTGCAAGTTAGGGGGTTACAAGCTTTTATTGATTATCACCAGTAGAAAGAAAAGGTTGATCTTTGACCTGCCTTGTTTTGTAATGTGTGTTCTCACTTATCATAAAAATTCCCCATCAGCTAGTAAGCATTGTTATGAGCTGCTAAACCTCTAGGGTCACAGAATGTTTGTTTATTATATGGTAAATCTACCTGAAAACATTGTTCTTCAGATGTCTTCCATTCAGTTGATTTTAATTTCGGTTTGTGCATTTTCCTTTCTCTCTGCAGATGAGATCACTGCTAGTTTTCGTCGCTTTGGACCTTTGATTGTAGACTGGCCACACAAGGCAGAGAGCAAATCTTATTTTCCTCCTAAAGGTGAGTATCTGATAACCAATAACATACAAGCATTTTAGGATCTTTTTTCTTGATCGGACTCCATTTTAGACAAGATTTTTTGACAATGACCCAATGTTTAGTGGGAAAAAAAATGAATTCCTGGGATTGTTATGAACTGGTGGAATTTAGAAGGTGGCTTTGCAATTATTCTACACTAAAAGAACCTTTCCTTAGCTTCCTGTGTTTACTTTATTTCATTTTCCTTTTTCTTCCCCTGGCATTCTTCATTTTTGTAATAATAGTCAAGACTAGTCCTCTTTAAAGGGACTAAATGCTCTCCACAGGAGATGGGAAGGATTTGTGCCTTATATTAACAACCTTCATAGCAGGTTTGTCTCTACAGCTGTGGCTTTTGTTCAGTTCACGCTGCTGGCTTAGCTTTTTCAAATGAAATGGGGAGAAAGTGTGCTGATCAGCAAGCACCCTGCCTGCCTTCATGTCTCTGCAAAGGGCTTGCAGGAGGCTGGGCTGGAAATGTATGAGAGCATCTTAAAGTTTGTCCCTCACTGTGTGGTCACATGATGACAGGGTGCCAAGCATAATTCTGGGTTAAATTATTGTCATATAGGCAAACAGAAAAAAGGAATTCTGTGTTTGTTTTCTCTTTTGTAGGATATGCATTTTTGCTGTTTCAAGATGAAAGCTCTGTACAGGCACTGATCGATGCATGTATTGAAGAAGATGGAAAGCTCTATCTTTGTGTTTCCAGCCCCACTATCAAAGACAAACCGGTAGGTAGAATTGTCAGGGCCTGCACAATTCCTGTATGATGACCAGAAATTATTCTCTTCAGATGCCTTCTTTGTTCCTTTTTTCTGTTTTCATAATGCTAATGTTTAATCTTTTTCAAAATGTCAGATTAAGTTCCCAATGAAAAGACCAACTTACTTTTAAACCAGACATGATGAAGTTTTTTAGTCTAATCACAATTCATATTTTTGTTAGAAAAACATTTGCTAAATGTCACTGTTAATGATGTAACAAATACATTTACAGACAGGTGCTTTATGCTTTTTATTGATTAAAATGTAGAATTCATATTGTCAGAGTGTTTCATATAACATGTTTTGACAGGGACAAATTAAATCCAAAATATCATCATGGGCATTGAACTGTAAATTACTAGTACAGATGTTTTGGGGGCTGATGTGACCCAGTTAATAGCCGGAGAGAATTTTGCTATATTCCTGTGCTTCAAATTTGGCCAGCTGTAAGCAGATACAAAGCAGCTAGGTTTGCATAGTAAATAAACAGGCAACATCGTGCTCTGGAGCCTGTTGGGTTGAGATAACACCAGTCTGGTGCTTACTCCTGGCTAGAGCAGCACGAATGCTGTAGGTACGTACACACCAGTGTGGTGCATACAGCACAGTTCAGCTGTGGTTAAGTAAATGTGTAAGTAGAGGTTGGTGTTGGTTGGTTGGTTGTTTTTTTTTTTTCCCAGAAATTCAGGTGACAAGGAAGTGGTGAAATTTAGTACGATCAAGTGGTCTGTCTGAACAGAGCTTATTGCTGTTTCAATTTCAGAAATGATTGCTGAGCAAGTAGAAAATGAGTTTAGAAAGTAGAGCCTTTTAAGAGGTTTTCTTTGTAGGATACTGTTTTTATTTATATTACTGAGATACTTTGAATTGTGAACGGTTAAAAAAAAAAGGCTTTTTGTCCATAGGTTCAGATCCGGCCTTGGAACCTTAGTGATAGTGATTTTGTTATGGATGGTTCACAGCCTCTTGACCCACGAAAAACCATTTTTGTTGGTGGTGTTCCTCGGCCTTTACGAGCAGGTACACTGCGTGTTCGCAGCACTGGGCGTGTTGAATATGCAGTCTGATTTGGGGAGCAACGGGGGAAGCAAGTTATTTCAGCAAGTGTTCTTGACACTTCTAGTGGGGGACATGAATACAAATGGACTGTATCATTTGATGCTTTTAGGAAAAATTACCAGGTCTACAGCACTGTTTCATTTTCCTTTCTGGTTTAGTGGAACTCGCAATGATAATGGATCGGCTGTATGGAGGGGTGTGCTATGCTGGAATTGACACTGACCCTGAGCTGAAGTACCCAAAAGGAGCTGGGCGGGTTGCATTTTCTAATCAACAGAGCTACATAGCTGCTATCAGTGCTCGCTTTGTTCAGCTGCAGCATGGAGAGATAGATAAACGGGTAAGGTCTTCAAGCGTGTTCTATTTTTGTTTAGTACTTTCTCTAGAAATGCTTTTCCATGTAAATGTGTGTCACTGTGAAGACTGTAAATGTTATATCAGATTAATTGCATATTTAGGGCTAGATCGTGCCACTTAGATACAACACGGAATAAAAATGAAGGAGTGGTACAGAGCTGTTGCTTCTGGAACGTGGGAGGCAACTGTGAAGCAGACTTTCTCAAATTGTGTAGCATAATGCGAAGCATGTCAGCTGCTTTGCCCTTTTATAAGAATATTGCACTCCTCATATACTCCCACTGCAAGCATTTGCACTTGTAGTGTTTATATAATGTCAGAGAGTAAGGTATCTGCTGAGGATGGAAAAGTTCTTACCATGTTCTACATCTTTTGAGAGGGTGAGCAGAATCTGGCCCTAGAGTTACACACTGTGTTGCGGGTGTTGCTAAAGAGCATCCCAGTAATGCATTGTAAACTTGTGAGCGTGCATTGCAGCCTCACAGTCACCTTCCACAGCTTACGTAAAGGCTGTGTCCGGTTATTTTATTGCTTTAATGTTATTATTAATTAAAATGATATGCCAAGTGGATCTGCAGCTTGCTTGCCTCTGCCCTCGTCACATATCTAGAGTGTGACTTTGGCAATTACAGTGAACTTCACGCCACAGTTTTGAGAAATTCGGATCCTTACGTCTGCTGTTCTAATTCATGCTTGGTCTCTGGATGTTTTTTACATGACTGTCATTATTGATCTTAATTTTATAGTTACTGCAGAGGAAAATTCCCAAACTTGGATGATTAGCTGATTATCATTCTGCTTCTGCTTTGGCTATAAAGCTTGGGTAGAAGAATTGTAACAACAATTTGACTGTGGGCCTGTGAATCGGAATGTCTTTGTTCTAATCTTGGCTCTGAAATAAATTCTGTACGGCTTTGAGCAAATAATTTGGGCTGCCCTTGTGCAACTTCTGCTTGCATAAGCAGACACTTGGGTGAATAGGTCCATTGAAGCTGGTGGGACTACAAATTTGAGTAAGTACTTGTGAACTCTAGCAAAGATTTTGCAATCTATTTCCCCTTCCTTGCTCTCCTCCCACTCCTCATTTCCCCATTTTGTCTGTAGTTCAGCAGAAATGTGGGGAGGTAAGTGCTCAGAGGATTCATTATAAGAGGTCTTGGTCATGTGAGAGAGATAAAACTACAAGAGTGGCAATGCTTCTTTTTATTAATAAGGCATTTTTAATTAATTATTTTCTAATACAGTTTTCCTGTAAAACAAACAAACAAAATTAGTAACAAGAAAGGATTTCCTGTAAAATTAAGCAAGGAGCTGCTGCTGAAGGGTGTGCCCTTCAAAGAGATAATGCAAGATAATGCTCAGTGGCCTGCAGCACCCATCGCTGCAGAGCTTCTGACGAGTGCTGCCACCCTAAGTGTGCCTGATGAAGTTGCTGTAGTTGAAGCTTTTTCTCTAGCTCGCTGTCCCCAGCACAGGTAACAACTGCAGGCTGTATTTGGCACATGCAGTTCAGCACACACTGAATAAATGCACCGAGGACTCCTGACTAATACCTGTGGGTTGCAAACTTGCACAAAACCGAGTGTTGCAGCAACAGGCTAAAGGAGGCAGAGATATGATTACTTGTGCTGTAGTTTGGCCTCTGAATATGTCTGAGTAGGCATAACAGAGCAGCGAGTTGCCATATTAAGGGGGGCCTGCATTTGTAAGTTTTCCTCTTTGCACTTGCAAAAGCCAACACTCATCGGTGAATACCCAACCTCAGACTACATAGCAAACTAGATGGTGAAGGTGAACGTGGTGTAAGGAATATTTGTCTTTTCTTTCACAAATTCATTCTTACAAGTTGGCTTGGAGGGGTGTTTGAGAAGCACAACTCTAGCAGTGGAAGAGGAGAAAAAGGTAAAAAAACCTAAACCAAACCAAAAAGCCAGTGCACTGTCTCCAGGGAGTTTATACGTAGCATAAGCACCAATGACATCAGACTCCTGCAGTGCCCTGTCTGTACTGTGATAAAATTGGGTAAGTTTAAAAACATAGGAACTTGTGAAAGTCGTTTGAATGAGCTGTCATACCTCTGAGGCTCCTGAGATACAGAAAAGCATCCCTAAGCCAGGTGCAGAGATAACAGATAAACAGTAGAGACACCAGTTGCTATCTGGATATTTGGAAATGTCTGTTAAAACATCTAATTAAATGAGCTTCAGAGAGGCTCACAATCACTTCTACAACAGGAGCCTGTGCCTGGACTTTAACATAAGTCTTGTGTTGCGCTTCTGATGTCACATGGACCTTTCACAGTTCTGGGGAGCAAAGAAATGGAGGTGATTACTGGTTTTGAGGTGAATCTGAGCCTTTAGGGAATGGCAATGCTGCAGTTGTCATTTAAACATGTAGGCATGTCCAAACAAGCTGTGCTGTAGCTCAGTTAGATACTGCAAGCAGCCAGCTTTGCCTGGCTGTCACAGAGAGCGCGCTCTGGAGTGCTGTGTGCAGGGCTTTGTAGTCCACAGTACAGCGAGCTTGGTCTTGGTATGCAAATGCCTAGGTTAAAAGCTAGTAGCCTGCAGATGCTGCAGGGTAAATGTATCTTTGAGCACCAGCTGCTAAGTCCCTGTGAGTCATTATCAGTTAAGAACTTGAAGACATTTTTCTTTCCCTTTTTTGTCTGCTGTACTGAATTGCTGCTCATCACCTGGCCCTTAATGCCAAAAACATAGATGGCCATGGGTCCCATTTTAAGCTTCTTATTTGATCCCAACAAGATTAGATGGGTCTCCTTTTGTTGAGAGGACTAAGCCACAGGAAAAGAAAACAGAAATGTGCTGTTCACTATGATAATAATTGAAATTATTTTTAAGCTGGAAATTCAGACATTGAAATTTGCAGACCATGTGCATATTTAATCCGCAGTTACTGTGTTGTGTGAACAGTTTGCACTCCTACCTGAAAGGATAGGAGCTTAATTGTGCATCACCATAGTTAAAAATAAACCTCCAGAGTTCTGCTGTCAGTTCTGTAGCAACAGGTGGATCGGTCCTTCCTGTAAATCATGACAGTGTGGGTGATACTGATGGTCAGTGTTGGGTTCTGGGGTTTTTTAAGGATCAAGGAGGGCAATGGGAGCAAGATTGTTCTCAGGTTAAGTGCCTGTAGATTGGGGTGTCCAATGGCAATGACCACGTGTGAGGAGTGTAAAGATTCTGGAGCATGATATTCTCTACCACAGAACTGCGACCGCAGTGCTGCTAGAAGACAGTAAATAGTGCAGAATTGTCTTTATCTACATTATTATTAAGAATTGTAAACTTTCTTCTCATTTTCTGACTACAGGTGGAAGTTAAGCCATATGTCTTGGATGATCAGCTTTGTGATGAATGTCAGGGGGCCCGTTGCGGTGGAAAATTTGCTCCATTTTTCTGTGCTAATGTTACCTGTCTGCAGTATTACTGTGAATATTGCTGGGCTGCTATCCATTCACGCGCTGGCAGGGAATTCCACAAGCCCCTGGTGAAGGAGGGAGGAGATCGCCCAAGACATATTTCATTCCGCTGGAACTAAATGATCACTGCAGTGCTCATATGCAGGCCTCAAATTAAGTGCACTCTTCTGTTATCCTGATTGTCCCTACCCCACCCTGCCCTTTCTCTTATTCAAGATAGCATGTCCTTTTGTAGTAGTCTGTAATTTAACAATAGTATAATGAAAGAATGACCTATAATATGGGTATTTTGTAGAATCTTGTCATTGAAAACTGTATTGGGAACTCCTTTTCGTATTGATAACATGTTGCAAGTGAGTTGCATCTCTTGTCTTTACTACCGAGAGAACACTTAATTTCATGCAACATTTTCTTAGAGGAGAGAAAAATATTAAGAAAAGAGAATTGAAACAATAGAGTATTTTGGGTTTTTAATTAAATTATTGTTACTAAAGAACATAAGAATACTTTTATTAAAATAACCGTGTAACAATAACACTATCAGTCTGTTCTGACACTTTTCCCCCAGGGAAGCCTGTTTTTGCCTCTCTTTTTGTTTCGAGTTCAGATTTTTCCAGCAACAGTTGAAGTTAGCATTTACCTGCCAACAGGAAAGAGCATGTTTAAAGCAACAAAAATGCATGAGCAAAGTTGAAGCAGCGTTATAATAATGATCTTTAAAAAAAAAAAATCTGTTAAGGATTTTGAGGCTGAAATTTTAGCTCAGTATGTATCTGACTGTGCCTCTGACTACCACCCACATCCAAATTACTGATGAAATAGGCAGAGCTTACTATATTTTCATCAAAATGATTACATTTTAAGAATTCCTGAATGTAAAAGTTGAGTAAAGTTACTACTGAGGGGGGAGTGCACTTTTTTTTTTTTCTTCAAGAGAACTCAATTGTCTGGTTACTGCCCTAGAAATCCTACCAAAGCTAGAGTAATGACAACAAGTTAACTGGCATTTCCTCTCCTGAAGGATAAATATATAGATTTTATTTTTGATGGCTATATATAACTCTATATCCTAGTATACTAACATTCATCAGGGGCCAGCCTTTGTTCTCCATTTTGACATGAAAAAGTAGAAAACCTAAAGATACCTCAAGGATATCACTGATTTTTACTCAAGTTTTGATGTTCCATTGTGTCACACAAACTAAAATTGGCTGCTTATTTGTTTCCCATCTTGGATATAAAGTTAGTTTTAAATACCCTCTAACTTAGTTGTAACAGAAGGCATGAACTAAGTAATTTCCAAGTCTTGTTCTGCACTGTTTTCTGAATTTGTGCATAAAATGGTGCAAGTGTGCATATGCCTTTCTTACTCTTCCTGTAGAAAGAATCCCAACTACGATTCCACCTCTTCAGAACTTAATATGGAGAAATAAAGAAACACAGGTATTTGAAGTGCCAACATTGCTAAGTTAATGCCTGCTTTATGATGAATAAGTTCTACCTTGAGAAGCATTAACAGAGTACATGTTAATTGAATGATAAAGAGTGGGTGCAGGGGTTTAGTTTGAAATAGTTGAATGAAGGAATAGTTCTGAAAATTATTTTTATTACTTTTGAACTAACGCCCTGGCCAACTTCTCAGATGACTATTTAGCAGTGTGCAAACAAACAGATTTAGTGGCAATCTTCTGAACTGCCCAAGTGGCACGGTACCATCCTAGACTCTCAAACCAAAGACTTGCCTCAGCACTGCTTGGGAAACATCTGCTCCGTGAAAAGCCTTTGTCGGCCCCCTCATCCCATTCCCCAAGCCCAGATTATCTTTATGAGAAGCAGTTTTTATTTTCAATACAGGCTTTAATGAACTATACCTTACCAAGTTCCAAAGGTCAAAATGGAGACATTTGCTGTCTACTAGTCAAGTATAGAAAGGGAGCTGCTTTTAATGAAATCCCTGAAAATATTGACAACAGTAATGCAAATGCAGAGTGCTCTTGTGTAGATTGTCAGGGACTTTTTTTTCTCTGAAGTACATAATTATAGTTGGAATGTTCCTTTAATTTTTTTAATGCTTGTAGGTGGCTTGGGGTGTGCTATTGTGCCGATCCTACCCAGTAAACAGGTGAGATGGGTTACCATTACAAGAAATAACACTGTTTGAGAACTAGCTTTGAATAATAATTTTCCCTTTGTACATGACCTGCTGAATTTCGGTACAGTGTTTTTGTAGCTAACTTATTTTGTCATGCACATAATGTATATTTGTTATGCACTACTTTTGTATATCTTGTTTTTCCAACAGTGAGCATTTTTAGGCACACTTTTCACTGACGGGATATCTCTTTATGCAATACCTCAATTTTTCATATTGCAAAGAGTAGCTTTTTGTACTTTTATTACTGAGAGATCTTCATATACTTCATTTTTTAATATAAATAATTTTAATAAATTTTATTTTCTTATATTCTGCTTTTTATACATTTCAGTGCTCTGCATACATTTTGAATTATGGATGTTGTGCACTGGCAATGCTATTTTAGAATCTGCAGAGAAAAGAAAGCATGTTGCTTAAACATCTTAGCCCAGCACCAGGTATTTGGTGTACATATAATTTAAGAAATAGTATATGTAAAGTTGAGAATTAAAGAAGAAAAGCATGAAAGTGACAAATGACACTGTCTTTAGACCCATGAAATTTAAATGCATAAATATAGTGTAGAAATTAAAAAGTAAAGAAACATCAAAATTGTCTACCGCTTCTTACTGAGTTTCTAAAATTATACACAAATGCAGACGTTTTTGGTGAATGTTTAGCCATTTTTAATATTAATAAAAATTGATGTTAGGTGTTTGATGCAGAAATGTGTCTGCTCTTTTAAATTCTATTTAAAGAGTAAAAGAGAGCCTGCTAGGTGGCAGGCATGTAATGTTAGTATGCATGACTAATATAAGAAATTGTTATTCTACTAATATTCACTTGTGATTGTGTGACAAGCGTGTTTACAGATTACTTGGTTACACTTCGATTTACAGGGCATAAACAATTATATACATTACTCTGTACTTAAATAGTGATTACATGTCCTTCTGATTACATGGGATTTGTAGTTGGGGTTACCATGTAGCTCCAAACATAATTAACATGTAATTGGGTTACCAGTCTTAGGGTATCACTTCAATTTGCAAAGGGGTTAATAATAAGCATGTAGTTTTCTCACACTAGCATGGCACTGGCCATGTACTTACAATGTAGTTACAGAGTAATTACATGGTTATTTTTGCAATGTAAAATAAAAGTGTTTCTGATTATTTTATATGTAAAGGAACCCCACTGCCCCGTGCTTTTTGGTATAGTATCTACTTCTCCATACACAGACCTCTGCAGAATGCAAATTTAAAACTTGCAGTGAATGAATTTAGCGTTTTATAAGGATGCTGTTGGAAAGACTTGATAATGCACCCCTTTTGTTTTTGAAGAGTTAAAGCCTTCTGTTAAAAGGTGATTTAAAACTTGAATGTGATGAATTGTGGCAAGTTAACTTCAAGTTATGTGCAATACCTATTTCAGACTTCTGGAAGATCTTTGCAGTGTAATTCTTTGTTTTTAATTGCAGACATTTAAAAATGTCATTTTCTACTGTTCTAGTAAATCCTCTTTCTTGCTGGTGTTTCTAAAGAAAAGAATCAGAATTCAATCTTTCTACTAATGTAAATTTGAGATTATTTTTAAAAAAAAAAAGGAATAAAAGGTTTTGGTCATTTGCTTTATTTTATTATCTTATTTTAAAGCTACTGTGATAGCATTGTAAGAATTGGGACAATATTGTATTCAACTGTTTTATTTTTTATATTTTTAAATTTTAAAGTATAATTAGTTTTTATAATTTTCATCAGATTTTTTTGTTATATTTTTTGGAAGTGAAACTTTTAGCAAGTGGGTGTCTAGTTTTTACTAATCCCTAATATGTTTTTCCCCCGATGTATTGCTCATATTATCAGAAGGAAAAGTTATTTAAGTATGTCAGTTAATTGTACTACTTGGCTGAATTTCCATATAGTTTTTACTGTGTATGGGGAGGTTGTAGTATTTATTATAGCATTTTAAATAAGGGTAATTCATTTTTTATTAAAGTCATTTTCACGTTTAAGTTCATATTTTTGTATGTTCTACTCTAAGTTATATAACACAAGTTACTTTTTTTAAAGAGTTCATTTGTTGAAGTGCTAGTGAAAATTAATGTTATTAAATAGTTTGCAAATGACTATTTATACCAGTATGCATATAATTTTTAAATATTTGTAATGTGAGATGTTGAATGAATAAAACTTTTAACTCAATGTTTCTTAACCTTCTTATTTTAAGCTTTCTGTAGAAACGTGTTCCTCTCTGGCTGAAGCTCACGGGGCTTGGGAAAGTGAGTTTTGATGAAGTGTATAGCACACGTCTGGCCTTATGAGGTGTAAACTGCTTTAGGCTAAGTTTTGCAGTCGTGTTCCAGTCAAAACGTGGAGCATGGTTTTGTTAAGGGGGGTGTGAGGGGGAGGGTATAACCACTTGAGAGGCACCGAGCACCGAATTGGTGCAGAGCGAATGCACGATGCTGCAGAAATGGAAAAGGCGATGTCAAGAGGAATGCAGAACTGCTCTGCTCTCTGTTGAATCAGGCTGTAAGGAGAACCCTTTTTACGGCTTGTGTCCAGATGTTGTCTTTAGGGAATGCTGAGTGCTGACTCTTAATTCTGTGAATTTAGTGCTTGTTGAGTATTTGTTAGAAATGTGTGTAGCTGTGGAAAAGCCTTTCAGCAGCTTCAGCACTGCTCTTTCTGTTTCATTGCCCATCCTTAGGCATATCCACCTAGCCAAAGAATTGCAGTTGGATCACTTTTTTCAGTATCTGGCTGCAAAATCAAGCTAGTTTGGCAGGTGCCATGTTCAGTGAGAAGAATACCACGGAGGCACATGTAAAGTTCAGCACTGTGCTGCTGGGACAAAAAGATAGGGTCAGACTTGGGCCAGAGTAAAGCCAAGCAAGGCATGGACAGAGAAGGATTCTTTTCTAATTATCTCATGGCTGGGATCCGATTCTAACAGAAGGAAAAACTCTGGCATTTTAAAGAGCTTGCTAGTGCCAGCCTTTTAATTTAAAATCTCTAAACTTGAAATGTCTAAGAAGTGTGAAGGTTAAAACCCTTATGTATCTGCCCTTAAAGGGCTATTCAGCGGGAACCGTGTGTAACCAATTCAAGAATTTTGCATCCTCAGTAGTTTGAATTGCCCAAACTTTGCTGGTGTTCTTACTTAGACACAGTGAGATAAGCCTCAATGAAGAATAATGCTGACTGGTCTGGAAGTAGCTCTGCTAAGTGGAACCAGGAGCTGGAATATGCGCATGTACCATGTGAGAAAAATCTGTTGCCCAAAATACAATACTGCAGTACGAGTCAAACTGTGCTCGCTGCACTGACCAGCACTTGACTGTTGGCATCTGAGCCGCTAATCTCTTGTGACATCATCTAAGGAATGGTGGTGTAAATGTTAAATAGATGTTGAGTATCGTTCAGGAAATGCAGAATTGAGCTGTAATGGGATTAGTTCTGCGATGCTAATCACTTCAATTCCTACTGGCTTCAGATGATGCAAACTTAGAAGCTAATGCCTTTAGAAACTTACTTTTTAAGAATGAAAAGTTTCACTGGCGACTCCATGCAGATACATCCAATCCCTTAAGATGGCTATTTAAAAATGAATAATACGCTGCTATGCTCTGGATTAAAAATATGGAGGCTAGGGATGTGTTGTCTGCCCAGTGAATAATGAATTGCTCAGTGCTGTGTTTTGTGCCATCCAAACAGCACTAGACATTATTGACCAGTCTGGCTTGTGACTTGGCTGGTGACAGAAACATGTCTCTGTTGGTATCGTTAGGAAATAGTCATAGTTCAGCCTCTCCCAATGTGATAACAAGTTCTTGACACTGTTTTCAAGTGCAGATATCTTTTAGAAAGTATGTGCTTATCAGTGGTTTATCTGATAATGTTTGTTAACAAGTATGATAGACTTGAAATTTGGTCCTGGAATATGGAAGGTTTTAGTCTTTTGATGCCATGGTGGTGAAATTGGTGATGTCCTTCAGAAACAAGGCATTCTCTGATTTCAATTCAAAAGGCTGTAAATTTAAGAGATGTTTATCAGGATATAGCATCTGATTTACTGTTGGTTCTTTGTATGTTCATTCCTATAACTTCCTCTATGAAGATTGCAAAACACTTGTTGAATGTTCAGTAAATGAAAATTTATTACATAGGTGGAACCTAAAAAAAATCTTCTCAATAAGGTGAAATGCCAGGAGGCTACAGCCTTCAAAACTTCATCACTCTTGGTAGTGATGGCCTTGGCTGATTTTGAAACGCTGAGTAGTAACTTTCTAGGAAAGATGATATAAGAAATCCCTTTTGGTTTTGAAACTATAAGTAACTGCTACAGAAGATGGAGGTATGCCTGCTGGGTGAAATTTGGGGAATTTCCACAGTACATGAATCTTGGCTATTTTCTTTCAGCACAAACTGCCCATCGAGCACCATCAGCCACCAGCTTTCTCTTGGGTGCTGCTTTGGCTAAATGAGCTGCTACATTCCACATCAGTGAAGAAACTCTGGGTGGAGATGGATATAACCCATCTAGTACAAATTTAAAGGCTAAGGTACATTTTAAAAAGAGTCTCTTCTTAGCTGTCAAGTCGTCATTGGACAGTTTCTACTGTCTGTCCTAATTCTCCAGCTGCTGTTTATTCAATGCCATGAGAGCCGGCTCAGCCAGTCCAAAATGCACATTGCTTGCCTACAGGAAATCTAAGACGAATAATAGACTCAGAAAGGAGAGCTGAGGAAAAAACACATCTCTTCCTCTCTGTAAAATAAGCTGATTCAGTCTGTCAGTTTGAAAAACAGCCTCTGGGATAAGAATATACTTGCAGCTGTCTTTGCAGTCATAGAAATTGAAGGGGGTGGGGGCGGGGGTTGAATCAGTGCTCTAAATACGTTACTGAACTCCCCATTGAAGATGGGCAGAAAGTGTTTCTGGAACTTGATGTTCTGATTAATGCTATCAGATACCACCTGTTTTCATGCCACATGAACCATCATTTGCTGCCTTTTGTAGGGCTTGTCACAGAGACAATTTGATACTAAATTTTAATTTATTTGAATGTATCTATCACGTAAAGGAAGCTCCCTCAATTTACCTTGTTTATGGAGCTTAGGAGACCATAGTGTGGTACTATTCTGTTAAGGCTCCTTCACAAAATTTGCTAGTCAAAAGTTCTCAGCTCACCTTCGATATTTCCATATTTTACATATACAAGTGTGTTTGTGTTTTTCTGCCTGAAATTAAATTTTGGTGAGTCATGACAGCTGAGATTAAATCCTCTGAACACACCGTAGGTAAAGGGTAGCTCTGAGAACACATTTTTTGCTTGTGTATTAAAGTTTTAAATGGACTTATTTTTGCTCAGCTATGTGGCTTTATTATTATTATTATTATTATTATTCCAAAGCTGTATGGCAAGGTGAATCGCTGTGTTTTTCATGTGAATGGAGAACATTCATTTTACTTAAATGACAGGCCGATAGTGTAGAGGCAGCTGGCACATGCTGTGTGCCTTGGTAACTCTTAACTGGGTTTTGAAATCCGTGGAAGGGTAGCAATTCACACGTAGAGCAATGCTCTTAAAAAAATGTCTCTGCCAACCTTCTCCAACCCACCGTTTGAGAACATGTTTGCTCAGTCTGAATCACCACCTCACACTGCTGCTGACTCATGAACCAGGATCAGCGTGCGCAGTGGTTGTTTATGCTTTGCTATGCATGGGAAAGCATTAAGATGTCAATTTAGCAAGGTGTCATTTTTCAGTACAGTACTTGTTACTTTAAGCACATGCCCAGTACTGGTTTGTGTACGGAGTACATCCATGTTTCTGAATTTTCTTTCAGTGAGTTACATGCCATTTCTTAGGGTTTTGAGGAATGTGCTCATTGCAAGTAGCAGTAGCTTTGCTTCAGCGGGCCAGCTGTTTCCAGGCAGATGTTGCTCTGTACACACTGGCAGAATCAACTCAGCTCTTCAGTCAGTGGCAAGGAAATTTGCTCAAGCGTCGCTTTTACAGGGGGACGCCTTTGGAGGAATGTGATGGCAGGACAAAGCAGTGACTGCTTCGATTTTCTCTGCAGAGCTAGCAGGCCTTGGAGACAGAGGCCCTGCTCTCTTCCTTTTGTGGCAGCATCCTTATACCTCTGGGGGTAGGGAGGGAGTGAATGTCCAGGATCTGGAACAGTTCTGTGAAGACCCTGGTACCATTAGTGCTGAGGAATGAGTATATTCAGTGGTATCTATACTGTAGTTGAACAGAACAGTCTCATACACACAGACAAACAGATGTGCTGGTGATGACGTTAGCCTGCAGGCACACTTTGGCCTGAGATCATGTTAGATTTCAGAAGAGAGGCTAAGCAAATGTGAGCTTTCTGTGCTTGGACAGATGGTCTTGGAAGAGCTATGTTACCGATGAATCTGAGGATGATTTGGTGATTTTTGCTTTTCATATCCTGTGCTGAACCAGTATTCCTCCAGGATACGAGAGAATAGTATCTGGAGACTTACCACAGGTAGGACTAAACTTCCTCATCTGTGTTCACACAGGGTCTAACTGCACATTTCCCAGAACATCAGTAGTAACATTTAATATCATTGTCCCTGCAGCCTAAAATTTGGTTTGTTTTTTTGTTTGTTTGTTTGTTTTACAATCTCTGATTTGGAAACACAAGATGCCATCATTAAAGCTCAATAACATGCACATTTGGGTGGAAAAATGAAACTGGAGAAACTGAAATCCTTCCCTGCCTTTCACTGTATCTACTTGACTACAAGCCTTTCCCAGAAATAAGGCTGTTTAATTCTGGTGTTATCTTCAGTGCTCATTTTGCCTCAGAGTTTCCCCCCACAGTTTTATTTCAGATTGTCCATCTCTATTGAAATACTGTCATATAAAGTTGTTCTAAGCCAACGTTTTCACTCTCATTGACTTGGGTTTTGATTATAAAGTCTGTGGATCTTCTTGGTGATTTGAAAATCTCTCAAGGGGAAGCTCAGGCTTTTATGTAACAAACTTAGCATATAGTCTGCTAAATATTTTTCTGCACAGCAGGAAGAAATGGGAAAATGCGCCTCTCCTTATGACTGGTGTGGATGAAGTCGATTCCCACATGTATGGTTTGTAAAGCAATCTGAGATATGCAGGTTCATGAATATGAAATGCAGGTGTGTTAAAATGGCAGCTGGCCATTTTATCTCTGCTGCACTGTGTTACTGCTTACATAATTAACTGTGAGATCCACTGTAAATTACAACATTTTACAAGTAAGCAAAAGCTGAAGGCATAATGCATTGCTTCGTTTTACCTGAAGTGATGAGTTTTGTTTTATAATGATTCCTAGTTATACTAATAAATGGTCCCCAGTGTATTCTGTAAAGTAACCACATTCTAATAAAATACCTCACTCTAGTGACTCACGTATTTTGTGAAAATGAAAGAGATACAGTAATTGTTTGTGCTACTGCTGCGGGTGTAATTAACAAGGTTTTCGACTGTAGCTGTTGTCAGAATTAGCATGCTTTCCACGTAAAAATCCCTGTTAGCAGTGTTGTGTTAAGATACGTATTTCAGATGTAGTTGCAATTTGCAGCTGATCGAGATAACATGGTATTTAATAAGCACTCTGCCTTCCCTGAATTATGCTGAATCATGTGAGTACTTTGTTTAACTCCATTGCAAAGAATCCTCATAGCAAAACAAATCTCCAACAGCAGGAGGAGTTTCCTTTTTGCAGGGAATCGCTAGGGAATCACTGAATATGCACACAGCAGAGTCGCACCGGCTCCTTCCTTCCTTCTCCTTGGCACAGGCTGTAGGCTTCCTATCACCAAAACCTACCTTATTTTAAAATGATAGTCAAGGCTAATAGAAGATGATGCATACTTTGCCAAAGTAAAACTGAAACAATAGAATTCAGGAAACAGTGCAAGTTCTGTGCTGGAGAAGCCGACATTTGAATACAAAATAAATGGCATGATGAGGCGCAGGCTGAATGCTGGAATCTGGTCTATTTTTAACTAGACAGTTGAAGATGTAGTGGAAAGCTGAGATGTTTGTTCAAAGTGATAACTACAGAGATACTGGCTGGCTGTAGTCAGTTCATGCATGTGGAAAGGAGGATGAAGAAGAGTGTGCAGCTAAAATAGCTGAATTTTCCAGTTCTGCATATCGCTTGTGGGTTTGAGGTAGCACTGATTTTTGTCAGTAGCAATAGACTCTAAAAGGGATCTGAACTGAATTTGCATTTGAAATCAAAGTCCTGGCAATGTGCTGATGGGAAAAGCGGACAGAATGTACCCCTCAAGGCATGTGTATTTGTATTAGTAGAGTGGAAGCATATTCCATAGCTGCCCTGACAGGGCCATGGGAAGGAAGCAGTCTGCCAGTTGGCAGAGGGAACTCCTGGTCAGGAAGATACAGCAGCAAATGTTCACGCCGAATGCACGGACCATCATGGAATGAAAATGGTGCTGGTTATTTAGGTTTCTGTTCATCTGTTCAGGGTTATTTTGTGGTGTGGAGTCAGATTTGTGTATTTCAGCAGAGTTCTTTCTTTATCGGGGCTTTGTGATAAATGGACATGATTAAGTTTGCACTCCAGGATCAGTTTTTAATGAAGCTACTCAGTTGCTCTCTCTGGATTCAATACCCCCAAATTGAACTTGCTCCTTTTTTTGTACGCTTTGGAACCTGCAGTAGATGCCCTTTTATCATGGGGAACTAACAAATTAACTCTGGGAAACCATCAGGCCGTGCCTCCGGAAGTTGTTTTCCTCTTTTTCTACCGCATACACAAAACTCCTTTTCTGACAGTGTATAAAATACGTGGAAATCCTGGGATACCTCGCAGAAGTACTTCGCTGTTTGTTTTTTTTTCCCTTGTCCTGAGCTCCCCGTCTTCACGTCAGGTCTCTGGAGGAGCAGGACCCAGGCTCGTTCGGTAGGTAAGGCTGCCACCTCGTGGGGTCCCTCTGCACAGCACCCTGCCCTGTCGAGGGGACAAGGTGACAGCAGTCCTGGAGACCTCGAGGACTCAGCCTCCGCAAAGGCTGGGGAAAGGCTCCAGTTTACTTCGTGGTCTTTCCGGATCCATTCGCAAGGGTGACACGTTGTCAGCGCTTTCATATTGCTGGTGCTGCTAAAACGATTAGAAAGAGCTCTCTTCATCGAATTTTTCTTCCTAATTTGTAACGCTTTCCCTCCTCTAAGCAGCTAAGCATGCTGAAACTCTGGGAAGTAATACGGCGCAGTATTTCAGTGCCAAGGCAAAAATCAATGGGACTTGTGCTCTTAAGTGGTTTGAGATCCCACTTGTCACTGGCCATATCTCATCCTGCCACTGCTACAGCGGGGCACACATCTGGAGAGCATCTTCATGGGAAGGACTCACAACTGCACTGGGCATCCTCTCGGTGTCACACAAGGTGCACGTACACCTGCTGTTGCTTGAAGGACAAAATGACAACGGGTATGTAACATTTCCTGAATGTTGCCGGAGCCACCCTCCCATGCAGTAGCAGGTAAGCTGGCTGGAGTTCACTGGTGTGAACACTCATTACATCAGCGCGGGAACTGCAGCAGCACCCGCACCAAGAGGTTCCCTTTGTTCTTCTGTAAATCGCAGCAGAGACAAGGAAGGGATCCCTGTCTTCAGCCAGACCCCTCTATCAGTAACCTGCATCAGCATCTGACTTCTGGCCACGTACTTTGTGCTAAAACCGAACTAATTCTGGCCGAAAGCAACCTCGTGGA
>VWZY01007361.1:381843-397041 GCA_013399075.1 Chloroceryle aenea | reverse complement strand
ATTGCTGATCCCTCCCCCCGGGGTTTTCCCTCTGTCAGACTGTGTAAACTGAGGCGTGATGGTAGCACAGCATCACTGAATGCTGGGGGTTGGAAGGGACCTCTGGAGATACCTCATCCAACCCCCCTGCCAAAGCAGGGCCACCCAGAGCAGGGGTCCAGGATGGCATGCAGGTGGGTTTAGAATCTCCCCAGAGAAGGAGACTCACAACCTCTCTTGGCAGCCTGGGCCAAGGCTCCATCACCCTCACAGGAAAGAAGGTTTTCCTTATGTTTGGGTGGAACTTCCAGTGTTCTAGTTTGTGCCCATTGCCCCTTGTCCTGTCACTGGGCACCACTGTAAAGAGGTGGCTCCATCCTTGATGCCCTCACTTTAGGTGTTTATGAGCATTGATAGAGCTCCTCTCAAGTCTCGGGCACGAATGTTTTTGTAACGTGCCCAGTATAGTCAGACTGGGTGTTCAGACAGGAGGTGGAACATGGTGTTAAACTTACGTGAGTGGAAAAGTTAATGCTTCTGACCCCAACTCTTACACTGCTGAGCTACAGCAACTGACTCTGTAAGGTGAGGTAGCTGCCTGCAGTGCAGCCTTCCCTGTCCTTCCCTGTGATAGCAGTAAGGCCAAAACTAAGCTATGACCAGCAGGGCTGCTCTGTTACACACTGAACTTCAGAGTCCTTCCTGCCTCTTCTCCAAACATTGCTGCCTAACCAGAGATGCGCTCTGCTGCTGGCTCCCTTCTTGCTGCTACAGCTTGAAGATGTTTCTTCATTTTCCTTCTCCATGGCTCAGACCAAAGAAAGCTGGGATGTGTACAGTTTTGAAATCTGTTTTGCAGAGTTTGAGACACCTGCTTCCCCCATGGTTATAATGGAGAAAACAAGCGAAGCGCTGGCACAGTGTAGGGCCTGATAGCCCGTAACCTGCTGGGCCCAGAAACAGGCATCCCTCTGGAAGATCTGCTGTTTCTTTGGGAATATATTGTACACACTCTGAATATGCTTTCTAAACTCTCTTCCTAGGTGACCTTGAAGAGGCTAAGGCTAGCATCTTTGACTTTCCCTTCCCTTCAAGAAATGTTGATAAAGTAATTAAACGAAAGAAGCAAAAGGTATAAAATGTGGGAGCTGAATTAGCTGCCTTTGCATTGGAGAAAATTGCTTCCTGCTTGTTCTGTGTTTGTCTATGTGAGAGCATGAGGGAGATTCAATTGGTAGCCTGATACTGAAAAATTTCCTTACAGAAAAGAAAAATGGTATTATTTCCCCTCTCTGGAGGCTTTAAAATTCTGGCTCTCATTCAATAAAGCACTTAAGTCTGTACTTACCTTGAAAAAATGAGAGTGCTGTTGACTTAAAGCCTGTACTGAAATGCTTTTCTGGATTTGGGCCAAGGTGCTGTACACCTTGCTGGGTCAAACCCAGTGGGGAAAAGCTCTGCAGCTCCTCTTACTTTTTAAGCAAAGAAATTCCACAGGTGACAAATAAGCAAAGGCAAGAACCAGAGGTATTAACACCACACTAGAAGCAATATAAAATTACTTTCTGTTTCGCAAATGTATTTCTGTTCTTGTTCAGTAGTTCAACAAATACTTAAAAAATTAAAAGGCACATTTGTTAAAACAGTAACTCATTGAGATTTTGTAATGTGTGAAGTACAAGTAATCAGGTGGGCTATAATATAGTAATGTCACAGATACTTGATTTAAAACCAGCAAAATACTACTGACTTCAGAGAAACAGCTAATATCATACTCTATAACATTGCTCTTCTAGTACATTAAATAGTCTTCAAAAAGAATGAGGAATATGTAGCATGTTATAGCAATAAATGTCCGTGAGAAAGGAATTATCTTTAGATTTAAACTAGTTTCACGGATGGGGTCCAACAAAAGTCATAGCGTTAGCACATTAACAGCCATTTATATTTGTTAGGCTGCCTCTTTGCCTGAATGCCATTGTCAACAGCCCCAGTTTTATATTTTCAATGCACAAGTTTGAAATGTGCCCACTATAGGCAGAGCTTTATGCCTCTAATATAAAGGTCATCCATGTCTATAAAGCAGATTAATATGGATTTGAGATTAGGCAAGGCCATTGCTGTTCTGGAATCTGAGCATGGGGTCTGCATTACACTGCTGTTGAGGGATTACAAGGGAGAATTCTTGCTCCTGGAAAAATAAGCAATCTTTTTTTTTTTCCCCCCATTTTGAATGACTTTGAAGAGTTTAATGGCACATTTTCATAAAGCTTTTCTTATCTGGAAAGGCACTTCACAAGTCTTGGATAAACAAGAGTTCTAGGCAAGAAAGGAGGATATTTCATGTGGAAAATTGTGCAGAAATTTATGGTTTCTAACTTTTAAATGGAGGTTATTCTTCCAGTATAACCCACATATATATTACTCCTTCACATCTCCCCCTTCCCAATACTCAACAAAAAAACAGTTGGACTTCTTAGTCATGTTGGAGAATTCAAAGTTCGGCCTTACAGATGTTTTAATGCAAGGGGGTTTTTATGCTTCACTGAGAATTTTATCTTTCAGTCCAAAGTCTGGCTTAAGGTCTGGAAAGTAATTTCAAAAATGTGTGAAGAAAATGAGAAGTTCAGAAGTCAACTCTTGACTTGCAGTCAGCTTAATGGAGAAGGTAAGCAATGAACTGGTAATGTTTTATTTTACCAGAGAAAACAAATTATTAATGCAAGTGCTTTGATTTAAGATCCCTAGGTTTATGGTCCATTCAGCTGATTGCTTAGGGTAGTAGGTTTTACAACTCACAAATTATGGAACTCATTGCATACTTTAGACACTTCTAGCCATATTTGAATAACCCTTGTGTTTCATGCAGGGTCTCGTATGTATTAATTTGGAGGAGGGATAGCAGAAGTGTTTGCTGCAGTCTAACATTAAAGACATGAAAATAAATTACCTGCAAGTTTTTCTGACCATGTGAAATATGTAATTAAACAGATTGGTCCAAGACAGTGCTTCTGTGAATAACAATTTCTTTTTTCACAATGGAGAGTAGTCATTGGTTTCATACAGACAATAAATAAATTAATGCTCCCCAAAGGTAACTGTAACACAGTTTAACATAACCATCAAACATTTTCTCACACTGTGCCCTGAATACACCTTTTTCATTACTGCAAGATGACTCTGGAGTTAAAACTGGTGTAATGCATTGAGGCAACTTCAATTAGAAACATTGTAGTTGCTGCACAATTTAAGATAATGCAGTGTATGCTTATGAATGTAATTGGAATTACTGGCCTCACAGTCTGATGACTTTTTAGGCAAAAGACTATACCAATCCATGAAGAGATAGAAGTTAAAAAGTGGGATATTCACCCACAGTGCTTCTGCTTAGCTTACATTTGTGGTGATAGAAGTTCCCCACATGAAAAATCATAGAATGGTTTGGGTTGGAAGGGAATTTAAAGATTATCCAGTTCCAACTCCCCTGACATGGGCAGGGACACTTTCCGCTAAACCAGGTTGCTCAGAGCCCCGTCCAGCCTGGCCTTGAACACTTCCAGGGATGGGCCATCCCCAACCTCTCTGGACAACCTGTTCCAGTGCCTCACCGTGCTGTAGGCCTGTTAGGGTATATTCCAAAATGTATGCCCATTGCTGCTAGTATCTTATTCTTGGAGAATGTTATATTTTGCATATGGATTAGCTTTCCACATAGGTGACAAGAAAATACGTCCTCAAAAAATTTCTTCAGGAGTACAAAAGATATACAGTTCTGCTTCAAAACAGAAATATGTCTACCCCAAGGAATGTCCCCTGCAACCTACAGCGGGTGTTACTGAAAGAGTAGAAGAAATTCCACAATATGCTGCAACAACACATTCCACAGTTTTTCTGCACATATTCGGCATTATGTGGAAAAGCAGTTCTTCTGTTTGCTTTAAAACCAATTCCTGATTAACTCTGGTATTATGAGATGCTGGGTATTAATTATGTGCTATTCATATTCTTTATACCAATCAAGATTCCATTGGCATCTGTGATATTTCTATGCTGAGAAGTTCCAGCCTACAAAATCTCTCCATATATGGAAACTGCTTCCTGGCTCTGATAATCCTCACTCTCCTATCTTAGAGAGCATTTTAATTGATGGCAGTTTCTCTATGTGGTGCATAGTTCATCCATATTATTGTTCATTTTTTTTCAGTAATAATATTTGCTATCGTAACACTGTGCCTAACTGATGCCTGTAGAAGTGAGTATCTATGATATAGAAGAATTCCATGGGGTTGAGCATAAGTACCCTTCCTCCTGAATTTATCTGCTCCTGCCAGACAGGAGGGTTTGGTGGAGGGAGGGTGTCTTTTGGTCTGTAGTGTCTTAGGACATTCTCTGATGTCACACCCACTGCAGAAGTCATTGCAACACTGTGCTTCTCTACCTAACCTAAAGGCTTTCATCTAGCAGCTTCCATGTGCTTTCTCCTACAGCTTAGATCATTGCAGAAGTTTTTGTGCACAGCTATTAATGTATATGTAGGATACTGAAGGGGAAAAAAAAAAAAAAGTGGTTTAGGATTTATTTCTGATTGCTTTCAAGAAAAAGGTGAACAAGAGATAAGGAAAAAGGAATAGTAATCTTTATGAGGCAATTGCCTCCAAAATTTCAAATTATTGTAAAAACCCCAAAATGATCTGCATGGATTTACCATCTTAACAGAACAGCTGCTAATCTGCTTTTCTGTTTGTTATGGATATGCATTTTGCTGCTTTGTCAAGCTTGTATTTATAGATAAAACAGGGCCTGTTTTCTTTTCAGATAGTAATTTCTTTTTTTTCATCTGGAGAGAGAGCATTATCTTTATATATAATTTCCAGTAACTTAAAAAAAAAAATACCCCAACCCAATCAACCAACCTGTCCACCTTGATCTATCCTTAATTGTAATTGTACCTCATTTTTCAGGAGCTTTAATTGAGAATCTACTATTAAGCTCTATATAAGTGAAAACCATCAATTCTAATACCTTCTTCCTAATTAGCAGATTTTACACAACATCATATCAAGGAGATATGACTCCCATTGATCTTAATTTTTCATTAAAAAAGAAGCAAATGGAATAATTCTAGCAGACATTTAGATATGGAAGAAATTTGAATAAACTGGGTTCATTTTTATCTTTGTTTGTTTACTAGATTAATACCGCTAGAAAATTAATGCTGCATGTTATTGCCTCTATAAATAGTTTTCATGTGAGAACAAAAATCTACTTGAATTCTAATGCTGCCTATTTGCTTCTTGGAATGCTGCAATTGAGATGACTGAAAATGATGATGTGCCTCATAATATTCTCCCACAGGCAATGACATGAACCAAAGCTCACAGAGTGAGGCCTCCTACCTGGACAGAGTATGTATGTAGCCTATTAGTTGCCAAGAGAACTTAAATGCTAAAAAAATAGAAAATAATAATATTTAAAAGACACACAGATATTGTTTAATGTTATTGATAAGTACTGGTTTTATACTTCAGTAATACTGACACTGGGCTCAAAATATTCCAGATCTCAGTCATGTTTGGAAAGCAGAATAGCTCTGTCCTCAGCAGGAAGGCCTTTGTGCATTGCTAAGGCTGGAAGGTGGATTTTGCCTTTTTATTGAGCTAAATCCTTCTGTGACGGTCTAAAGTAAAATCTGAGGAATCTGAATAGAGTCTTTATTTGCCACACTTTACATCTCACTTTTTCTATATTAAAAGGAATGCACCACTTCACTTTTGTCATCTTTTTTTTTCTCAAGGAGGAGTGTGTCTTTGGCTGGGTATAGCAAGAAAATAAAGGAAGATTCAGTCTGGAAGGAAATAGTGGAAGTTTCTATTTTGATCTAGTTCTTACTGAAGTCAGTGGCAAGACTGCAAATAATTTCAGTGAACACAGGTTCTCTGTTGTTTATTTGGCATATGTGCTTCTACTGTTTAAGAGGTTTATTTTTACAGTGGCTTAAACAGCTCTGTTACAAGAGATTTATTTCAAGTCATTAAGTCTAGTGTTTCACTTAACTATTAGTTTTCAAAAGCTTTTAAATGAGCATAATATTGTGACAGTTTTCTTGTGAAAGAATAAATGCACATTTAGTGTTAGCTGTATTTATACCTATTTTTTTTGTAGCTTGTCAGAATCTGAAACAAACACAAGTTCAGTAAGGCAGAACTCCAGAGAGGATACAAAGAAACACTTTTTTTTTCTTACCGATTTGAATAAATTTGACTTTATTATATTAAAATAATACACAATTACCCTTCTGTTCATTCATCCATTTATACATGAATCTCAGCAAGTATTCTGAATATGAAACCAGGTGAATGTTTTCTGACTTACTGTTCATTGTGAAGCACATAATGATATCATCAGAATCAGAAGGTATTGTTTACTTGGATGACTTCAGTAACACAATATAATTTTCTTCTGTTCTGGGGTTTCATACTTGAACTCTTGACTGACTGTTAAACCCTTTTAAACTAGGAAGTTCTGTAAATGGAAAATGACAACTCCATAAAAATAGTATGTATGTGGATTTCATCTCTGTAGATAAAACATTTACCTGTCACAATTAGATGTCCTTGCTTTCAATAAAAGGATTGTTTTCTCATTGCATAATGTCTTATTGTTTGCAGATATAATGACTGGAACGTCAGAGTGTTGAGCTTTAATAACATGCTAGTGGCTGTGTCATTAAGCAGCAAAGCATTTGGAAAGGTTTAATCTCTGTTTTCTTAATGGTAAAACTGCAAGTATATAGCTGGAATGTGCCTTTTTGATGACAGCTCTGCCATCAAGGTTCTTTTCTGATTTGTGGTTGAGTAATATTCTGATTTTACTTAAAATAGCTGACATTTCATCTTGGAAAAGGAAGTGAGAAAGAAAAGTATTCAATCAAGATGTAATCTCTCTTCTGGCAGAGCAAAAATGTCATAATTCTTTGGTATTTTCAAAATACATGTTTGGAGTCACACATACTTCTATCTTTTGTTGTTGTTTTTGTGCTAAAGAAGATAATCTCCCTCTCCTCACACTTCTATCAATGAAATGTTTGCATGGAGAGTATTTAGTTTATAATGCTGGATTGTAAACTGTAGAGTTGTTGCTCTAATACTTATTTTCATGTAAACTACAGCTGCAGCTGGTACCTTTACTGGCACAGACTTCAAGGGCCCTGGAAACCAAGCTTTTTTTCCAGGTGATTAATTGCTACTTTTACAGGATAGATGAGATGCATTAACCTGAATTTCTGAATGAAATTCAGCCAGCTCATTAAGATTCTTTGGATAAATACAGACCTTTGTGAAACTAAGCTAAATAATTTTAAAAGGAAGAAACTATAAAAGGTAAATATTGCCCTAGATCATATCTATCTATATACCTCTTACAATCTGAAAAGTCTGTATAGCTTGCCAGAGCTGTCTGATAGCATTGTACCTGCTTGCTGCAGCCACTTCATGTGTGTGAACAACCAGAGGGTGCAAGGGAAGACTCAGGCCCTGTAAAACAGGTTTAATCTATTATTGGTACACATGTGGGAATGGAGGAGTGCTGGGGACAGTGAGATGTGATAATCTAGCCCCAGCATTGCCCAGCTTCAGTGGTTTTGCTGGATTTTGTGGGGATTCAGAGCAGTCTGGACTTAATGTGCTGTGCTGCCGTCTTATCCAGGTGTGATTTGAGGGGAAGGCCTATATAGCATCAGCCTTGCCATATGGTTTTCTACTTGCTATCATCCTTATAATCAAGAGCAAGAAGTAACTACTGCCTCCTGTATTAATCCTAGAAAATCCACCTTCTTGCCTACTTGTATTAGCCCTTGTCCATCATGCCTCTGTTCTGCTTTTGCCTCACTTCCAGCTTACAGCAGAATGCAGTTGGTGTCCAGAGAGGAGGCTGGTGAGCAGCAGGGCTTTCTCAGCCCACGACATGTATAAAACCACAAGAGCCAGAAACCTTGTGGTGGTGATGATATAATTAATTGGTTGGGATCTACTGATGAAAATGACTTTCAGCTGGCAGCACTTTGAAAGGGCTCTTACATTTCAAATCACTTTAGGAGAACAGCTAATGCAGTGGGGCAAAAAGACCCGTACTTATTCAGGGGCAGTTGCTAACTCTTTGATGATCAAGTCTGGCTTTCTGCTGTAGTGACCAGATTCCAAAGGTACTGCTGTGAACAAGGGTAGTCAGAGCAGTTAAACTGCTGAAAAAAATAGTCCAAAGAAGAAACTATTTCAAGATAAACAAACAAGATCAGCTGAAACATACACCATCACCATCCACTCAGACTGCTGCAGTAATGTTTTCTGTTAGGGCTTTTTATTATTATTTTATTTGTATGATCATTTAAGTGTAAACTGCAAAAGACAAAGTAATTGTAGTGTTGCAATAAAATATGCTTATATGGTCCAAGTAAGTAGCATGTTCAAAAAGAAAAAAGGGTTGTTTTTTTACAGGAAGAACTTTATTTAAAACCTCTTTTTTAAAAGGAAGCAGAAATAAATAAAGGAACCTCATGGCTCTACATCATATTCAGAAAAAGAACCCTGATCCTTCTCTGAACTCCTGAATCATCACTGCAGAACCCAAAGCAAGTGTCATACTGTCCTGCTGCAGTTCCTGGGAAGCAGTGTTATTCTTTCACATTCTTCAGAATGCTTATCAGTTACCTGAAGTTTTTAATAACAGATCTCACTTGGAGTGTGAACTGAAGCAGATGTGCAAATATAGAGGTGGTGCTTTGCCTGTGCTTTACCTTCTTCTCAGTACATACTTTGCCTTTTTCTAGGCAGAACAAAAACTCTAGCTTATTCTAGAAGTCCAAAACTTATTTCATCTGAATGCCACAAAGAGTTGCTGAGAGATCTGAGGAGGTACCTTGTGGCACAGAGGTCGGAGGGAGCAGCCAGGGCACATTAGAGTACTGAAGACATTGCTGCTGAATTCTTGTTATCTGTAAGTAATAGTGTCAGCCACTTGTCTCAAGATCTTAGCTTGGTCTGAATAAGTGTTCTTTTGTATTGTGTTTCATAGATGCAAATGACTCTGTATGAAGGTAAGCAACGGAGAGTAAGGCCTTTTGGTTTTTACATTATGATTCCATGCAGTTAGAGCTTTATTGGTAAACCAAAGTTTATCTTCAAATAGCACATTTGCCGGGCATGAAATATTCTGACTGAAGTTATCCCATCTGGTGAGTTCTTGCCAAATTGAGCTCCATGGTTCCTAGTGCACTTCTTAGCAGGTCAGCCCAGGCAATGCACCCTCCTCTGTCTTAGTCTGTCCAGTGGCACCAAGGACTGGCCAGGGCTTGGGGGCTTGAAACTCTACCTAGTGGTCTTGAGCTGCAACTGCCAACCTACTTTAAAACTAAAAGCAATAAAGTCCTGAAAGTTTGAAATCCACTTCTGATTTCCATGTCTGGAAGCACTAAGAGGCTTGGCTGAAGCAGGACTGCCAGAGCTCCTGGGCTCCCTGAGAGAGGGCTGTGTCTTTGGGCAGGCTTCCCGGGATATTCCTTGGCATCAGGGCTGCACTGAAGCCAGAGGGTCTTGGGAGCTCCCACAGCTACTGTGTGGAGCTGGTGGTTGCAGATGCTGTTGCTATTGCCAAAGACTATGTCACTGATAAGCCACAGACTTGGGAACTTGGGAATTATGTTCTGGAGCTGTTTTGACGTTTCTGAAGTGACCTTTCTGGGAGTTTCCAGTTTGTGGGTATTTTCAAAAGAGTTTGTTTCCTGCTTGATTTGGACCAAAGCCACCAAGTCTGATAAAACCTTGTTTCCTGCAAACTGGAGGCTTGACTTGCCAGGCACTTCTTCTGCTTGTGCCCCGGCTGCTCTGGTGTTGTGATGAATCAGATGCCTCTGCCCTAACAACAGAAATTCTGCAGTCCCATGGCCTGTGAGGTTATCATAACTTGCCCATTACAACATGATCAATCACAGAGGTTAATAATGTTTCACTGCTGATTCCTTCCATGAAAAGATTTCAGTTCTTAAGGAAAACTTGAGAACAGGATGTGAAGTTTCTAACATGGTCAGATTCCAGGGAAATATGAGGTGACCTTTGTCTTCACTGAATATTTACATCCAGCATATGTCTTTGTCTTTAGGGCCCTCTCTGGTAGTCAATGTTCATGTTTTAACCTCAAAGCTTCTAATACAATTTTGCATGGACTCTGACTAAAGAATAGCCTTCAGCAGGCAGTTCAATTCTGTGGGTTTTTTGGGGGCAGTGACTGAAATCAAATTTTGGGCATATGTGACATTTTATGTGTGCAGTAGGTTCTTATATATAAAATAAATCAGGACGCAACTTTGATTTATAGCTCTTGTAAATAATTCTTAGCGACATGGGCAGGTTTGTATGTTATGTGTATTTTCATTGCATAAGCACTTATATAACTATGATGATAGGAATTTGCATTAAAAAAACCCAGGCAGCCATACTTTGATGAGTTTAACATTATAGGCTCTCCAGCAAACTGAAGTAGCAGGGGCACCTCTCGCTTAAATGAATGCTTACCTTTTAGGGAAAGAGCAAACATTTATTGAACTATATTAAGGCCACAGAAAATTTTTGATACATATTCTCAGGCAACTGCTCACTTGTTAGTGGCACCATCACAGCTACCTGATCTGATGCAGAAAAACTCACGTTTGAAAATTTCTGCCTGCCTTGTGGCTTGTGAATTTCAATGTGTGTAGCTGCGGCTTCATCTTTTTAGAAACAAAACGCAGAGTGAGGTTGAATACCTCCTGGAAGATGCTGAGAACCTTCACCTCCCTTTGACTGTGGCACCTCTTACAATGGGCTGTATTGTGTCTCCTGTGCTGTATGTTTTGAGTGGATTAATGAGAGGATGTCTTCTTTCTCTAAAGTGTGAACCCACACGTGTGGCTCATCTGAGTGGTTTAGAATCACTGTGGATGTTTCTGGGCTGCTTGTGAACATGACTGATTTGTGTCATCTCAGAGAGATCATGACAAGAATACATTCATGCTGTGAATGTGTGAAATTTATTGCATGCCTGGCCTTCCCGCATAGACAGGGAATGGAGGCAGATTAAAAGGGCTGTTCAGGAAGGTTCACTAAGGCACTGACAAATGCTCCTTCTCTTCCAGGACCTTTGTAATCTCTTGTATTTTGAAATGAACACTAAATTAACATGGCTATTTTAATTTTTTTTCCTGTTCTGCCATATGCTTATTTTCTTATTCCAAATATGCGTGACAAGAAGTCAGCAGTGCTGATGTAATGGATGATCTATAATGGATGATCTCCTTCACAGCAATGACTGTAAGTAGTTAACCCCAACTTGAAAGGTACACAATCACTTTTTAAACTCATTATTTTAAATTCCTTCAGCTACATAGATGGTAAAATTCTTGACTATGGTGCTACTTTCTCTGTGGAGTGGTCTCCCAAGGAAAAGAACATAAATTCCCTTGTCCCTTGACTCTGATGTCCTAGACTCAGCAAAAAAACCTGGAATGAGCACTGAGGAGCAGTTTGGAGCATGGGCAGGGAACAGAGGCTTGTCCTTTTATAACCTCTATATGTCGGCAGTTCCCTCGGGCAAGCATTTTAGTGGTAATAGTCCCATATTTTGGGTTTAGGTTGAGGTTGTGATGAGATTCCTTCCCATGTCAATGTGTTCTGTCTAAATGGATCAGGGCTGGGTTTGGCTTAAATTATCTCTTGAACTTCTGTACCAGTTTTCATTGTTGTGTTAGACAAATTCTGAAATGAATTAACATGAATGTTTGAAAAACAAATGTGGGGTTTTGGTAGAAGAGCATGAGGTGGATGTTATTCCTAGGATTGCTCTACCTTGACTACTGTGTCTGGTCTGACTTCTTGAGACTTTGTCCTCACTTTCTGCCTTCAAGTTTTGTAGTTTCTCTTCTTAGGAATTCCTACTGCCTGTCCACATATTTTCAAATACTTTCACTGAAAGCCTGATCCCAGTTTTTCAATACATGAAAACAGCTAAAAATAATGTTACTTATAATAATGATCAAGACACTATAGGGAAAAATGTGTGGTATACAGGAAATGTATTTTATTAAGAGACACAATGATCATAAGCATTTCATTGATCAAAGAGCAAGTAAGTAAAATAATATTCATTAACACTGAAGACAAGTTGATTTATATGTTCAGGCTTGAAGTAGGTAGAGACTGAACTACTCTGTGACTGACATTTTGTTTACAAGTTGCAGAATTTACAATACAGTGAAATACAAGCCCCATTACAAATATTATGCCTCTTAACAACAGCCAGTAATCTTCAGTGTAAACCGATAATGAAAACAGTAATTCTGCTCTGATTTGTTTAACTGCAAATAGAAAAGAATATATCGTGGGAGACTTACTAAAAGACTAAAAAAGAGGCATACATTTTTGTTCACAGAAAATATATATTGCTTATTTCTGGAGTCTTACGTTGCTCATATTTCTGTTTTGTCTTATTGCCCATCACTGAAATGCTCAGTGTGGAAATGTCCGACTCTGCGTTTGCTCCATAAGAAAATCTGTACATTACTCCTTGATTTCCCATAGTCTGCTGTGTTTGCTTTAGAGTTGTCCCTAGAGAATGTTCACTTTTAGGGTCTTGCTGGCAACCTCAGTCATCTGTATTTTCCATAAAGCATCCTGCTACACAAATTTACTTGTGGTAGTTTGTTTGTGAAAGAGGCATTTTGCAAAGAGGTGTTTTCAAACTGAAATGAGGCATTGCGACCTGAAGTAGCTACAAGGCTAGTTCAGTCTCCTGGAGGAAATGGAAGGTACTGGATGTAGTGCCAAAGATGGCTTTGAGAGATTCAGTATCTCGCTACATGTCTCCCTCCACCACACTGTCAAAATTCTCAGATGGTGCCACTGAAAAATGTTGCTTAAAATGTGCTTCTATCCTGAAAAGTTGTGAGGTAAAAGCAGCATCTGCTCACTTATCACAGGTTTTTGCTGCTAGTACTCAAATCTAAAAGTCTTCTAGTGAAAAAGTGTCTCTAACTGCCATTGCTCGAGTGCTGTAAATGTTGGGGTGCGTTGTCTGGTTTATGGAGTATCTCCAGCAGAGTTTAGTTCTTTTTAGTTACCAGCTACATGGAAGGTATTTTACAGGGCTAGTAGTGCATGAGAAGGAAGGGATTCACCTCTCTGCTCATTAGCTATGTTACTCTGAATAGTGCTCAGGTATAACCAACAAAAGTTAATATATTAAACTCTGTGGGCATAAGTTTGTTAGTAGACATGCTGAGCAAGCAGAGAACCTTATTTACAACCTTCTTTTTCATTGTGTAACCAAACTTTCCATGGGCTTGCCCAAGTGATTTTGGAGATTTAATATCAGTGTGTTTGTGAAGTGTTGCTTAAGACATCTCTTAAAGTCAGAGGACCTGCCTAGGTGTCTCTGCAGTAGCATTTTGGCTAGCAGGATATTCACTATCAGTGTCGGTGTGCATAGAAATTATTTGTTTTTCAGATCACAGAACGCATTTGCAATCTATGACAGCCATCACTTTGCTTTTCAACAGTGCTCTCATGTCCCTTGGTAATTACCAGATACAGGTGGAAAACCACAGTGCCATTTCTGTGGAGTTACAAAGAAATGTTCCCTTTGTATTTTTAAATAATATTTCCTAGTCCCTCGGTTGAAAATAGCCATTTTTCTGACAGAGGAGCTAGAGTAGTTCCATTGTACGTGTTCCGTGGAAGATAAAGAACTATAGAGTCTGTGAATCTCTTTGGATAGTCAAATCACTTAAGGTGATGTAATCTTATGATGTAACCTGATCATCAACTTACGTTGATGTAATGTATTGAAAGTTATGTATTGAGAGTTGCTGCAATTGCACTTTCTTGCTTGGAGCATGTATCACAAGGGGAGAGCCTGAGTCAGGGTTGTTCAACCTGGAGAAGGCTCAGGGGGCTCAGAATCAGTCTCAGTTGTGCCCAGTGACAGAACAAGTGACTTTTGGAGTTTCTTACAGCCTCCACATTTTTGAAGGTCCTAATTATCATCCTGAGCCAGTGATATCACGATGACACTCACCTCTGTGCAGAGAATGAGAAGGACTTTGGAGGGTTTATAACTTGCTCACACCCTAGCCCAGATAGATGGGCATTATTGGTTGATTACTACAATATGAAAACATTACGTTGTAGTAATTTGATCAGTAATCTTTAGTGAGTGTTTTTATGTGCTTCTTCAGACCTATAGAGCATAAATCCTACACTTCCCCTTATCAGTGGGATGTAACCTGCCAGCTTTCATTGAGGTATCTTTTTCTGGTCTAGTCTGCAGCAACCTGGAGTTGTAGTTACAGTGAAAATCTTGTTGAGTCTTGAGCTGAACATGCCTCTGATGGATGGGATCTCAGGGGATCTCTGCTACTGAGCTTAAGAACTATTTCCTCAGTTTTCTGAATGTGACCTTGCAAAACCTTATGGTGTAATTGATTTCTTTGCAGGTGAATCTGAGAATGTCAAAAAGCTATCTGCCAACAATTTTTTAACACTCTGAGCAAAAGTTATTTGAAGTTAAGTTTTATATTTGGTAGAGCCTTCTTAAAACCAGGCAAACTCTCTTGGATGAAATTTACTGTAGAAGTTTGGCCTTATACAGAAAATTCTGACCCAAGCATTAAAAACTGGTGAAGCCATTGGAAACGGGCTCTTTAATGGACCATGTAAAGGGATGTTAGTAGCAGGTAGTTGAAGCTGCCCTACCTGCACTGATGGCCTCTCTAGCCATCCAAACGCTGTACCCGGAACAAGCTCATACCAAGGCATTCAGCACTTCCACTTGCTCTGCCAAAGTATAGCTGTAAATGAATTTTCACAAGTGAGTTCTAAAAGGCTTTATTATGAAAACAGTTCATGCCTTTTTAGGAGTATATTTAGGTCTTGTAAAAGCTGCCAAGTTGCAAGCTCTGGAGGCAAATTCTATATTTATAAACAAATCAGGCTAAAGTCATCCCAAAGTACCCTCTGTCTCCAAGCAAAGTGCATCTGCCTCGTCGTGCAGGGACTGCTGATCTCGGTGACGCTGGTGGGTGGGAGTGTGGTGGCCGGCAGGCCAGCTTGGCACTTTGTGCCAGTACCGCCCGGCGTGGTGGTGATGTTACCAGGCTGGCTTCTGGAAACTGGGCGAGAGCCGAGCAGGGCCACG
>VWZY01007361.1:306701-381537 GCA_013399075.1 Chloroceryle aenea | reverse complement strand
AGAGCTCCCAGTCGCCAATGCCATTTGCGGTGTCGGTGCGTCGGGCTCGCAGCAGGAGGGTCTGAGGGGTGTTTGTGGGGCGTCTGCCAAAGGCACGGGTGGAATCCTTGTGTGAAGTCGAGTGGTATGGTGTGGGTAGCAACCGGGTGTGAGAGCCCAGGAAACCAGCGCGCCAAGTCAAACCGAGCAGGGTAAGGCAGAAATCCTTCTTCCCTCTACCCTTGTGACATTGAATATCTTGCTGGTTTTAGGTCTGGAAAGCAAGGTCTGAGAATGGTGAAGCTGGGGAGTAATTTGAACGACAAGAACAGCAAACAGCCATCCAACGAAGATGGTTTTCAGACAGTTCCTTTGATCACACCTTTGGAAGTAAATCACCTGCAGTTCCCAGCTCCGGAAAAGGTAAAACAAAATTGAATGGTGCTCCTGCATGATTGTGCACACATTCATGCCCCTCGGGTTTCGGTTTTCTGGTGACTTACCTGTCTCTGATGACATGAGCTGTGGCATAGTGTTTATTCAATAAATAAAAATGGGTTATCTTTTCTCATGGTTTTATTTGTTTTAACATGGCAAATAAGCACACAGCTGTCCTCCAACTCCCTTCTCAAAAATGCCCCAAATATTTCTTCATAAATACAACTGGAAAAGGCTTGGTGAGTTTCTCTTGCAAGCTCTGGAGAAATTGAGAAGCAATTAACAATGTATTATTATTAGTAAGATTAATTGCCTGCGTTGAGAGTAATGTGATAACTCTTCTGAAATAATCAGCTATTTTAATTATCACAGTTAAGATTGTTTTTTTGTCTTCTCCATGGCTTTACAAAGCTTATTTGGGCATTGAGGGTGCTGCTTTCTCTGGAGAGAGTGGCTGAGTTCCCCCATGCACGGGGTGGTGGTGGAGCAATCCAGGACTCACTTCCCGGATTGGCTCCAGCCAGGGGACAGCTTTCTCCCCTGCCCACTCAACACTCTCAGAACTGAATGCAGCACTAAAATGTCCAGAAATCTGCGTCGGCGATTGGCTGCGGTTTGGTGGTTGGGGTTTTTTTAGATGCAGTATGTACTAGGAAACCTTTTGTCTATATCGATGCAGTGATGATGCATATCAATATAACCTGGTGAGGACATGACAAGACTGTAAAAATCTGTATGCCCCAACAGTCCGTACAAAAAAACAAAGCCTGCCTGCAGTGTAGTTCCCAGATACCACGGAGATGGAGCCAGTGTACCCAGACAGAATGATTAGAGCTCACAGGATAATGGAATAATACTAAAATTAACACTGGTGATTATTGAACATATATCCTGTTTTTACTGTAGTACAAAATTACTTTAAATACTTCAGAACGTGATGATGGATGTGATAATTCTGTCTAGATAGACAAACTGTGTTTATTTTGTGATAGAGCTGAGCCAACTGCCTTGACATCCTGGGAACCAGAGCTCTGCCAGACAAAGGAGCTAGTTTCATATTCCCTGTGCCTCCGGGCAATCAAGAGCAACTTCGCTGCATTCAGGAGAATTACACTTCCGTGAATTGTGAATGAGAGGCTAAACCAGCCCTTATGTATGACTCTGATAAATAAGATTAAGCAAAATAATTCAGGCAAAGCAGTATAATTTATCATAAATGTCTCAAAAGCTCAGAGAAAACTACAGCTGTGTAAAAGAAGCTCGTCTGATGCTAGGCTCAGTTGAGATCATGCATTGTTACATGATGTGAAATGTAAATGGCTCACGTATCAGGTGGGACATGGATAACCTAACAAAAATACTTTCAAGCTAATGAAGTAGTAATGAGTGTTCTCACAACCACCACATTCCAATTGCCTGTTGCTGAGCAAACACTGGAGCGTATTGGTCTGGTGTGATTCCTTGCTGATTTTTCTGTTTAAACATGCCTATATCAATAATTCACATGTTGTTAGGTTACGTTACCTTCATTAGCATACATTACTGTCAGTGCATCTACTGACATCCATATTTTCTTTTGCTGGAAGAGCGGGATGTTTCTCCAGGAGTGCAAAGCATGATTTGGAGCTCATTAGCGTCAATGGTACTGATTTCTGCAGGCTGTGGTTCAGCTCCTATGTGCAGTAGGCCTGGAGTGGCCTGGAGTTAAAGGCGACCGGAGGTCCATTCACAAGAAGGAGAGGTTATATATGATAAAAGCAAAATAATTCACAATCTGTTTCCTTTGCTCTTTGTAGAACAGATCCTGGTGGGGTGAGTACCCCTAGGGCAGAGGGTCTGTTTGAAGTCCTGCTATTAAGGAGTTCAGCCTCAGGTGAAAAGCTTGGGCAAAGGTTAAGTGATAGGGGGAAATTCTAGCTTTGTACTTAGGAAAGCAAAGCTGCTGCTGGCTTGTCAGACTGTGAGCCCGAGGAAGAGTAGACCTGGATTTCAAGTCTTTAGGAGTCTATGCCTAGTTGGACTTGACTTGCAGTCAGGAGGCCAGTTACAAAAACCACAACAAAACAACTAAAATAAATTTGATTTTTTTTTCCCCCTATTGGTTCCTAAAATGTGCCAGCAGTTGATTTTCAGCTCAGGAGAGCAAGAACACAACCTTAGGTGCCTTCTGTGCCTCTTGCATAGACTGGTGCATAAATGATCAGAGCCAAATAATCTTTGGCATTGGGGTCTGCGTGCAGAGCTCTGAAGGGCTTCACTCGCTCGATTTCTCACACGCAGACCCGTCGCTGCTCGGCGTTAACCGGAGGGAGGCAATGCTCCTGGCCCCGCTCCCCGCCTGCCCCACTGCTGCTGCCGCTCGCATCGCCTGCGCGCTGCACAAAGACCTGCTGCGCCCTGGCGTTTTCCTCTAAGTGAAATACAGAAAAAAAAAAGGAAAACACTCTGCTAAATAATCTCCTTTTGTGGCTTCTGTTCAGCATTAAGAGAGTATTTTCATTTAAAAAACTCAGAGCTCTCAGCCTGGGTCTCACCTTGGGTCCAGGGTAATCCAGGGTGCAGCAAAATGAGAGCAGGGAGGTTTGACTGCAGCTGGGGACCGTGTGCCTGCTGTAGCTTCAGTCTGACTGGTAAAGGAGGAGTAGCGTCAGCTTTGGCCGGTGGTCCAAGAGTATACAAGGTTTGTGCTGGGCAACCCAACTGCTGCTACTACCAGTGTGCAGTAATTCCTTCACCTGGTGCATGTAGGTTGTATGGCAAAGGTTTGCAGGCTTTGTTCATTTCTAGGCTTTTTCCACTTGAGTCTTATGCAAGTTGAGGAAAAGCAAACCTGTTGTTTTTTTCAGTATACTTACTGTTGCAGATCCTTAAAAGCACCCCACAAAACCTATGGAATATACAGACTGAAAGTAGTGTTTTAAGGGCTTTAAATACTTGATTTTCCTCCTTTTTTAAGCATATTTTTGTAACTGGATCACTTGAGAGCCACTCGAAGTGACTCTCAGCATTTATCTCTGTAGGTGTTTCACCATAGCTTTGTCTCTTTCAAAGTGTATTTTGTGTCTGGCTCCGCTTTGAGAGAAAGGACACGGAGAAAGAATACAAAAAATAGGGGTTTGCTCATATGATGTAATTCTGGAAGCCCATCTCTTTTCAGATAGTACTGTGATTATAAGAAATTGTGGGGTGGGTGATAGGAGGGAAACACTTTCTTAAAGGTGTGTTTAAATTTACTGTCTGCCCTTTTGAGGATGCTTTACTAACAGGCTTGTTTTTCAAAGGGCTGTCATCTTAGCAGCTCCCTCCAAGTTCCACCTTGATGCTGTTGAAAAAAATCCAAGCAGGAATTCAGGAAGCTTGAATCTGGCAATCTGCTTTTAAAATTATTGGGCACTGGACTATGTCTTTTTCCACCAAATGAGGATGTCTTCTCCCAAGGCTCGTGCTATTCCTCTTGCAGCATCAGCATTCTTGTCATTCTGTCAGCAGCTGTATGGCTGCAAGGGGAGACATGTACCCGGGACAGTAATTTCTCCCCTAGGGTGCTAAGCCTGCTGTGTGTTTATATTTATTGACTATCTTCAAGCATTTTCTTTGTCTCCTGTTCTTTTGCAGATACTCTTAAATCATTTTTGCATGGCTTTTTTGCTGAAATCCATCCACATAACAGGAATAATAGCTAGCACCAGTGAGAAGCCCTTGACCTGGCTTTTTACATCTCAGAATTTCATTTCTTCTTATTTAAAAATAGATAAACAAACAGAAAGTCTTTTTTTCTTTTAGGAGAAAAGGCTAGCTGTTCACTTGTTTTCCACGGTATAGACAAAGTGCTTCAACTGTAATTGTTACATGCCTCTGCAGTGATAATGTTAAAAGAGATGCAGCTTTTCAGGTACCATACTGCTTCAGAGAAATTTTAAATGAGACCAACAACTGGGGACCTTTTGGTCTCATAAGTTTGCTTAAGTATAATCCAGCAGGAAATGCCTCTGTTCTGGCAGTAAAAATCCTAATTTTACATAACACAGAAGTGCAAGAAAGCTATTGTCATGGGCTGAAAAAAATATCCGGCATCTCTTTTGTGGTGAAGGCTGCAGAAGGCTTATCATGTGGTCCATTGTTCTTTATTTTGAATGCATCTGGAGGCTTGAGAAATAATTTCTCTGGTGACAAATTCCCTCCACGCAACCCAAGAAAGAAAAAAGGTAGATGTAACTGCTTTCTTCAGATGCTTTTCCCATCCCGTGCTTCCGCCTTTCGCTGTCCGTAGCTGCACCCCTGTCTGAATGGCCGAGGCAAATGCATTTTACAGAGAGTTATAAAGAGTTCCTGAAAATCAGGAGGGACCCTTGAGTTCACAGCCTGTCCCTATTGGTTTGACAGAAAATAATGTTTTGCCCTGGCCAGCTGAGCAGGCATAACTACTAGTACACTGGATGAGCGCTTTTGTACCTAGGGGACTACTTGCAGCTCTGTCCTGAAATACTGATGTCAGTCTGCCCTCTGCAAAGCACAGCAGTGCACGGTGGCTCTAGCCAGCCTGGAGCAGTATGGAGCTGGTTTCCTGGTGCTGCTAGACATGATGGGGCCAGAGGCAGCTCAGCCTTCCCTGCTACTGTCTGGGGGGCTCTGGAGGCAGCTGGGGCTGGTGTCTGCTCCTGCTCATGTTGCTGGTGAGTCTGGAGCAAATGGCAAAAGAAGACATGGGGCAGGGCTAGTAGCTGTGGCAGTTGAAGGATGGAAGAGTAAAGGGGAGGAGGAGGATGCAAAGGGACAAAAAGTGGGAGTAGGGAATAAAAAGAGATCATTGCAAATATGAAGGAATGAACAGGCTGTCTTGCCTTTCCCCGTCCTTTTCTTTCTCCACTAGGGATGCTCCTCAAACACCGAAGTCTGAGTTTTCCTCTTCTGTGACATTTGTCCCCCTCCTGTGCTGTGCATATTCATCTGTCCTCTAAATGTGTCTTTGAATGTAAACACTGCCTGAGCTCATTAAGCTGTAATAAATATTTGCAGCAATGCAAACTCTGGCAGTGCAGGGTTTCTGGGGTAGCCTTTTTAATTTTGTATGCGTGTTCTGGACAGCTCTACTTCAGGTTTCTGTCAGTTTATGCTCCTCTCCTTTGGATGTAGCTGCTGTCGGGGCAGCCCTCCCCTAGCACACTGAGCACCTTTGCCCGCTGGCGATCCACTTGCGGCAGGACCGCACCGCGATCTGAGCATGTGCTCGCAGCCTTCGCAGACGCTGGGCTTGCGTTCAGCTGCCTTGCCTGCATACAGATAACGTGTTCCTACTGCAGATCTCCACTGTAGGAGATCTCAGGATTTGTGTAATCCTTGTGGAAATTTCTCTCCTTAACTGCACTGTTATCAGCGTCTGAATTAGATGGTTTGAAGCCAGCTCTTGCCTGGTTTTGTGAGCTCCGTTGCCTCTCTTAAACCCAGTTATGTTTGCACTGCAATTTCTAGGGCTGCATTCTGCAGAAACAGCAGAAAAGGGCACAGGAAAAGTGCGTTAGGCTATGGGTGTTTGGCTAAGCCTGTTGCAATCTATTCTTTTTTCCTAACATGAAAGCCCATTGCTGCAGGTGGAAGTTATTTCAGCAAGACCATGAAGTGAATCCCACATACCAGTTACTTACTGGTCTGGAAAGTAAGACTGGGCAGGATTCTCAACCAGTGTAAATCAGTGTAGTTTAGATGAAATGAAGCTCTGCTCATTTGCCCTGGCCAATTTACTATCCTTGCAGCTGCGTGATTGATTCTTTTGTCTGCTTTGTTATACCCTTTCCTGGCTGAACCTACTGAAATCAATTTTTGTCACCCCTTCGCAGCCTCCTTTGGGTTCCTGATGGTTATGGTCACCTAGGGATTTGTAGGGAGATTTGACTGAATAATTTCTAAGCTTCCTTTGTGCTTGCGAGCTATGCCTCTCCCTTCTCAGCTCCTTTCAGCTCCCAGTGCAGCCTTTGCATTCTGTGTCGCCTGTCACTGGTGATGCCAAGGCTGATTACATTTGCTGTCTTTGTCCTTTTGTGATGTTCCTTATGCCTGGAATATCCTCCTGGCACTGATTCAGGAGACCACTTTTTCTTCTACCACCTTCTGTGAAACTAATTTCCAGTACAACACCCATTAAATGAGCTGATACAAGGGGAAAAAAGCAGAGTGTTTTACTACTGACTGTGGCTTTCTCCACTGACTGTGGATTTGATCCCAGGGCATCCTTTTCTTTTCTTCTTTTTTTATTTTTTATTTTTTATTTTTATTTTATTTTATTTTGCTGCTTGATATTTCAGGCATTTTGTATATTCAAATAGTGACTAGGATGCCACGGGGACTACTGCTACATACATCCCAAATGCCAATTTCAATACTAATCTCTGTGAAGTCTGCCTACTGAGATGTGTTCATCCTGTAGATTTGGAAGCGTAGCTGCCTCTCCCATAGGCTGGGACATAGTCATAAATATTTGGGAAAGTTTTTGAAGATGTAAAAAAATCTGTGAATTTGCAGCATGGTGATTCCAGGTATTCTGAGATTACTGGTCCACCCAGTCCAGTGTGTCCTGTTTCTAGCAGTAGCCAGTGCAAGGCACAGAAGGAAGTGCAGGAGCTGCTGCAGTAGGCATGGAGCTGCTTATGTCTATCAATATTTCACCCTAAGCCTGAAAAGAAAGAGATTGTTTTAAGCCCCAAAACATGTTTTTTTCCATCTCTTTTCCTATACTCTTTTACTGCTAAGTATTTTCAGCTCAGCTTCTCTTGGCAATACACACACCTCATTTGGGCTTTGAAGCTGGCTGTGTGTGAGGATGAGAGTTTGTCGGTCACTGGAGAATTTAGTGTGTGAGCAGGTGGCAAATTTTAGCCACTCCTTGGCACGTAGCACATAAGCATAGAAGCCAACTCAGTCACTTCAGACTTTGTGCCATGACTGGGTGTCACCATTTTGCTGTCGTTAGTAACCTGGACAGCATGCTATGGCTGGGACTCGCTCTAAGGTCTTTCTCAGCTGTGGATGCTCAGTTGGGTAATGAAGTAAAAGGGAGACCACAGTGCTGGTGCCAGTGATAAGTTTATTTTTCCTGTTCTCTTCTTGCAAGGAATGAAGAAAGGTATGGAAAGGAATGAAGCCAACAGGCTCATTTTCATTTAAAAGTGAGCATGACTAATCCACATGGAAACCGATGGGGGTGTTACAACCATTTTGTGGGACTACAAAGTCCAGCTTTGAACTTGGAAGAAATGTTTCTCCTTGGTAAGAGAAACACTTTTTGTTTATCTCTTCTGTCAATCTGACAGCCACTCTGAGGGAGAGACTCTTCATTATTAATAATCCCAGGAAGTAGTATTTTAAATTTTTATGGTTTGCACTTTGCAGCACCTGAACCACAATATATTACATGCACTGTGGCAGTGAAGTGGGAGTTACAGCAGGGCTGCATGTCCTTTTTCAAATGAATAATTTAAAGTTTTCACAATGCCAGTTATGTTAAATATTATTATTCATTTCTTCAGGGAAAACCATAGAGCTCAAGCGCAAGTATAAAGTGGCAATAAATGATGTTACATTTATCCAGACTGAGACAAGACTCGGAATTCATATCAGTTCATTTTTGTGAAACACTTACTTCATCCCATTGCTGGAAAATCCCTTCTAAGGTTCCGTGCTTAATGTGATATTTTTCCATTTGTCACATTTCATGTCTACTCTGCTCCTTTCTCCTCAAAGCAAATGCTTTTAATATAGTCCACTTGGTGAGAAGCTTCCTTGCTTTTTTCTTTCAGCATCCAGACTCTCTATATTTCCCAGCACTCTCTTACTGTTTACTTTCTCAAGGTTGTCAATGATGGATTTCCTGCTGGTGTACGTAGATTCACATCTGTTGTTTCTCACCTCAGCACACCTATAATTTTCTGAAGCATCACAGAGAAGATGCCTGGTCCTGCATTCATTAAAGCTGAGGAAAGATTTCCTATTGATTCCAGTGGTGTCACTAGCATTATGCCTGGAATAATAAGTGCATTTAGGTTTTAGGGCTCGATAAATGCGTTAGCAAACAGCATCATTAGAAAAGTCTTGCTCGTGTGGAGCAGCATGATAGATATGGCTGCTTGTCCTGCCATGTTTGGGTTTTTATAACTTTTGCAGGCCATTCTCTATAGACTGCTACTGATCTCTTGCAGAAAAGTGCTTGAGGTTTTGGAATGGGGACCAGAAAATACAAGAAAGGGAATGGGAAGTAAAAACCTTTCAAGACATGGAGAGTTTTATTACATCTGCTAACCTAGGAGGACTGAGGACAACAATTCTGCGGAGAGCTGCCATTTTCAACAGGGCATCTCACTTCCTACCCATGCCAGCCATATCTTGCTAGCCCCTGATCCCAAGAATATTACATTTATATGGAGAATGTGCTGGAGCTGCTGTTATCACGCAGTTAATGAAAACATGAAAAAACACGGTGCACTCTTATATCAGTGACCTGTGGTCTGTCTTCTCGACTCAACCCTCAATTGCTGGTGTGACTCAGCACATTACTAAGCTTACTTTTTTTTTTTCCCTCTCTTTTTTCCTACTTCTCCATCAGTAATATGGGGATCCTGGGGTCATGCTGGTATGTAAAGCACTTTGAGTGGTCTTGCCAGAGAATGCCACAGGAGCCCTAAGCATCAGTATTATAACTGGCTGTTGGAAGGTGATTGAAGCAGCTTAAGCTCTGATCTGGCCAAAGCTCTTAAATGTACACTTAACTTTAAATATCTGATGAAACCTGCTGATGTTAATAGGACCACTTGCATGCTTAAGTGCTTTGCTGAATGGGAAGTTAATGAGTTCAAATGCTAGATAAACTTGGTTATGGAGGAAGCTGCAAGGACTGCAGTGTGGATTCCCATAATTAGACGTGTCTTTTTGCTGGTCTGTGGAAGCAACTTTTCTCTCTTCCGATACTTTCTTACAGTCTGCAAACTTCATCTGGCAAGCAGCTTTCAAAGAACGGCTTTATTTTGAATGTAAAATGAAGAAAGTCTCAGGTAATTTATTTGTGTCCCCTTTATTACATCTATCATAAAGACCACAATCTTTCGACAATTTAAAGGTGAAGGGTCTCTTGGAAATACTGTAAAACTTTAAGAACAGGTCATGACCACAAGAGAACCTTCAGGGAGATCCCTGAGCAAATATTCATCTAGGATTCGTCCACAGTACAGACTTTAAAGGACTACAGATGTGCTGGATTAAGCTGGTCAGAAGGCTGCTCTCTTTGGTGGATGATCACAACACAGAAAGTGGGGCACAAGCACAACCTTGTGCTGGATCAGGGCCTAGATAATGAAACACAAAGGCTGACAAGTGTCCAGAGAAGTTCAGAGGGTATTTATTCAGCAATCACGAAGGCTCAGACAAACCAAAAAGCTGATAGGACTGTACTTGCCTTTTTAATACCAATTTTCAGGTGTGCAGGTTGCTTCATGAGATGAATAAAAATAAGAATACCAATAATTCTCTGCCACGTTAAGCTCATGGTTAGGGATGCCAACCTAAATGTGCCAGACCCTTCTCGCTATGAGGATTATAAGTAAAGAGAAGCCTTAGGGAGCATGCAGGAGGAGGTGAGAGCCCAAGGAGGCAAGTGCAGAGAATGGGCAGAATGGTGTTTCTGCAGTGGATGTGGAGAAAGGGCTAGTTATCTTTTGGGGGAGTATTGAGGACACTACTTACCTATTTAAGTACTGGTTCAATTGTTTGCATTTATTGTCTGTACTCAGGAGGCCAGCCAAGCATTGCTGCCAGCTCTGGAAGTTACCCCTAGGGCAGTTGATATGTACAGTAACAGCCTTGCAGAGAAGGGAGTGAGGAGATGGACATTTCTTTCACTTCAGTTTGCTTTGTTTTGCAACCTAGACAGGACCCAATTTTATACTCTCTTTCACCACTTTCAATCAAGAATAACTCTACTGAAGTCAGCAAAGCTGCAAAACGGACAAGAAGAGGGAATGAGAGTCATTGTGTTCGCTGTGGTTTGTATTAAATGCCAGTAGCTCTTCCAGGAAACCTGTCATGGTGTGAGATGAATGTACCTTGTTTGCAACGAAACAGTGGGATCCTGGGCTCTGATGGAACTGCTCTGGGGCAGCCGGTGATAAATGAACACTGATCATTGCACTGACTGTGGAGTCAGTGGGGTTTTTATTACTGTACAGCCAACAGCAATTTGGTTAGAATTTCTGGAAGACTTTAGTGCTAGGACTTTTTTCTCCGTGACAAAATGGAAGGCAAAGGTGAAAAAGGAGTGATGGGAGCAATGCAAATCTTTTTTTCCCACCCAACCCAAACCATAAAACTGGAAAAAGAAAACAGAACAACCAACCAAAAGTGCAAAAGCTCAGTAATGCTAAAAATACTGAAAAAAAAAATCTTTATGAGATTAATAATGAATTTTCTAAATTTCCACTTAAATTAATGCTTTGTGCTTTAGAAAAGCTCTTTTGGGCTTCAACCAGCTCTCATTTAAGCTTGTTTCAGAGACACTCGCAACTGACACACACTCGGGGAGCTGTCAGTGTAGCTAAAACCTGCGTGAGGGGGTGTTTGTGTATCTGTGTATTATCATCTGACAGTGTTCACTCCTGTCTCTGGACACTGCTAAGGTAGCCCTGACTGGGGTGTTCTCACCAGTGCAGGAGTGTGATGAACAGAACTCAACATCTAGAAGCCTTTGCCTGGGCATCCTGGTGGCAGCTTGTTGGGTGGAAAGGGGGTGAATGGTGGTGCAAAAGTGGGATCCATGCTCAGGATTATTTATTTGAACTGTAGAGGACTAAACAAGAGGTAGCTCTTCTAAGTGTGTACCCCATGCCCTCAGTAAAATTGCATTTTTATTGTTACTGCCACAATATTGAAAGCTACCCACACGCTACAGGTTTTCGGTATCCAGTTTGTTATTTTATTTCTGTGCTCTTCTTTAAAGTGGAGACCTGACTGACTGCCCTTTCTTTCTTCTGCTGAGTAATTCCACCAGGTGCCTGACAAAGATACTTGTGGAGAGCAGATATTTAGCTTTTGCAATGCCAAAAAGCATTTAGCAAAGGTATTTCTTACCTCCTTTACTAAAGCTTTTTGATACCTCTGCAAAACACTGCCCAGCAGGATGACTATGGCTCTGTGCACGCTCACATTTCAGTGCTGGCACAGTCAGCAAACTGTGTTTCAAGTAGCTTCTGATCTGTCTGGGGATTCAGCGAGCTTATTTGTTCACAGAAGTGATAGATAGTGCTACTGGACTTGAATCTGATGCCTTGCGAAGGGCTGTGTGGGTTTATTTTCAGTCTCATGCTGTATCCCTGTAGACAGCATAAATCAAACTTTCCTCCTTATTGAATAGTAGTTAAATGTAACAACAACTAAAAAAACCCATAAGAAAACTGGTGTTAATGACAAAGAATGGAAGAAAATTAAATTATATCTAGAAACAAGTAGGGCTTTTAATTTAATTTTTTTTTTCTCATATTCTGGCTTCAAGTTCCTTCATTAAGACCTAATGTTAGAGTTTGTGGAAAAGCCTGCATGTATATTTAATTTTTTTTCTGAAACTAAGAATTATATCAAGCAGCAAGCACATGAATTTGGGAGAATTGGATATTGTTTCTGGTAGTTTTGAAAAAGAATGAGTGTAATTTCTGAACACTGTTTGGCAGGTGTTGATGGCTGACACTGTAATTTACTGTACTGGGTTTATAATGGCCAGCAAGACGACTGGAAAGCTAGGGGCCAGCTGTATGGAGTCCTGAGTCCACTTGCCTCCTTTTGAGTGAGAAAATTAGGTTATTGCTTGTTCATAACTTGAACTAACCTGGGACAGTTTGTCTTGGCTGGAAAGGGAGCTTTGCTTTATTTAGTCCATGGTGTGCTGGACTGCATTTCAGAACATAGTGGGGTTTGATTCAGTGGTAGGTTCATAGTAGGGCTCACACCAAACCTGCAGAATCAAGCTTGTCCCCATGTGTCATTTCCCATCATCTGTGTTGTGTCATCAGAAATCCTGAGTTCCAGAATGCCAATATAAATATATTTGGGTGGCTCTTTGTCCCCTCTTCTTCCCAAGTCTTAGTGTAGCAAATGCTACCGTAATAAATATTACTGAGAGGGATTTGCTGAAGGATGTAAATATTCATCAGTCTTTAATGATTTGCATTTGAATCCAGAAAATTGGCTTATGACTCCTCACTGATTTTCTCTCACTCTGATTTTCACATGGCATTAAGTGTGGGAGGATTAAATACCTGGGGTTTTCTCTGGTCCAAACTAGACATTGTTAGCTTCATTTGGAAATAAGTTCTTCATTAGCTGGTAACTCAACCTTGTGCATTACTTAATCTCTTTCAATCCTTCAAGAGATTTTGTTTCTAACAAAGAGCTCTTGTCATGCTTGTATGAACCAGTCACCACTCCTGGAGTAGTTCATTTTCACCTTGGCAAGACTGGCAGCTGCATAGTCCTTCAGTGCAGAATGGGAGGCCAAAAAGAGGAAGTGTTGGCCCAGGGATCGAGAGCTTTGATGTTCTGTCCTGTCTTGTTCAGCCCCTCTGAGCATTGCAAACCACACCAAACTGTTGTACACTTTGTGGACCTTGTCCCTGGGTTGGGAATCCTGTGCAGGAGCACAGTGACAGTGTGTGCTGAACCACACAGCCCCCTTCTCTAGGGATGTGCTCCAGCTCTTGGCCAGTGCTGAAGACAGGCCTTGTTGTCTTCTCTTGCAATTTCCAGCTAGAGGAAGATAGTGTGGCTATGCTGGCAGCACACTCTCCCCACACAATTTAGCTGCATTGGCTCGTGGATGGGTAGTCTTTTAAGATTTTCGTGTATAATAAAATCTCTGAAGGGCTGTTACAGAATACAGCTCAGATGCTTGTCCACGCTGCAAACAGTTGGCATTAGGTGTTATTTTTTCTGTGTTTGCAGTGGGTGCATTTTACTCAAAATATTGAGGGTCATTCTAGATTGCACATAAAGTCAGTGGAGATTGACAATGCAGTTTTGGTAATTTGACTGTACCCTTTTACAAGCCACTTAGAACTTCTCCATTGGCACGAGGCACCTCATCTTTATAAGTTTAGTAGGACCTGGATTAGTCAGGAAATGACACTGAGATCTTCTGGGGAAAACCCAAGGTGATAGGATGAGATTAATATTGATAATCTGGAGCCTGAATAAATGAAATACCAAATGGCCTAAATTTAAATTGGCTTCAGTGGAACTTGTTAGGATGGGGCTTTTAATAAGTGAAGCTCTTCTTTAGGATGGGCAGTTACGTATATTCTGCCTGTTGAATATGATATAAAAATTATATGACTAGTCCTGAACAAAAGTGAGTGTCAGACATTTTGCTGTCATCTATTTTAAGACTCGGTGTGATAAACACGCTGTCCTAGGTCTGTGTATCTGCCTGTTAATCTGTTTCTCTTCTTTCCTGAGAGTTTGATGAGATTGTTTTAATTTATAGTTCAAAGATATTTATGTAAATCCAGGAGATGATTTATAGATCAGAGAGGAAAAAAAAAAAGTGTATGCTGTGTGCAGAAATCTTAAAAGTGCTGGTATTTTCCAGGTAATTGTGAAAACAAGAACAGAATATCAGCCTGACCAGAAGAACAAGGGAAAACTCAGAGTGCCCAAAATTGCTGAATTCACAGTCAGTTTCACTGATGGCGTAACAGAAAGACTAAAGGTAAGAAATAGTTATTCTGCTGCCTTCTGATACAAACAGTATTCATTTAAGATAACCAAATCAAAGTGACAGTAAAGACATAACAAATATAACACTCCACTCATCACTAAGGTCAAAGAGAGGTTTATCTGCATGCTTTTTTTTTCTTTTTAAGGATAGGCATGAAAATACCTTCATAACTAGATCTCAAGCAGGAAACATGACACGTTTCCCTTTTCCTAGGAAAAGTTGTGAAAATATTTTCGAGCCCATATTGAAACAAAACAAGTTGGAATCTTTCTTCTTCTCAAACATTTGTGTTTAAAAAGAATAAAAAATCACAGTGAAGACTGATTGAAACAGTTTGTTTTGCCTTTTAAAAATTCTTTTACCTTGTAGTCAAGCAACCCTTTTCATATTTAAAATATTATTATATCATTATAGATTAAAAGCCATTTCAATCAGGGGGAAAGAAAAAAAGAGGTGTTAGACAATTATCCAAGCATGTCCGGTTCTGTAAGCACTTTCAGTTCACAGGAACTGGAATTTTCTGATGAAAAATGTTTCCTTGAGAAATTTTCAACAGGCTCTACTCACACATGGAAAGAAACTCATGAATTATTGAGTACCCTTGGTTCCTGTTGACTGCAGCATATTAGAATGGCTCAGTTCCTCCTAAAATTAGACGCCAAGAATGTAGCTGCTGGTATTTTCTCCCTTTTCACTGAGAAGATATGATGCTTTTCCTAAACCACAGAGCATGGGAGTGATAAAGGTGTGGGATATGATTTCACATTTCCAAAGTCAGAGGACATATCGGTGATTTGAGTGGAAAAGACAGAGAGTAGGCAGTGCCTAGCTATAGCCCTCCTTGAAAAGCTAGGATTTGGCTTACAAATTTTTGTGGAAAAATATCATCCCCCACAGTTAACAGGAATTGACTCAAGGGGCTTGATAGTCTTTCATTTGGCCCAGTTGTTCTTATTTTTTTTTAAGTTGACTCTAATTATTTTCTAGTAATTTAGAAAAAAAATATAACTTAAAATTGAAATGTGATCGGGGAAAAGTTGTCACCATTCATCCTTGATAAACTTCAAGATAAGGCTTGTTTGACTTCCTGAAAGGAGAAATGTTTAGCTCCTGTCTTCTGAAGCGCTACAGAATGGCACTGTGTCATTTTTTCCAGAATAGTGAGTACTAACATATTTCATGAGGACAATTCTGTTGCTTTCGTCCAGGATATTTGAAGCCATCATTTCTTAAGCAGTCTGTGAATAAATGTTTCTGGCTTCTTGGTGTGTTTTTTTTTCAGTGGACATCATGTTTTGATTTGAATTACTTACCAGTAGGGTTATGTGCTGTTGATTTTGACTGAATTCTTCACTAATCCTACTGCATGTGTAGTACCTATTTACCACCCATAGCAACTCTCTGTTAGTACCAACAGCAAAGCAAATGGCAAATTAGCCATAGTTAAATCCCCAGTCTGGGAAACCACATCAGACATTTTCCAGTGTGAACAATGTACAAATTGGAACCAGACACAGTGTGCCTGAGAAAGAGCAGTAAGAGTAGAGTCACCTGGAAGTGATGTGTTGGCATGTGACCCCCAATAAATGCCATTGATGATATCGTAAGTTAACGGTGCTTCCCTGGGTATTTAAAACTCAATCCTGCAGCCCTGAACAGTGTTAAGGTCCATGTAAGATGAAGTTTTAATCCCATCAAAAGATCTGGCCTTGTTCTCTTAAAAAAGCAACCAAGAACATCTCATCCTTACACTCTGTGTATGCTGGAGGCCCCTAAATTAGCTCATCCACTGCTATGGATAAATCTCATTTTCATCCACTCCTTCTTATTTTTCCCATTCTTCAAACGTACAACTTGCTATTACATTTAAACCTCTCCTTTCAATTTATTTTTTCCAATTCCCTTCCTGTTTTCAATGGAGTTCTCCATTGCTCTCTCTGGGGAGAGCCGGAGGCTCCAGCTGTGCACAGCACTGGCAGAGGTTTAAGCTGCTTTCCCCTTTTCTGTGTGGTGGGGATGGCTGTGGGAGCTGTGCCTCTTTCTATGCATCCTGGCAGCATGACAGTTTCATTTTTAAGCTATTTCCTTTCCCTAAAGTCCATATGATTCTCATTCTCTGCTCTTCAATGTCAACTTATTAATCACTCAGGCTCTCGTCTAATACTGGATAAGACTATAAGCCTCTCCTTGCCTGCTTTTCATAAGGCTTCCATGTATCGTATTAAGTTTGTAGTATTATTTCCTGACAAAAATGAGCTGAGGTAATAGGTAATATTTCATTACCTTTTGTACTTTTTTCTTTGTTTTTTTTTTATTGCACCACATTTTTATACCAGTGCATATTTTTAGTGAAGTTATTAAAAATACTGCCCTCTGGCTATAAACAGGCCTATTTTCTGGTGCTGATGAAATCATTTTACATTTGTTTTTTGTAAGAGGAAATCATAGTAAATACTTAACTTTTATTATCTCAGTTTGGCTACACTTTTAAAAGCTTAAAAAAAGAGAGAATATAAATGAGATCATAATATTTTCTTTTGCTGGCTCTTTGCTTTGTAAGGCCTTCCAGTATATAGTATGCTGGAAATATCATCCACACCTTCTTGCTGACATGCTGACTAAAGTATTCATCTCTACTTGAACCGTGCTGTTGGTAGCTGCGGACTGACAGAAGCAAGTAACTCATCCCATTGATTTTTACAAGAGAAATGATGGAGGGAAAGGCCAATAGTCCAGCTGAGTGTAGATGGTTTATTGGTTTAGTGCCCTTCAAATATGTGAGAGCTGAATGGGAAGTGCATATATAACTAGTGTGAGTCGACAGCAATGCTTGAAATCAGAGATTTTTTCACAGGGAGCCATTTTGCTGCTACAGCTCTACTGCTCTGTGTGTGAGGAGCACTATCTCTCAGCACGTGGTACATGTATGGTGGGGAGAGAGACAGGGAGAGTAAGAGGATGCGAAAAAATAGCCAAGAAATAGCCTTTCCTACCTGCTACTGGAGAATACTGAGTGAGGTGTCTTGTATTTTATTTTTCACCCAAACAGTAGAATTATCATCAAATCAAACAGAAGTATGTCAAAGTGAATATTGTTAATGCGTGTGTGTGGAAAAATGCTGCTGGACACTCTATTTATGGTTGTGTTCCCCTCCCACTAATGACCTCTCAGGGGGGATGTTTATCATTTCTGTTTCAGTCTATGAAGTGCATTTCTTTCCTCCCTACTTCTAGTCACTTGGTATGGCAATGTTCTCGGGGAAGAAGGAAACTTCTCAAGTTCTTGTTTTGTTGGGTTTTTTTTGGTTATTTTTGTTTGTTTTTTTTGGCTGTGGGTTTTGGTTTTTTTTCTGAGTCATGTAGCTGCATTATACATAAGAACAGGATCTCTGGGGGAAATTTTGGGACCATATGAACATGTCAGTCAAATCCACAGATGCCCTTTGTTCTGCCTTTTGGGTATCTTTTATTGAAGAGGCTAATGAATTATTAGCCAACTTTCTCACATGAGCAAGCCACAGCCAGGATTTAAGCTTATGCATGCATATTTTTCATCCATCCAGAAAGAGCACAGATCTGAACTCTTTAATTATTGTAAAGAAGAGACTGTCCCTAGGCTACAGTTCTTATTTCACACTATCTCTTCCAGGAATTTTAGATAGCTTCTGCAACTTCTCACATCTCCTAATAGATGAGATTATGATTCTCTATAGCTCAGCACACAGTGTCCGGGAAGTTTGACCAATTAGGCTTATTATTCAGCTAGATGAGTCACCCCATACATACTTTATAACAAGTGTTTAAATAGTTGTGTGTAGATGGGTTACAAAAAATGATGTTAAAAAAGCACTGAGCCATCCAAACGTAAAAGAAATGTCTTGTATCGTTTTACTCCTCCACAGAGAAGCAATGACAACATTTTTTCTAATCTGACTGGCAGTGATTTATAGGCCTTGCTTCCTCCGGAGTGTTTATGCCTTTGGAGTCTGCTCCTCTAGGAAGTTCTTGAACTGCAGAGATCTTACTTTGCAGTAACAATAAACACCAAAGTTTCTTAGTCTGGAGGGAAGTGGCATTTGCTGTTTGCTTTCCATTTTGCACGCTTCGAAGGCTGCACGTTACCATGCTCTGCCATCCAGTGATGACATCAAGGTGCATTAAAAAAGGTCTACAAATTTGATGTCTCTAACATGTTCCTTTGTGGGACAATGGATTTAATCCTCTTCCTTTGAGGCAGGGCTTACTGCTGCTTTTTGCCAGTGATACCCTACGTTACAGCTTTTAAGAACAATCTCTCATATGCGAGGATCATCATTCCCATGAGTTTCTGCCTTTGTTTCTTTCCATAAATACTGAAATAACATCAAATGCTCTTTTGCTTTTCAAGCAGATTATTCGTTATCCAAGTCTTATTACTTCTGGAGGACAGGATTTCCAGTGACTCCTTTTGTCTTCATACCAGTCCAGATACCACAGAGTATTATTCAGTAATAACTGAAGTATTAATAAGGTGAAGAGTGGGTTTCTACCCACTTTCTTGACTATCACTTAGCTGAAGCTTGTGACATCAGCACCCTGCTTAAGAAGAAACAAGATGGAGATTATTTGCTAATGGGTTTTGTCCTTGATCCAGTCAGACCCAGTGAGTGTAGGTAGACCTGTGCTAGGCCTGAGTTTGCCCAGATTTTTCTAGCTCCAAATAGCACCAGAAAAGTACGGGAGTGGTCTTTCAGTGCATGCTTACAACACATAGCTTCATGTTGATACACAGAACTGCCTGTTGGTTACTGGCCTTGCACGAATTGCTCCCTTTATTACACAGATAAGTTCATGTGCAACCAGTCTGACCTCTGTTAACACTGAATGCCATAAAGCTATTCATTACTGCCTTTTTAGGGAGACAGTGGTTTAATAGTGACTATTAGTTGGGTGACAGTTACTTACAGTAGTTATCCAATTTCTCCAGTCTTCCACAGTTCTTTCCTTTTCAGGATCATTTTCTTGAGAAAGTTGAAGTTGTTGGTTTTTCAGAGTTGGAACAATGAAACTATGTACTTGTCTTTAACAGAGCAAGTTGGGAGTGGGTGTATGGGGGAGAAATTGAGATATTTAAGTTGTTTTCTTATGAGAAATTTGTCTACCTGGAAAAATCATCTGCAAGTATTGATCATTACTTCACTGAAGGAGACTGGAAACTTCACTCTCTTTTCTGCAAGCTAGCAAGATCCACTTTCAGAATCACTGGCTGTGTAATCCATTCCTGTTCTGTGTGCAATGACAATGTATTTCTTATCATTAGATCAACAGTCTCCTACCACCACCCTGGAAGTGCTCTGATACATGCAGATCCAGTAACCACTGAAGTTAATTATTCACCACACTTTTAATAAGGTTCTTAAAATATAACCCATTCAAATGTTTCTGCTACTGAAATATACTGAAACAATTATTTTCCTCTGACCTAATGTGAAAGACTTCGACAAAATCAGTTTGTCTCCAGCCACGCTCTACAAAACAGACATTGATGCAGTAATAGTTCATTATCAAAATAAGCCAATATCTGAAACACTTGGCTCCTAATCAAGAAAGATTTTTCTGGGCCAGGGCCAGGACTTGATTTCCTGTTGGTAACAGCTTTGCTGAAATGGAAGATGTTTCCCCTGCTTGCACTACTAGAATCTGACTCATTGAGTCCCTTTGCCCAATATTCAACTAGATCTTTTAGTGAAAGGATCCTCACGTGACAGCCACTGCAATTCAATAGAAAGTCCTGGGCTTATATGTTTATGGGGAAAGGCTGGGAGCAGGTCGCAATGTCTTTTCTTTCCATGGGTAAGATGCCCTGAGGTGCGAGCACAAGGTGTTGCTGTATGGCCTCTGAACTGCCAAACAACTGCACCATGAGCATAGCTTTGAGAAACACCTCATTTCCCTGAAGGAATACATTTATCTACCTGCCCACCCTGCCCTTGCTTTTAAAGGGCACATCACCATTGTAGTTGTATAGGTGGCAACTTTCTGCTGCACGTAGACCCAGCCCCAAATGTGTCATTCCTCTCTTTCTGCTCCCCCTGCTTCCTTTTTCCAAACTTCCCTTCAATGCCATGATTCCTGTGAACTTCTCCATAGGATGTACTGCTTTCACCTGTAGGCTATTGCTTTATGCTGACAGTTCTTCTGCAAAGGAATGAATCCCAGAAAAATGTCATGGGGCTTTTCAGTGTGCCATTCAATAGCTAAATAAATGTAGAGATCCCTTTAATTGTTAAGTTACCACAGGGTAGGAGTAGCTCATAGAGAAAGGACTCCTTTGAGTGTGAGGAGGACAATTTTCCTTACTGCTTTTTAATACTAACAATGTTACCATGGTGACTGCCACATCACGTCAGCTATCTGGAAGATGCAGAGTGGCTGCTGAAAGATCCCATTACACTGACTAATCTGAGTGGTGCTCAAGGGAGGGAGCATGGAGAGATTTTTCTCACTTTGGTGGTAATTGCTACTGCAGCGGAGATGTTTCCAGGCTGCACAGCACTCGGATGAGCTGTGTGATCCAGGAGAACAAGGGACAAAGAGGAAGATCAGAAAGGCGTCAGTCACAGGGGAGCAGTGGCAATAGCGTTCAGGCAGCTTGTTGCACTGAGACCAGCATCGAGGACAGTATAGTGGTTTCCCGTTCAGCCTGTTGAATTCAAAGAGAAGCTTGGAGAGGTGTCAGTATGAAGGAGTTGAATTCAGTCTCCAGGGACTGATTTGGAGGCTTATTCACTCCCTTTGGGAGTTCTCAGCTATCATCAGGCAATCTTCTTTCCCAGTGAGCTCAGCTGCAGCAGGCATGTTCTTCTTGCAGGGATGTCAGGCAGCCCTCACTGCACCTAAGTCTTCTCCAGACAGTGATAGGGTGACTTGTCTTCAGGATCCATACTTTGCCTTGTCTTTGTAGGCTGAATATTTTCCACTGCAATGCAGAGGGTCACAGTTTCTCCTTTCTTGTAAATCCATTGCCCAGCCCCACCTGGTCTTGTGTCTGCTTACATCTGATGCAAACTAGCACCTGCATGGGTTCAGACTCTCACTTGTGTGCATGAAAGGAAATGAGAAATGTTGCTTATCATCTTTCTGTGTGAACTCAGAAATCATTCTTCTCTTCCTCTGGCTGTAATGGGAAGAGAAGAGGATAGGTTTTATCTGTCCTAGTTGGTCTTACAGCTTGCATGGCGGTTGATCGATGAAGCCTTTCATGATCATCAGTGACAATGGAGAGCTGTGAGGATAAACTCAATGTGGATTTGTGGAACACCTGCCAGAAAACAGTTATTTGTGATCACATCCCCAGCATGGTATTAGAAACCTTGCAAGCTTTCCTCTGTTTGGGTAAAAGTCTGTATTAGTAAGAGTTCCCAGCTCATACTTGACTTTCTGGTACAGGCTAAGTCCCAAGAAGGTGAAGCCAGGAAGAGTTTCCATGTTGAAAATACACACGAGAAAATTCTATTTTGATATAACTAGAGTGCTTTATATGACCAGGTTAGGGACCACCTAACAAAGCAAAGGAAAAGAAATAAAGACTTTTTTAAATATATTAAATGGTTAATTCCTTAAAGGTTTTGCTTTGTTTTTTTTACAGAAACACATAGACATGCTCTTTTGCAAAGTCAGGAAAAACACAAATATATTTTTTTTGCTATCTGTGAGCACTGACAGAATAATCATCTGAAGAGATTTGTTCAGGGTTAGTTTTTTCCTTTAATTAATTTTGGAGAGAAGAAGAAAGTTAATTGCCTTGCAGAAAATGTCTAAAAATGGAAGTCACAGAGAATATTCACATGACTAAGGGTTTGTGGGGTACACCTGCTGAATCTAAATTCTCCAGATATATTAAGGTAAGAAAGGAGTTACAGAGCAGAAACCTCACCTGACCCTTTGCTTTGGAACAAGATACTTAAAAGAGATTTTCGTAAGCGACTACGTGGAGATACTCATTCAGCTAATTACAGAGTATAATTGCAGTTTCCATTTAATCTGAATGATTTCTTATGCTGCATATTTGCCTTGAACAACACAATGCCATGTTTCGTCCTGGTACCTCTACAACCCCACAGTAAACCCAACAGGGTAATTTTCTCATCAACATTTGAGGTGGAATGAAATACATTTAATGCTAGTTTGGCTAATGTAGGAAAAGAGGTTGGGTGGGATGGAGGAGAAAAGAATTTTCAGCTGACTGAAGCCAAGGAAAAGTTTATTGGCTGTCATGAACTGCATTTTGAATGCTAAAAAAAATAATAATCAGGGAAGTGAAATGCTTCACTCATACTTTTTTTTTCCCTCCACGTAATGTTTCATTCTCTCTATTTATAATGCAGCACAGGCTGCTGATTGAATGTTAAACAGACCTGAGCTCCCTCTTGTTAGTACTTGCAGATGTATTAAGCCTGTTGGGTCAGATCCACAGCTAATGGAACTGGCCTTATGCCTTTGAAGGCATGATAATCAGCTAGATGATTCATTTTTGTTGTTTGTTTTTAAAAGAGTAGCTTTTGTAAGTCATTTGTAGGAATAAAGCTCCACATTTCTAATTTAAAATGGAAAGGCTTTTAATTCTTAAGTTACCTAGGGGACACTTTGCTCTCCAAGTCCTCACTTTGTGCTTGTATGAAGCACCCAGATAATACGTTCGTTCTTTTTAAGAGAAATGTGTGTACTGGAGCATGAACGCTTTATTTTCTGACCCCTGATGGTAGATATAGATGCTGAAATGCATGTGAGTATCTTGACCTCCTTGAAAAAACAAGCTTTCAATTTTTTTATTTAATCTCAAGAGTGGACTGAACAAAGGTGTTTTAATTTGTGCAAGCTCAACCTTTGATTTCATTTTATCTAAGAAGTCCATGGGACTGGGGAGTGGAAGGGGAAAGTTCTCATGCCCTGGAATATAAAGACCTTAAATTGCTCTGGGCATTATAAAATCCAGTCTTCTGTTGCTGATGTCTGATGAGGAAAATGATAGTGTCACATGTAAGGTAAATATCCAAGAAAGTGATGGAAGAGGCAAAACCACAAGAAAACATGCCTGGAGGAATACCATTTTGTCCCTTAGCCCAGCACATCAATACTCAAGTCTGAAAGGTTTGCTTTGAAAATTGCCCCGCCTGTGGAAGAAGGTAATTTCCTAAAGCAGACAAACCTCAGCTTTTCCCTAAAACTGTCCGGAACCTTGGCTGTGGAATGGTCTTGTATGACCATGGTGCTTGGTTGGTTTTGCACACATGGATCCAGAAAAAGCTATGTTTTGGGGGCTCAGATGCTTGCAGCTTTGGGTGGATCTTGCTGGAGTGTCTGTGAGTACCAGTGGGGAGCAAGGTATGGAGTTGGGGCTGAGTGTGTGTCAGGTGTCAAAGCAAGCCAGCAGCAGAGAAAATAATTCAATCTGCTTTTCCAAAGTCTGTTGCCATGTGCTAATCCCTGGACCCATTCCTACTCAGGGCTCCTAATGCTTTCCCTGCATCAAATCCAGTGTGAGAGAAGTGGGGAGAGGGAATGATTTTGCATGTATGAGACTCTTCAGAGGTTGAGTCTTGGCAGGCAAAGGATAAGCAAGGAGACATTTTATTGATGACTTGATATATCTTGTATTCCTGTTAATGCATTTTGAAAGGGCCCTTGATGAGTTGAGGAATCCATTGTCATGTCCCACGTGAAGTGACGGAAGAGTTGTCACAGCCAAGACTTTGCACAACACAATGGGAAATTACAGCATGTTGTTGATGAAGGGTTAGCTGTGGAGATGATGTATCTGTCTGCTGCAATCCCACTGATTGAAAAAACATCTCAGATTAGTGATCTGGAAGAAAGCCTTTTTCAGCATTGCTCAGCTCATGAAATGGTGTGTCAGGTGTTATTAGGGCCATGGGTTTGGCAAGAAAGGCACCTTTATAAGAAGTGTTCCTGAGTCACCCCACTTGTTTCATTTTGGGTTTTTGCTTTTTTTCTTGCGAAGGTAGCAGAGTGACAGAAATAAGGAGGGAAGATTTATGACAGTTGAAAAGGAAAAAAATATTCTTGCAGGAGGAGGAGAAGACCTTTAAACACCTGGCCTGCCAAAATACCGATTTTTTTGGTGTTCCTAGAAACAATATTCTAGCATGTCAATATACCAGCCTATTCTGATTAAGGATTTTTTTTTAAAAAAAAAAAAATTAAAAGGCAAAAAGAAAAAGCAAACCAAGCAGAGATTTTTATTTATCCAAGTAGAAATTTACTAATATTCACTGGTGGGAGCATCCTTATTGAAAATGGCATTTTAGAACTTCCATAAGGAATATTGAATTTTGGAAACCAAGCCATGAAATTTTCCATTCAAGGGGTTTAACTTGGCACAGGAAGACGTCATGCAGACCACAGCTGGCACCAGACACAGTTAAAAAGATCTGAGGCTATTAGTGCCTAAACAGCCACTAGAAATTATATTACATGATGGAGACATGCTAATATAATTGAGCAAGCTAGTTATTGTGTGCATAATTTAATTATTTGACAAATTGCTTAGAAACATGGTGTTCTTGTTCCACATTTGTGCTGCACTCACAGTATTACAAGGTGCAGAAGAGATGAATTGCTGGTGGGTACATAGTCATCTCAGAAGACAGACATTTCTTTTTAAGAGTTACAAACTTGGAGATGTTCACTGGTGTAGTTGTGGTGGGGTGATGTATGCACAGATGAGTAGAGCCAATGGGGACATGGCTGGCATAGCAAACCAGCACAGGTAGAGATAGTGCTCTTCCTAATGGATACCTTCGAGGCTTTAGAGTGGTTGAAGTAATGACCTTCTTTTTTCTCTGTCATGTTTTGGACTTAGATTGCTGGACTGTGTGAGCTGAAAGGAACTCATGAAATAGCAGACATTTGTGAGATGTTTTCAGACCCCAAGATTATACCACCCTCATGGATGGTGTTCAGTGTTCTTAGGAGAATTAGGGCCAAACTGGTTTATGGTTATGAATTCTAAGGTAAAGAACCAAAAGAACCCCATCCCTTAAGAAGCCATCTAGTACTACAGAGTATTTTCCTACAGCTCTGAAGATTTAGGTATATGACAAGGACGTTTCCCTTGCACAAAGCTTTTTTTAGGGATTTTTCCATCTTTACCTGGGAATCAAAATGATCTTGTTCACAGTGACACACGACTCTACACTTCTGGGAGTGTTAACTCTTCTCTGGGTGCTGCTTGTCTGGCTGGTTTTCCTGTGGACAGCAGTGCTTTTCCTGGTTGTGGCCTCCTCTTGTTTGTACTCCTGTTTTGAGTGTACATAAGCACAGATATTGCATGCTCTCAGCAGGAGAAAGGGTGTCCAGAGTCAAACCTTTGTTTGCCAGGTTTAGAAAAAAAGAATCATGCTTGAAATCTAAGAAGTGCCACTCACACTCATGAAAACCCCTGCTTGCTTGCCTCTTAGAGGGGCTGCATGAGATTAGAAGAGGTGCTCTGTGGTTTTTTCAGACAGATTGATATACATCATATCATCTTATTGCATCCTGAGTATTGCTCCACTTAGGTGACAATTGGAAGGTGGTTTCAAACACCTGGGTACCTGGAGATTATTCCTGATCTGCAGACAGCAGGTGGTCCTTGCTGGGTTTTCCAAAGCTGGACTGAATGCAGCTGTTTTCCCCCCAAAGAAAGGGGAGCACAGAGATTTTCCAAATAAATTTTGGACAGCAAAGGATGAAGCTGCTACCTGAGTATGAGCAGTGATGGGTTTGCACTCTAGTAGTGGAGCACAAGGATTGCAGTGCTGTACCAGACTAGCTGACCATCTCATCTGGAAAACCATTTTAGTGACCCAGAGGCAGATGTGTCAAAGCATGTGTGAAAATCCAAAATAGACAATTTCTTACCCCTCTGAAGACACCTGAGCCTACAGAAGGTTTCTATTGATTCAAATGACCTGTAAGAAATGAAAGGTTTAGACACCTGTCTGCCTTGGTGACTCTGGGTCTAAATGCCATCAAATAAGAGAACTTGGTGGGGGAAACCAGGGCAGTGCCTTTTGATTTATTAAGCCTTACTTCTAGCCATATGGAGGCTCACCATGTCAATGTCTCATCCTTTTGGAATATTACTGAGTTCCTTCTTCCAACCACATTGTACAGAGGAAAATTGTTAGATTAATTGTGATTAATTTCATAGATTAATTGTGGTTTGGGTTAGAAAAAAACAACCCTTTGCTTCTTCAAAAGGTGTTCCTTTGCAGTTTTGAAGGATTTTTTTCTCCTGTGTTTCCCCGTGAGGTGGCTTGCATTTGAATGCCCATGTTATTTTCATTCCCCATCCATTTTTTTTTTAACCATTTTTATGCTGAGTCCTTGCAGTGTGTGACAACCATCAGCAGAGCCTGTGAACAAAACATAAAGGTGGAATGACAAGCTCTGACACCAGGGCCATGATTCTAAGTTATGTTCCCCCAGCTGCTAATGCAAGAAATGTAAGTGGGAAGAAAACCACACTCCTAGCAACTCACCAGCTCAGGTTGGATGCTGAATACTAATGGAGAGCTGTCTGCATCCCGTCCCCACTGGGGAAAAAAATATTTGTCAACTCAGTTCAAACAGTGCATAAATTTGAGGGAACTGCCATCTGCTGACAGACCCTTCCCCCACCTCCTGCCTGAAAATCCTTCCTTCTGCATATCTGCTTTGTGCATTAGTGTTCCCATCGACCTCTGCTCAGAATCCGCCTTTCTCTGCTTCCTTTTTTCTTCCAGGTATTTCCAGAGAGTTCAGGTTTTCCAGGACTCGGGTACTGGAATACCTCACTGGTTTGTGTAGCAGTCAGTACCAGCCCAACGCTGGTCCGTAGCTACTTGGAGGCTCTGTAGCTCATCAGTTCTCAGTACTGCTGTCAAAGGTCCTAAGGCTCAATTTTTGGAGGGACCGGCAGCTCCCCGCTCATGTTGCCTTCCATGAGGAGTGAAGGGTGCACACCCTCCCTGAATACTAAGGGCACAAACCAGAACATTTTTGCCAAGAAAAACAATAGGGAATAAAATGTAGAAACCTTGCAATGGAAAAGGCTGTTAAAAGAATGTCCTGCTGCTTGGATGTGACATTGTTCTTCAGTTCGCTTTTAAATAAGGCTTTTCATTGTAGCCAGAGAGGACAAAGGGGAAATCTTGATGAAAAAGAGAACTGCGTGGGCAGCTGTTGAAGTCAGAGGGAGTAGGAAGGATACTTCAGTGGACATGATGAAAATTGGGTTAACTGGAACACTACTGCCATTAGATAGCATCTCACTGACTGGAGCAAAATTTAATGGCAATTTAGGTCCTGTTGCCTGATGAGGATGTATATTTTTTTAATCCACGCTATGGTAAAAAATGCAAGATGTACTTAATCTGTTGGAAAGGTGGGGAGGGACCCAGCCAAGTGCACTGTTGTTGTTGATGGGAAGTTGACATCATCTTACACAGATGTTAAGGGCCTCTTTCCATGTTTTGTGGGGGTTGGGGATTTTTTTGGTGTGGTAACAATGTTCTGTCTTCTCCATTCCAGCAGACACTCCCCTTTTAAGGAAACCTTTGGGAATCATAGAAGACTTTGGGGAAAGGGCAGCAAATCCCCCCTTCTTTTACTCATTCAGGCAGTCACACATGACAGATTAATGCCTGCAGCACTTCTAGGTTTTATCTGCTCACTAAATTTTATTTCCCCTCTGTGAGTGTTTATATTGCTTAGAGACTGCCAAGGTTCATGTTAATCATAAAAAAAAGTGGAGGTTTATTAGGTATTGCAGCTCTGTGATTCTTTGGTGTTTGAATGTTAATGAAGCTCTGTGTGCTCTGGAATAGCTAGAGAGGTAGATCTTAGTTCTGTTGTGCTAAAATATCTGGGGGGTGAATTTTTCTTCCCTTTCCTCTGGGTTTTAACATCTTACAAGACATTTCATCCCAGAGCAATTTTACACTCTGTATCATCATGTGTAATATTGTGTCATGCTGTAATTTTGCCAGTGTGTGAAACGGCAGGAGGGAGGTGAAAATGGGCTCAATTACACCCTGGAGGGAGGGGAGAGCTCAGCAGAGACCTGCTTCTGGGAGGTCATGAATTGGGCGTCAGCAATTTGCCAGAGCAAACCGACAGAGCAGAGTGGAATTCATTGTTTTTAGGGGCTCAGTGAGTAGACAAGAGGGATGGAACCAGTCAAATCACATTACCAGTGGTCATTCCCATAGGCTGTGCCTGTACATGGGATTTAACAAAAGAGGGGACATGCATTCTCGCTCCAGACAGCTTGATTCTTTCTTCTTCTGTAGGCTAAAGAAAGAACTGGGCCATCTTAACTGGCTCAAGGTGAGAAGCCTTCAAAGCAACTTGGTGGCAACTCTGGGGGAAGGCAGACACAGAGTCATTCTGGGTGAGGGAGACATCTGACAGTTGAGGGGTGTTCCCCTTTCACAGCCTCTTCTCTGCATGCAGTCAGCCCAAATGGGCTCCTCTGGAATGGATGAAACACTGATGTGGAGCAAGAGGAGGGAACCAGGTAGACATTAGGGTGGGAGGAATCACAGCCCAGGGTGTATGTGTCCTGCTGGTGTGCAGCTCTTGCCAGCCCTTATGCTGAATGTTGTGTATACTAAAGAAAGCTAGAGGGTGAGCAGCTGCCTGTTCCTCAGAAACAAGAGGTACTTTCTCACTGAGTTATACTCTATGGATTCAGTCTAATTCCACTGCCCTTGGTCTCTTCCTTTGCCCTGAGCACAATTTTTTCCTTCAGCTTAACCCAAGCAAGATTTCTCTTTTCATTGTACATTGTATTCAGGACGGAGCAAGCAAACTGGAGAGATGACTATTTCTTATTTTCTGAATTTCTAGCCAGGGCTGCCCTCTAATCATTGAGTTTGGTAGAGCAAGATGTGCGTTGCTTTAGTGCCTTCAAACTAACCTCAACAGGGGACTTGTTGCATTGTCATCTTTCTTACTGGAGGACATACCAGGTCTAACATTCTCTCCCCTTTTCAATGGCAAGTGATGATGAACACATATTCTACAGGGGGAAATGCTCTTCCATGCTGTCTGCCAGAGTTGGGTCACGGTGGGTCTTTTTGGAGAGTGGTCTTTTTTCCCAGGTCTCCTGTTGGAAGAAGTAGAGAGCATTGTCACACTTAACCCAGGAAGTCTCTCCTTTTGACTATACTTTTTCAAAGTGACTTTTTTTTTTTTTACTTTTTTTTGCGTGTCATATAACTTCTTCAGGGGCAGAAATCATGGCAAATTCCATTTCTATCTCCCTTGAATCCAAGTGAGACTTCTTCCTCTTTAGCGCTATGAAAAGCAATATGGTTTGCCCAGCTGGGAACCCAAGGGCTACCATGAAACTGTTCTGAAATATTTCTATTCAAACCTGCAGGCAAGTGTGCTTTGATGGAGAGGAGGTGGAGCCTATATTTTCTTGGTCAGACCAGTGCAATTTATGCAAGTGTAGTCCTTTTCTACCAGCTACCGTTTCAGCACACCAGGACTCTTTACATGGGTTCTTTTACAAGACCCAGCAGTAAGTGCGGCTCCCTCCCCAGCTGCCTTTTGCTTAATTGACCCATTTTGCATCAGATTAGGCCCCAAGGAGGAGGTTAATATAAACAGTTATTCTAAAAGGCAGGTCAGGGCTTCAGTGACCTGTTCATCATTGGAAAAGCCTGTTAGCCCCAATCTTCTTACCTTTTTACACTTTATTCTAAAATATTCTGATTTAACAATGAATTTAGTAATCTCTCCTACTAGATATAGTCTTCCCACGTCTCTTTCCTGAGTTTTGAACTGTATGTGTTGGGTCAGATAAATCTACCATTGTGGTTCTTTTGGTGAATGGCTTTTGATGTGACCAGGGAAAATAAGCAGCCTTGGGATTGGCTTCTGGTGCCATGATGAGAAAGTGGGATTCGGAAGCAAAGAAGTTGAGGTGGTGCGTTGGAAAAAAGCCTCACTAATCACTGTGACTCCTATAAACTCATGCCTGACCTCAAACTTCTGCTGTTGGAGGTTCCTCAGCCTGAGCTCTCACCGCTCACCAAGCACAGGAACATTGCAGCCCCTTCCCCATGCAGGCAAACATCCTGCAAAATGTGTGCTGCTGGTGCTGAGTCCCAGCGAGCCAGAGCAAGCTGGGGAGCTGCTACAGATTCCTGACCATGCTGCTGCCCGTGCAGCAGTTTTAAGTGTTTCCCCTACTGCTGTTCCCACCCCCATCATCCCTGCGAGTTCATTTGATTAGGAACTTTGGTTTGCATGGTAACAGGGGAGCCCGGGGATTATGTTATCTTTTTCATGCCAGTGCAGATCCATGTGAGACAGCAGCTCGACAGGATGGGCTGCTGTAAAGTAGGCAGCAGAAACCCAGAGCCATTTCCCTTGGGATTGGCTTCTGGCCAGCTGGGACTTTCTTAGCTTTGGGGAAAGGGAGAATGAGAGTGCGTTTGGAGGACTCGCTCGGTCCTTAGGGAGGACACAGCTCAGCTAATATCAGGGATCATGATCTCAGTCCAGACATCTGAATTGGCTCAAGAAACTTGCTATTGAAATTGCAATCTAGGAGGGACCTGAAAGGGTTGGAGAGGAGGAAGGTACAGCAAAGAAACAGAATGGTGTAGCAGAGTAAGGTACTCAGAGATGAGGAGAGGGGGAATATTTGAGTCCCCCAAAGAGAGTATTGTGTCTGGTAGCTCCAACACTGGCATCTGCTCTTGGACATGCCATGGGATTTACATTCTGGACTTTATTGGTGGTCAAGGTATTCTCCTTTTACAGCTTTGATAAACAGAGGTTTCCCTTTCTCCCTTCCTGCCTTTTGTGAGGTACTTGAGGTACAACTTACCTGTGTTGCATAGGCCTTCTTCTGGCACAGAGGGGTGTGTGCTACAAAGGCTTCAGTCTCACTGCGTGGCCGCCTACCTCTGCTATCAGAAAAGCAGGATGATTATAAAGGATCTTCTCTGCACAGGTTAGACCCTGAATGTGAACTCTGGCTGCTGGCAGATCCTGCTGGGACAGAAGGTGATGCTGCCGTTGAACAGCTGAGAACATGGGAACACAAAGCCACTGAGAACATCAAATGCCTCTGCAAAAGCCATACATTTGCATGGGGTTAAACACAGGAATGTGCACTTCTGAAGGTCTGGGGAGGGTGTGGAAATGCTGTGAGAATTCAGGGCTATTGGATCTAGCGTTCATTCAATTACCATGCTTAGTTAAGTACTGCACAGTGGAGTGAAGACTGCAGTCTGTTAGGATGGCTGTTACTATAAGTCATTTAATTATGAGGTTGCTCATATGCCATTTTAACATATGTAGAGTAATATTATCCCTCTTTTGTAGGTCACTATTCTCATAAGTCTGGCTCTTGCATTCCTTGCCTGCATAGTGTTTCTTGTGGTATACAAAGCCTTTACTTACGACCACAGTTGCCCAGATGGATTTGTTTATAAGGTAAGAAACTTCAGACGGATGAATTGCCTGAGATAATGATAGACTCTAATTGACTACATGGTTACAGTCTAGTCTGCTTTTTTGACCAGGCCAAACAGAACATTTGGAAAGAATGTGTTGAAATGGGAAAAGTGTTATGGGAAATGTGGACTTGCATCTGCCTCCGTCAGCTACTGTTACACTGTAATTGTTGGGATTAGCATTCGGTGAACCCTACAGACAGATGTTCAGGAACAATTCCTCATATTTGTGAATGGATTTATTGCAGCTGGAATCCCGTGTTTGCTTCCCACACTTTCAAGTGACAAGTTTACTGGCATACATTTTAATGCAAAACAAACTCCCAGAGTGCTGGCACATGTGTCCTGGGTGAAAGAAATCCGAATTTGCCCATGTAGTTCATTTTTAGGTGCTTTTGAGCCTCTTATCAGGAACAAAACCATGTAACGATGGATAAAATCCTGCTGCTCAGTGATTTTATATTGAATATTCACAGAGAACTATTTGCCTGGTTTGTTGAGATTTAAAAAAAAAAACAACACCACCACCACCACCAAAAAAAAAAGCAAAATAGTTCATTGACTCCTTACTTGACCACACTGGGGATAGTCTGTGGGCTGGAAAATAAAGATGTTGATGTATCAGTAGTTCTGAATTATTCTCTTAGGTTATATAAAGATGAAGTTACGAATAAGTAATTAATTACAGAATCACATCCAAACCTGAATTTCTGAAGATATTTTGGACTCATATTTCATCTAGGCACATTGAGCTGGGAGTTGAGGTATCTCAGAATTTAATAATAATTGTACCTGGGGTCTTTTGTGTCCTGGGTGCTACTTTGACTCCAGTGAACACCAACCAGGCCAACATTAGTTACCATTTGACTGCTTTTTTACAGCTGTTGCAGAGCGAGTTGTTTTATCTGTGCAATCCTTAGCACACACGTGTCCACACTGGTGCAGTGGAGATGCATGGGCAGGGTCTGCAGAGGCAGAGGAAGTGCTGACAAGGTTTGGCCAGTTGGGCTGCACTTCCTACCACCCCCAGCCAAGGTGGCCATCCCACAGGTCAGCAATAACAGACTGTAAGAGAGCAGCATGTAAGCAGCTTACTCTGCCTCTGCCTGTCCTCTACTTGTCCAAAGATTAATTCTGGGCTTCGCTCTACAGAGCTTTCAGACCAGCATGAGATAAGAGCTGCTCAGCCAGCCCTGCTAGGACTCCAGCAAGTGGCCTCAGTCTCTGTGCATGCCAGTAACGTACCAAACCAGTCAGACCTTCCTTTTACAGTCCCCATTTCCCATCCATGGATGAAATCAGCCTGCAATCAGGGTTGCCAATAGCAACAGGTTTTGAAGGCTGCTGCCTGACTCCAAACTTTGTGCATTCCCACAGTGCTGAAAGGCAGTGGAGGCTGTGCAGCAGATGCTCTCGCTGCAGCAAGTCTGAGTCAAACGTCATCCATGCAAACAGCTAACCCTGAGGTTTATAAAGTGAGAGCCTGAGGCTCTTGGGACCATTTTTTACTCACTCCTCTTGCCTTTTTCCCCTTTCCAGCACAAGCGGTGCATCCCAGCCTCACTGGACGCGTACTACTCTGCACAGGATTCCAACTCCCGGGGCAGGTTCTACACTGTCATCAGCCACTACAGCATGGCCAAGCAGACCAGCTCCCGGGCCGTATCACCCTGGCTGTCTTCAGGATCTGTAAACCACGAAGCCAAGGCTGCCAAGACAGAAGGTCATTAAAGTTAACCTGTGATGATGGGCAAAGTGGGAGGGTGGGGGGACAACACCATGTCTACACTGCATTGCTCTAGCTGAGGGTGCCATGCTAACAACATGACAGGAATAAGTAAAGCCCAAGTGCAGGAGTCATCTTAATGGATATTTCTTTTTGTGCATTGTTCTCGTTGATTTGTAACCGAGTCGAGCTCTTGTACAAAGGCATGTTTGATGTTGACTGTACCTTACAATGTAAAAATATTTTTAAATCATTGCTTAACTGTTTGTTAGAAAAAGAAATTAAAAAACAAAAAAAGCAAATTAGATAAACAGCCAGAGAGGATAGAAGCAGCAAAGAGGATCCTGCAAAGTTTTATTATTGCTGGAAAGCTGTGATAGAGGCGTAACATGCAGTAAAGGAACAGCTGAAATGTTTTTGAGAGAGGCGTAGAAAGAACCTGGTATAAAGTCATTGTGATGTTGTTTAGCTTGCCAAGGGGGGATATTTTGCTGTCAAATTGAATCTAGCATCAGTCTTCATTTGCTGATAGAGAAATACAGGCATCCCCTCCTTTCTCAAACATACACACGTGCAAACACACATGCACACACACCCCTATGCAGTGGCCAAAACTAATCACGTGAGATCTAGGACTTTTTAATGAGCTGCCACAGTGCTGGTGATCTTGGCTGGGTTCCGAGGCTAAAATCCTTGTTACTATTTGGATCTGGAGCAGGATGGTAGCAGACAGAGGCTACTGTAGGGATATCGTTAATATACTTCTGAGCACAGGACCAGGAGTCAGGAGATCAGGGATTTATTTCTGCTTCTGGCACGATTTGCCTGTGTGACCTTTGGCAGTTTACATGAGCTTCATCCTTTGGGACCTCTGTCCTGAGGACCACCTAGAAAGAAAAAAATACCATTATGAATTGAGGAGCCTCTCAAAAGTGCTAATAGTATAGAACAGTAGGTTTTTTCCCTCCACCCTTGAAATGGGATGCTCCTGCTTCCCTCCTTCAGCTTCAAGTACTTCAGTATTTAATGTCATTCTGGGTAATTAGAGAGGGATGGCTATAGCATGCTCTCAGAGTACAAGGGTCCCATCAAATCTCAGCTTGCAAACACACAGCAGACCCCAAAGCTTAATCCAGTCCTGGCCAATGTAAAACATCCTCTCCCCACTAACGGCATGTGAGGTTGGTGCAGACTGGTGCGTTTTATAAAAGAAAAAAGAAAAGATTTTCTTTTTTTCAGAGCTGCAAGTGTTGCTGCAAAGCAACAGGGAAGGCAAACTTCACATTTGACTAAGGCTGCTTTTTCAGATCTGTGGCTAGACTGGAATGGAAATTAGGAACTGTCCCCTTTTTCCTTTCATTGGGCAGTTTTGTCCTCCATTTCACATACACAGACACTAGAGGGTGTAAATGAGGGCAGAACTCCTCAGTCCTAACAGGCATCATGATAAATAACTGTATAGTGTAGCTAAAAATGTAGTGCCAAATGCCATTGTCTGATTTCCTATCTTTCCTTCCCCTTCACCTGTAAATTCATTTCTCACTCAAAATGTACAAACCACCCTTTCCAACAACAATCAAAACTCCAGCAAACCACTGAACAGTTTATAATTTTGTGGTGTATTTTTTGTCAGTAGGTAGCAGAGACTGAAGTATTTTTTGGTGTAATTCTTGAACTTTTCTGACGGGATTAAAATAAAGCTAGATGTGACTGAGCGACTCCGTGGCTTCTGCAGGCCCCTTTTTTGGCTACATGTGGGGTGGTCTGGGAGGTGGCAGGTTCAGTGTATGTGTGCCTGGTGCTGCTGAGTGTGGCTGCTGTGAAGACTGTGCCTTTGCACAAGATTCAAGGTGACTGGCTTTCCAAAGGCATTTTCAGGGCTTGCTGTTTTCCACTTCAATGGCTGGGGGCTTATTCTGTAGCATCTTTCAATTGCAAGTAGACAAATAGTGATTAAAACCAAGCTGAGCTTCTCCTGGTAAGTCTGGACCTTACGGAGGGACCTCCCCTCCCTTCTCATTTTAAGGCTGATGAATGATAGCAACATTGGCTGGCAGCAATGTCTCCTTTTCCATCTTCTCCTGTTGGAAGCATTCCTGTGGGCTGGAGCAGGCTTTGTAAGAAGGGCTGTTACAAAAAAAAGCACTGCAGGGAAATACAGCTGACAAACCAAGAGCTACAGCTGAACTTTGAAAAAGTTGAGCTCTGTATCCAAACTCTGCAGCTTGGTTTTAAACAAAACCACAATGGTATTCATCTCGCATTGTTCAGAAAGCAGATTGTATTTCCTCAAATCCTTCAACTCTTTGAAATGGAATGATACCCTGCCATTAAATTGGCTCATTCCCAAAGGCTAAAGAACAGTTTATAAAAACGTTTGGATGAGTTTCCTTCCAAAAAGAAGAAGTGTATTTGGAGTTGTGAAATTGAGCTACTGTAGGAGAGAAACCACTCTGGTGTTAGAGGTCACCACCAAGTACTTGTGAAATGTATTAAAAAGGATTCGGCACGCTTTGCAGAATTGACTCACAGGATAATTTGATCATGGTATTTCTATTGCCACTTTCCCAGTAATACTCTAACCATATGTTTACTTTAATCTAAAAAACCCAGGAATCAAATAATTTGAATTAAAAGGTTCTAGCTATTATTAGATAAGTGAGTCAGTGGGGATAACCATTCCTATTTAATAAAGGAAAGATCAACATCTGTATGGAGCGGGATGGAAGTAAAAAGACCCAAGGAAGACTCATGGGAGAGCAAAAGAAACCAAACAACCCAGCTCCAGCTGTAAGTTCCATTACTGTGAATGTTATTACTGATTTTGTACAAGCTGCAGTAGAGCTTCCAAGATCAACCGTGTATTTTAATCACAGTAACAGAGAGAGTAAATTGGAATGGTAGTACATCTTATTTCAGTCTTTAAAAGCCTTCTTCAAGGCTTCATAGGTTTTCAATGCTGATTAAAGTAGCATATTGGTGTTAGTATAGTCTCATCCTGGCTCTCATCTCTCCATGAAGTCTAAAGCTCTTGACTGGCTCTACAGAACAGTGCTTTTATGAGCTACTGCTTGGGTGAGGGCTCAGTCTCAGCACTGAATGGTACAGATTAACAAGAACATTCCCTGGGCTTCTCCCAATATTTATGTGATGGCCAAGTCAAGTCAGATCCAAGCTCTTCATCTGACTGATCCTGCAAACATAAGTGCCTTTGGGTGATCTATTCCATTATACTAGATTGCTGCAGTGGGCTCAGGTATTGAATTCACCACCAAAATATCCACCAAAATATGCTTGTGGACCACTGGGACTGGAAGAGATGATTTCTCTCTGAGACAGTCATGCGGGAGATGGGTGCCTGGTATGATTTTTTTTTTTGTCCTAGCTGGTGTGGTAGGAAGAGATGAACAAGAAGTGTCAGCATGTGACAACAAGCTCATCTTGCAGGGGTGGCATCCTGAACAGGCAGCAATTCTGTGGAAAGACCGACAGCACATGTAGAAACAAAAAAACCCACTTTACTAAAGCTGTGGTGATGCTGTGATGGGAACTCAGCTGCCTCCCCTGACTAAGTTTGGAAAGGGAAGGAAGAAATTGTGGCTGTTGGAGCATGAGAAAGAATGAGAGCAAGAGAAACAAGAGTTTGCTATCAGCCAAGACAGGGCTGGTATCAAAAAGCACTGCTTTTCTGTGGTAACCCCATGACCCTAAAGCACTATATCATGCTTGTATAATACAGACTGTCTTGTTTTGGAAAAGCTGCCCATTGTTGCTACACACATCTGCTGACTGCCATGTGCCCAGAGGGGAATCACTCCACCACTAACTTCCATCCTCTTGGGCTGCCTGCAAAAACTGGGTCAGAAAAGGTGGTTCCTTCAGCAGGACCACGTGGCTGGCGGGGCACAGCCTTGGAAAAAATGGAGGTGTCTATCCAGCATCTTGGAGGTCACTTTATATTTTGGATACATGTTAGAAAGGCAGCTCAAGATGCTGCCAGTGCCTCTGCTACTAGATCAGAAAAGGACCAGTCCCTGTCCCTTTGCATGCGATTCCCCCTCCACACCTTTATCCTCCTCCATGCTTGCCAGCTGTTCCTGGTTGGTAATAATACCTCAAGTGATAAGTGTAAGGGTCGTGCACTGAACTGTCTACAATCACATTTTATACGATTAGTCAGGGTTTTTTTTAAAGCACCCTAATTATTACAGTCAAACTGGATTAAGCTATTCTCTAATAGATTTTCGGTTCCTGTAAAATAGGCCAGAGAAAATGACTTACAGGAGGGGATGGGGGAAGGGAAGACTCTTCCGTTTCTATGGCCTTTGCTTTTTTAAAATGCCAGCAGTGGCAGGAGCATTACAGAGAGCTCACTGAGAGCATGGGATGAGTGCCCAGCAAAGTCAAGGGTCTCTGGTACTCAGCTCCCCTTCTTACCTGGACTGGTGCCCTCTGAGGGGCAAAAAGGATAAAATAATTTTGATTGAGAATGCTACTTTACTCAGAAGGGTGGATGACAAGTCATTTAATGGGTTGTGGGTTGCTGGGAAAATAATCCACAGCAAATTGAAGTACAGGAAGGTGATAAATGCAGTGGCTTTATGCCTGAACCGCTCACCACCAAGAAAGGCTGGGCAGGGTGAGTGCTGAGGAGGCTTTTGTCCTGCAGACTGTGAATAGTAAAAGCAGAGCAAGAGGAAATGGAAAAGCCTCTTAATGGCAGGTTACACAGTTCATCCTGGCGTGGCCAGTGCCCTGCCCTGCTCTGACATGGCGGGATTGCCTGAGCCATCTGCTGGGGCTGTGCATCACCTCCCTCCACCACGGGCTCCTGCCTGCGCAGAGGGGCTGCTGGAGCTGCTGGCAGCTCCCGTTAGCGCAGGTGCAGGGGTCAGGAACAAACGCCCTGTGGCTCCCCTTGCTGATAATACAAAGTGTGAGCACCACTGGTGTGAGCGATAATGAAAACACCACAAACCAAAGCAGTCATTAATAAAATATTTACACCACTTGGGCAGTGGCGTTTTAGACGGACTGTGTGCTGAGGCTGCCCCATGGCAATCGGTGACTGATGGTGACGTTTTTACTTATAGCTCCCCTGCCCTCCTCCATCAGCACAGCTTATGGAAGGCCAGTGTTCACCAGCTGCAAATGGCCAAGGGGAGTCTAGCCTTTCACAGTCCTGGGGTTAAAAAAAAGCCAAGTTCATGCTACGTGGGCCTGCAAAGTCACAGCAAGCCCAGCTCTCCTTCAGAGTCTGTAGGTGCATGCCAGCAGGTTGCTTTAAGCGACAACCCAGTACACATCTGAGGCAGGTACTGTCTGCTGTGGCAAGAGGAGTGATGCCCAGAAACAATGCCAGCTTGTGTCAGCAGCTTTCCAGCCACTGCTTGGCCAATATGGTGGCACCAAGTCTCTGCAGAGACTGATACTGGAGGCTCCCCCAGTACCATCTCCCTGCTGGATAAGCACGGCCTTTGGACAATCTAAAAACGCAAGCTCCCAAGCCCTCACAGTCACTATCTTCTCCACAATCTGCCTTGCAGGCCTACGGGTGAACCCCACTCACTTGAACAACAGTCAGTGCAGGCAGTTAGCTCAGCCTGTCACTCAGATGGAAACAGCACTGCAGCATTGAACAGGTTTCTGCTAAACAGTTGCTTGTTCTCAACCCCTCCAGTGGTGGCTACATTTCAATGGCGGGTAAATTGATTTCTGTGTATATTTTGTATGCCAGGTTATTACAATTACTCTTCAGGATCCTTTGGGATAAAAGGCTATTATAGAGATGAAAGCTCATTAACAATAAATATAAAGGGTCAAAACTCCCCATAAAAATGTATTAGAAACAGATTCTGGTTTGGAAATGTAAATAGAGAATTTGGCAGCAGTCCGGACTGGGTAGTCTGGTGTGCAAGACAGCTTAATCCACTGGGAAGATGTGGCTATTTTTATAGCAGCCAGTAGAATTACTGTGCGAATTATGGAGTTCTGGCTCACTGGAAAAAACAACTCCCCTCTGCTATCAAGCAAAAAGGAATTCTTGAGGAGGGAGTGGAACAAGACCATTTCTTCTGCTAAAACCAAATATCTTTTGTAGCTGAGCTGGAGCATCCTTGGGAATTTACAAGTGTTAAAGAAAAATACAAAAATAAAGGTGAAAGGAATTGTAAAATGATAGTGGAATGAAAATACCTAAGCAGTGAAAAAAACCTCACCATTTTTTTCAGTTATGTTGTCATGAATTCCTAAATGGGGGGGGGAACTGAACCTGCCTTTTCCCAAAAACAGTTGATGCAGCAACATTTCCAGTACTTTTCCATACAAGTACCTTGAGCCAACTTCAGCTACGTCACATTCACATGGATGTAAATGAGCCCATATGATACCAGTTTATGGCTCACTGGCTCTTCCAACACACAGCTTACTGGAGGTACCATTTTGTCTTGCAGAGTCTCAGCTATTACTGTAGAGGAGCTGTGGTCATGTCCCTACTCATAACAAGAGAGGATTCCTGGGGACTCTTCAAGAAGGATGCAGGCAAACACACATGGCAATGATTTGGAGATAGAGTCAGCTCCATGCATTTAAGCAAGACCAGCACTGCAAATGCTGTTAGCTGTCGGGTGCTAATGGCCACAAGCAGACTGCAGGTTGCACAAGCTCATTTGAGTAGAATATTGCTTTGATGCTGCAAGTAACTAGCATTTCAGAGGAGCCATTTTTCTCAATCTAACCCTCAGGCTGAGGGTCTAGAAGAGGGAGCACAGTGGGTTTATGATTTTTGCTGAGGAAGAAGCAGTGTCAGCAGAAGTGAGTTCCCGCAGGGCTCCAGCGCTGCTGTTCGATGCGAGCAGACTCGGGCTCCAGTTCATGAAGGTGTCGCAGTCACTTAACCTTTAAAGATGTAGCATCCCCTCCTTGCTCTGCATTATCCCTTGGGAAGGCATTTTTTCTGATGTTTTTGATCAATTGACATAATCACTGAGACCTTAAGATGAGTAATTAAGATGTTAAAGTCTTTGGCTCATACAAATTACATTAATCTGTACACGCTCCACATCTGTGCTGTCATCCTGCCTGGCAACATGCCCCATTATCTTTTTACTTCTGTGTCTTGATCTTGCCTAAAAAAAATACAACAAAGTTCTTTAAAAAAAAACCCAAAACACAAGAAGACATGCCACTTTAACCTCTTAAAACTAAATAAACAAAGGGGAGACAAATATATTCTGTACCTTACTCAGCACCAGAGTTTCTTGTTGCTCTTCCTCACTGCATTCAATCTGTGTGGCACAGCAGTGCTTGTCTATAAAAAAGGGATGCCTGGCTGTCTCTTCAGCCCTTTTATTTCCATTATATTTTGGTATGTTGATGATGGAGAAGCTGTTGATATTTGCACTGACACATATTAATAACATGCCCAATGGAGGGAGAAATAAAACATTCGGGTCCCTACAAAAGCTAATATTTTGTAGGTATTGCTGGTTGCTTCTGTGAAAAGTTATTACGAGGCCCATTAAAACTGCAGCAGGCCTGGGAGGGTTTGAGTGCAGCATCAGAGTCTGAGCGACAACAAAAGGACGCAGTCAGGCTGTGAACTGGCACCTCTGCTGATGTGCATGCATGGGCATGCTCAGCATGCATCAGTCTGCCTCTGGCTAGCTGTGTGCACGCAAGTGCTCACCACAAAAAAACACATGCAAACAAGAAGAGGCAACTGTTAAACTGGAAGTATGGTTTCAAGAAAACACCTCCTCCCATTACTGTTATTATTACTTTAAGGGTTGTACAGCCATAATCCACCTGTTAGCCCCAATTCTGACTCAAAAGGGACTTACTGCCATTAAAGAAATGGGTCTTACACTGTTTTTTTATGGGCCCCATACATGCTTTACTGCTGCACAGAGGAAAAACTGAAGACCCTAATTGAACTCCGTGTTTCCCTGCTTGTCTCTGCAAACACACCGCAAAAAGACAGTCCCTCAGAAATATGTGACTGAAGAGAGAGGGTGGCCAAAGGAGGCAGGAGTGGCACCTGCACGGAGGTGAAATAACTCACCCAAGGGCCAAGTGATGCATGAAGATGGTGAGGCTGGGAGAGAACAAACCCACAGCCCGAACCAGTCACTGGGCAGTGAAAAGTCCCATTGATGGTGAACTGGTTCTAAAGCCATTAGCCCAGAGGAATTGCAGCTCTACAAAAGAGCCCCCTCTCCCCCCAGCTTCATGCCCCAGAGGAGGTGTGCAGCTAGTGGCACCGTGTGCCCATGCTTCCCATTTTATCCAGGGAGACTCAGCACAGGTTTATTTATTCCAATCCCTTCCTCCAGCAAATGGCAGTCACAGTGGGGTCAGATACTGTATGGAGAAAATAAACTCTGCAGGAAAAATAAGCCCTGGGTGCCTAGTCTCACAGTGTGTCTCTGGGCAAGCAGTGAATGGAAATATCAATTGAGAAAGAAAAGGATATCCAGGACTATCTTCCTTGGTCATCACCCTGGCAGCAGGGCTAATATTGCAGCTCATTAAAATGTACAGGACACAGTTATCCATAACAATTTGCTCTTGTATTAAAATTAATAAATGAATGGCACCGGATGAGACAGAGCCACCCACTAATTGGTTTGGATTTGCAATGAATTTATGTAGCAGATTACAGCCTGACAATGCATTTTAAGCATCAAGAATACAGGTAATTCAGCCCACAGTCCAGCCTCAGTTTGATAACATCTGTGCAATATAAGTGAGTTAAAAAAAGAACTTGGTTTTAAAAATGTAAGTTGAAAACATGAGAAAAATTTCTTCAGCCTCTTGCCAAGCTGGGAGGGAGCAGAAATACTAAATGGAAATGGAGCAGTAAAGGATTTATTNTTCTCTTCTATTGAGGAAACTGATCAATGGGATTCTGCCTCTGACCCAGGTGAGCAGATCACACACCCACCTTGCAGTCCTGGTTCTGATGGCAACAGTCCCACACCACAGCACCACGTACCTGCCCGTTTCCCCATGCAAGAGAAACCAGTGAACCACACTGGGCTGCAGAGGGGGATCAGTTCTTATTAGTAAACAACATGTAGAGGGCTGAAGCACTGGGCTTTGTGTCATGTCAGTGAATGTCCGTGTGAAGTAACAGGGATTTAGGAATCATGGGCTTATAGGCAACATGATATAGCCAAGAGAAGCACAGCAAAACCCTCCAAAATCTAAGGCTAAACACCTTTTTTCTTTGCACAAACACAGGGTAGAGTAACATATATATATATTACTGAAACTGTCTTCTTTGTATAGTAAATATGTTCATTGTGAAATTTTCACTTTCAAGTAGCTTCACTTACCTCCAATTTGTTTTCTCCTTACATCAGTGTGGGCTCTTTTCAGCAGAGCACCAGCTGGGCACAGACAAGACCCAGAAGGCACCAACCCGCAGGGGCGCCTGGGGCACTCGGGCATGTTTACAGGGATTACACTGAGGATGGGCAGGTTGCAGGGTGTGGGCAGTCAAACCTCATGCACTGCAAGGCCACACTTGTTACCCCAAAGAGCAGCTGCAGGAGTGGTCGTACACTATCCATCACACTCCGCCTGTGCAGAGACAACATCAAACATCAGCCTCTCCCAGAGGAAGCAGCAGCTTTTCATCTCCCAAGTGGAAGTCTGGAGGTACTTGGCAATGCCTCCACACTTGTAGCTATTGCCTTCCCATTTGTTCTTTGGGTTATTTCATCCTTTTTGTCCAAGCATAAGTGAAAAAGTCTGTATGAGATGGACAGCCACCAGCTACAGTGCAGTGCACACAGCATTTGCAAAGCTTCACTGCTGGTTTCCGTGGTGCAGAGGAGCTCTGGAAGTGCTGCAAGTCCCACAACATCCCAGGACCTGCATGGAAATGTTCGTGGGGCTGGACACTCACTCCTGCATCACCACTCGGGGATGAACCACAGCTCTGTCTTCACGGCCATGCACAATCTGGTAAAGAGAGGTTCCTCTCCCTCCCTTTAAAGTCTGTGTGTCTATGAAAAAAAATATTACGTAATGTTCAGGCAGAAGAGTCCTGTATTATTATCTCTGGAGACATTCAAAACCCACCTGGACACATTCCTATGTGACTTAATCTAGGTAATCCTGCTCTGGCAGGGGGATTGGACTAGATATCTTCTGAGGTCCCTTCCAACCTCTAACAATCTGTGATTCTGTCATTACCTCATTCCATCTCAAATCCCACCACGAGCTCTCTGCAATCCAGCTCTCAGCAAGAGCCATGTAAAAAAAACCTGCAGTGCTGTGGTGGAAGAGAGGCTGTTCTGAGAATCTGAGTGACAGCCTCGTCTGACTGTATTTAAATCTGCCTCTGTTCTGCCATGGATAATAAAATTGTTCCTGGGAGAACCTTTTAAAAGTGACGTAAGACAGCAAAATGCAGGATAGTGGTGGTAAGGGGGGAGTTTATGGGATAGAAAGAGTGACTGGACAACAACCAGGATATTTAGAGCATTCAGCAGTATATACAATGATCAATAGAGTCTTAGCAACGATTGCAGAGCAAGCATGTACAGCCCTGTGCTGAGATGACGTCTGAGAGTGGCTGATGTCAGCAGCCCCGGTGCCCAGAGCTGCATTGCTCTGAAGGGGGAGGTTTAAGCAATCCCCAGTCAGGAAGAAATCTAACGACTACTGAAGTCATAAAACAAATAAGAAATGGTGTCCTATTGAACTGCTTGCCTTTATTTGGGTGGTGTTTAGGCTCTACTTTCCATGTCCTCTAGGCTCAACTGTGAAGTCTGAGAACTTAAACTGGGAAACCCAGTTGCATGGTGGAAACCCCAGGTGCAATGTGTAATGCTCCCTGTAGCACAGCCCATGCAAGACCCTCTTCAGTTTTAACCAGTAAAGGGCCTCACATAGCCCTGGGTCACTGTGGAGCCTGGGGCACATGTGCCCAGCAGCACAGCCCAGCTGGTCAAGACGGATCCTTCGGCTCAGGACACCGCATGGTCCTTCACTTGAAACTGTCATGTTTGCATTTAGCAGCAGGTCTGGACTCAGCCCTCTCTCCCTCTTGCCTGGATTCTGCCCTTAGAAAGGGTTCTCCCTCTGTATGCACCTGGCATGGGTTCCTATGTATCAGAGATTGCAACAAAAAAAATGTTGATTCGTGCCATCTGTGAACAAGGGAGTGGACACCTGAGCATTGCCAGGCATGCTGGTAAACCAACAGCCTTTGGTTATAAGGCTCTTTAAACCAGATTTGCTGGCTTCCATGAGAATACAGACATTTAAATGATAGTATGTTATTTATTGGTGGTTATTTTATTTTTTTTTCTTACCAAATGGCAGTTTTTCTCTTCTGCTTATTGAGAGCTGCCAAGGTAGAGAGGTGTTCCTGCCGTGTGGACAGCGCAATGCATGGAAGTGACATGAGTTTAAGCTTTGGTGCATATTTGAAATCAAATACCATAAATAGGCTCTTGAAGAACACTAAGGCTGTAGTAAGGGTGCTTTTATCTGGGATGTATCTGCTGTGAGTAATTCCACCACTCAAAGGAGGGAAAAATCTCTCTGCAATCACTTGTGCAGGGACTAAACAAGACAGCCTAATTACTTTCAGAGAGAGCATTTTACAGTATGTAATTGGGTAGAAAGATGAGAGAAAGTTAGTTGGTGTGGTTAGGCTGCTGGTCTGGGAGTTCTGATTACCACTGCCTGAGATGCATTTTGTGCTGGGGAAATGCCTGCTGTGAGAAATAAAAACCATCACAGTCATTTCAGGAAAACAGCCTGATGCCACATTCCCTCTTGATTGATAGAGAAACAACACCTTGAGGTTAAAAGGAGAGGTAGAGGCTTGTGATGCTACAATGGATTGTTCCTTCTTGCTCTCAGGAGCTGTAAGACCCCTTTGCAATGATGCTTGGGTGGGAGCAGGAGCAGGAGGTCAGCAGGGCCTCAGACTCAGCCGCAGCCGTGGGCTCAGCAGGGTGTGAGCAGGGGATATAAAATTTCTATTTAAATTCTATTTCCCTGGGCTGTTTGAAGAGCAGTCAATTCAGCTTCCACTGGAAAGAAAACCATTGTAATTGAGATGAAATGCTCCTTCTGTTGTTTTGTTGGGTTTTTTTCCCCTTTTTTTTTTTTCAATTTATTTTCCTCCATACCTACAGCATGGTTTCATGAGCTTCAGCAGAAATCAGATCTGTGCTGCACTCCCTTTGTTTCTAAAGTCTGTTCTTTATTTCCTTTCCCTGCATCAGAACTTTATAATGGCACAAGGAATGTAAGGCAAATAGCATCTTTCAGACACAAACAGAAGGCCTCCCTCCCAGTCACCAATTCCTTCAGACACACGGAAATGAGAAAGCAGAAACTCAAACTCTGTGGCTGATATAAAAACTCTTCCCTGCAGGGTTAACTGACCTGGATGCCCTGATCAAGGCTTTTCCTAAAGCCAGGTGCAGGCATACCATTTGATTTCCTCGGTGAAGATCAGGGGTGCTCTGCTGAAGGATCTCACCTGAGGCTGGATTTCTTAATTTTAAGGACTTAATTTTTTAATATTTGTGAGACATGAAATAAATCTGCAAGTCTGTAGTTTGAGAGCCACATAGACTGCCATTTACAACCAACCACGTGTCCCCTGCCCAGGCAGACTGCCTGATGCATCTCTTTAATTCAGAGAATTGGCGAGGGCTGGAGCTGCAACACTCTCTGTTTACAGCAAGAAGCCAAAGGAGCAGGATCTCTCACCTATCTTCCAGCCCATGATCCCATCCACTTGCATGGGGAATGCCACCAGCAGCTGCAACAACAAGGCTTGGCTCCGTAGTTGAAAAATCACATTTAAAAAAAAACCCAAACCACCTGGGTATAATCTCATGTGAACTGTAAAGTCTGGCTCAAAGGAGAGTGAGTGAAGTTCAGGGAAGCTTTCATGGTTGCGATAAGACAATGAGTGGTGAGGTGTGTTAATGACTTACTGCTCAGGCTGCATGTTCCTCAGAGATAACAGCAGACATGGAGGCATTATCGGATTAATTATCAGTGTAATGAGTCTGTACTATAAAAAGGACCGGATACTGTATAACCCAGAATGACTGTGGGCACCTGCTGACAAATGGCTCTAGGAGAAATAAGAGGATGTTACTGTCTGATCCCTCTGAATATAGAGCACACCAAGGCTATCAAACATGTCCCAAACTAATCCTACCTCCAAACTGCTATGATTGCAAATGGGTGGGTGGTGACTGCTGAGGCATGTAGAAAGGAGACGAGTGTTGGTGCCAAGGGATTTTTGGTGACGGTCCTTACACACTCCGTCAGCTGGCTCAGTGATGCTTAATTTGAATTTGATCTGGCAGCTCCCAGGGAGTTTCCTTTCCTATGCTTGAAGAAGAAGCCTGCCGAGAGCAGCAGCTCCCTTCCACGTGCTTTACAGGGAAACAGCGATCAGGTGCCCCCTTGGAGTTCCTGTGGCTGGCCAGGGAAGATGTGCATGCCCACTTCTGCAGATGGCTTCATTTGTGGCAGTTTTGCTAGGATAACTCAGGCAGGGAACAATCAGCCCTTCACTAAGGAAATGGTTAATTATCTCCAAGAAACCCCACTGTATGTCCAGGCAATTATCCTGTGGGTATCTTCCATTCTGAACTGGGCTGTTCAGAAAACCTGAACAACCACAATAAAGCCTGATGACACAGGGGAACTGAACTCCTTGGAAAGAGCATTCCTGTAGCTCCATCCCAGTGGGAAGAGGAAAAATCTCAGCTTCCTGAGGAGCTGCTGTTCACCTACTACTGTGCCAGGTCCCCACAATGGGGAATGTTACCTTAGGGCAGGTTCTCCGAAGTGCTGAGGTAAGCAGAAAAATCTAGCATTGACTGAAACCCCCAAGATTTCTTCTTAGGCAACTTCTAGATACAGAATGACTATTTTAAGGTAATTTTAGGTGTTTCAAATGCTTTTCTCTGAATCCTGTATGATGCCAAGAAACCTTGTTTTAGGGTTTTGTAGTAAATAGCACCAAGGATGGCTTTTCAGCCTTCTAAAACATTTTTCAAATTGTTTTTTGGTAACACATTTACCACACACAAAATAAATGATGGAGCAGAGTGGCTGAAGGGAATTTTCAGCTTTTTGCAATAGTCAGAATGATTTACTTCCAACTTCACCATGAATGAATACTGCATTCATCCCAAATTAAGAGACAGTTTTTTGTCTCTTCCTTGTACCACCCTTCAAAATTGTCTTGCTAAACTCACTTGTAGATCTCTATAGATCCTCACTGTGCTAGGGACCAAGGCAGTTCATATTAATGGAGGATCTGGCCCTTTGGTTTTTAATAATTCACACCACTGTTACCCTGTCTGTACTCCTGCAATCACCTGCAGGATTTGTAAATCACAAAGTAAACCCAAACTGTTGCTTTGCTGGACTGTACTAAGGTCTGTTTTTCTAATACAGTTCTATCATTTCTCTCCTGAAAGGTCTGCTATAACTCTCTTTAATAGTCTTATCCACTTTCAGCAATTTTCCTACTCAGGAGCTAAGCAAACTGAAAGGAAATTATTTAATTTACAGAGGTGTAAAATAAAAAAGCACCTATTTCTTCTGTTCATTAAAGACTGAAGTATTTTATTCTCTGCTCTCCTCACCTACGTTTTGTCAAAATATCAACACAGGGTACCAGAGTAAACACTTTTAACCCATATTAATTGTATTAGCATTCAAGATTAAATCTCTGGCATTCCAGAGAGAATGTGTATTTAAAGGATCACTGATGAGACCTGACACACATTTCCTCTGACCTTGGTCTGCTTGCAGCCACGGGAGTCTCAAACTTAGCTTCATCAGTTTTGTTCCCTGGAGGAGAATTCCCAGCCTGCAGTGCCTTCTCTCCCCAAACCCTGCTACCATGGGAAACCAGGGCGTGCAGATCCAGCCTTTCTGCATGGTGCTATATACTGGTGGGGGGGAACCTTCTGCTTCTTTTTGGCATAGCTAATTTCTAAAGTCTGAAAGTTTGTAAGGATTATGCTGAAGAGCAACGTGTGCAGGGAGGAGGCAGTGGAGGGGCGTAAAAAGTTGGAGGAGGAGTTGGAAATGGAGGATGTTTCTTTGACAGTTTCCTTTTCATATCATCATTTCCCTTTTTCCAAGTGCCAGAAAGTTCAGCATTTCCACCCACCCCTGGTGGGGGGGTTAGGAATAAGAGTGAGATTTTTTTTTGTTTTTCATTGTCTTTGTTCCACTTTGTTCTGCTACAGAGACTGTATCAGCCATAATGTCCTCCAGCTGTTAATCAGAATGATATACAGGATATTAAAAAGCATTTGTGCTTCTCTTAACTACAGGAGTCTCCAAATACCCTCAGACTGCTGTCTCTCACAGTTAGGCTCAGTGGCAGCTCCAGGCACAAACCAGCTCCAGTGCAGCCCATTGATGGACAGGGATCACAGCCTAGGCTCTGACTGGGGTATGAGAGAGAATTGCAGGAGAGACGTACGGTTTGAACCCCTCTGGTCACCACTTGCAGTGAGAAGCTTCCTATGCTACTTTGCCTATCCCTTTGAGGCTGGATGTGACTTTGCCAGAGGAGGTGGAATCATCCTAAAAAATCTCAGTGGTGAGGGGGCTTCAGTGATACTGCACTTGACCTGGGAGCAGGGAGAGAGGATGTGTCATAATCTGCCTTTAATCCTTCAAGTGGTGTGAGTCAAATGCAGAGGTTTATTATAGGGTACCAAGTGCCTCCATCACCTGTGGTTGTGGAAACATCAGGAAGGCAGAAAAAGCAAACAATAATCATGATCAGCCAGCATTTGCATTGAGCTGCTGGACTTGCAAACAGAGTGGGTGGAGGGTGGGAGGACTCCTGCCCACCTGAGAACAAGAGTGAGGGAGGTCTGGCAAAGCTAAATAGCCTGGACATGGCTATGAACAGCATTTCTGTATAGGAGAGGGGGAGGTGAATAAAAATCCCACTCCTATCCCTGAATCATGGTCCCAGGACTGCAACTGCAAACACTGTGCATCCAAAGCTGAACAGAAAGTACTTGGGGCAGCTCCAGTCCCAGGAATAATCTAGCCCAAACTGACCCCTGCAGTCCTGGCTTTGGCTTTCAGTGACTCTGCCCAACAAGGTGACTTACTCTTCGGAGTGCATGAGGCAGCTGCACAATATACCTATTTATTAACCCAGCTTGCAGCAAAAGCCTGCCATTTTTATACGAGCACATATATAATTTAACAGAGTCCCTTTCAAAAAGTAACACACAGTGGGAGGCCTTGACCCTCAAAGCACTTGGCTGGTATTTATAATCTGAAAAAAAGATACACAGTAACTGCACTTTTGTTTACAAATCAGACATTCATGCACCTTGCATGGGCTACTAAATATGTTTTTGAGCATAAGGCTGCAGTAAATTGTGCCAGCCAGCAAAATATTAATTGCTGAGCATGGCATTTCGAGATACTGAAGCAGCAAGACTAGGCTAGGAGAAGAGGGAACGGCTACAAATGTGCAGCATGGTAACACAACTGGGAGTGAGAGATCCTCCAGTGATGCTATTGCTGGCTTTCCCTATTTCCAGTTTGTGTCACTACCATGACATAACCATAAGGAGACAGTCATGATCAGTCACTGACTGTTGTGGAAGCACAAACATAGGGCAAGGCAAGCAAATAAATCTTATTACAAGCTTTCCTCCAAGTTTGAGATGCTGCTCTCAAAAGTGCATGGTAGATCCAGTTTCTCAGTTGTGTGGTGTGATACCTTTTTTGTGAGAGCCCAGGTGTGTGCAAATAAGTAGTACAATTTTTACACTTCTCATCTTTCTTTACAACTCTTACAAAGTTACCTTCATAGCTGCAGATGTCTGACTGTTTTTTTTTGTTTTCAACAAAACACACTGAGTGGCAAATGCCACAATTACATTTACAAGGCAGTCCTCATTTAGAGAATGAGAATTCTCTACTGAGAATCTGTTAGTCTATTGTTCATCTCTAATACAGCTTATTATCATTAAAAATTCTGATTCTGCAGCACCCACACATGTTTTCCTCTGACCTTTCTGTCAGCATAAAACACACCTTCATGTAGTGTCACAGCTGTGGTATTATATGTTGTGAATTTCTTCTTAATCCTTCTGTTTACTCTTGCATCTGAAGATCATATATATGCTTCTTCCCCTGTCTAAACTGTGTATGTTAAATTTAGGAGTTTTGATAATTAAGATTTAATTTTATTTTACTGAACAGTTTTTTTCCTTCTGGTATATATATATGGTTGTAGAAGCCAGTTCTCTCAGTGTCTCCTAATATCCTGTTAAATGATCCTCCACCACACTTTTGAAGGGCTTTTTAGTACCCACACTTGTTTGACTTCAATATTCTTCCTATATATTTCAGAAGACAAAATAAAAGAAATTATCTGTGGGTTTAGCCATAGAACTCATATCAGCTCTGTAATTCCAGAGTCAGTATTAAAAGAAATGCTTCTGGCCTCTCTTTTTTTAGGAATTAAACAGTCCTTCTTTGTATGAACACTGAGTCTGGTATTTAACTTTGTACAAATGCTGTTATTAAAATTGCTGCTACAGATGTTATTTCTCTTAAGGAAAGTCAAGAAAAATCCTACCCATTTCTATTCCTGGTATAACTTAACTTCTATTTGGCAAAAGCCCATCATTGTGGTAATGGCACCAGGCGTGATGTGCTGCAGCAAGGAACTAACACAGAGAAGAAAACGCATGGTCAGGGCACCAGCATAGCAACTCCAACAAGGGATGGAGTGTCAGGAGGTTGGTGTCCCCATCCTCTTTCTCTCCTGGAGCTGTAATGCAACTGTTTGCCCCACCAGTGTGGTTGCTTCTGCCTGAGAACGTGTGAAAGGAGCAGCCCCATTGGAGCAGGTCAGCTGGACCCAAGGGCTGACTGACAGCAGCCACCCTGGGAGAAGCAGGAAGAACCAAAGTGGGCATTGCATTGCCCCATCTGCAGGTAGCGATAACAAATTTGCACAGCTTTAAGAAGCTGATGTGTTCAGTTGGATGTCTCTCTGGAAACTTGAGTTAGCCTAATAATTGTGATTGGCAATGACTGCTGCTCACCGGGGAGAGTATTAGCAAATTCTGCTTATCAAGGGCACATTTAGGTACTGCCGTACTATTGAAAGTGGTACTCAGCAGTGCAGAAAACTGTCCCTGCTCCTTCCATGTCTGTAATATCCCTACCCTGCCACTTCCAGAAATTGTATCAGAAACCCCCAAAAGATCATGTGAAAACACATCCAAGATGAGCAGTCGAAGCAGTTAGACAAGAATATATTAGGGAAGGCTTTTTGAAGGAGTAAGACAGATGAAGAAATAATAACTGAGTCTGAATTCTATTTATAATCCCCTTTTTTCTCTCATTTGTAGGCTTTTGGTTTTTGCCTTTTTTATTATTTTTTTTCCCATGGCCTTAATACGGTGGATTTTTAAAAGCTTGCTTTCTTAGGTTGAGCAAAACCCTACAGTGCATTCTTAACTCTGTGCCTTAATTGACCATGTATTTAATCTGCTGCTGAATCAGATTTCTAATCCAGATGAGGAGATGGGGGTGATGCAGCTGCTGTTTGGGCTGGAGGGAGACAAGGCTGGAGGGAAAAGCTGGATGGAGCACAACAGGATGAACTGCAGCAGCCAAAGTTTCTCCTCATGCTCTACAACATCTGCCCTCATGCAGTGTCTGATGCATGGAATCCTGTGTTCACCTCCCTCAGCAGAGATTCTGTGGGGACAGGATCTGAGATTTTCATCATGGATGTTCTAGTTGCACAAAATGGCATTGTGACCTGAAAGTGTGTGGACTGCTTCCCAGTTGCAGGAGAGTGGAGGAGCAGGGCTAAGTGCAGCTCACCACAACAGGTACCCTGGGGAGCTTGCTGTAGGGTCTTGCAGAGCTTTCAATCCAGAGCAAAGTCCTGTGCTGCTAACCCGGCCATTCTTCATGGAGGGCCACCTCACAGAACTCCTCAGGGCACTGCCCTGTAGTCTGCTCAGCTGAATGAGACCAGCAGTCAGGCATTGCACAGCCATCTGAGGCTGGAGGGGAGCTGGCTGCTTGCCTCTTCCATATACCACAGAGTCCAGATTTCTTTGCTTTGGAAGGGACTGGGGAGAAAGATGCTCAGGGTGGAGGATACAGTAACAGCCTCCCCTGAGGAGTGGTCCTCAGTAGGAGAAGCTTTATATATTTCCCCTGTGGAGATAAGAACAGCCAGAAAAGAAAGTGGAAACTGCAGGTCTATGACGGTTTTAAAGGTGGGTGCAATGAAGATGGAGCTGGACTCTTTTCAGTGGTGCCCAGTGATGGGACAAGGGGAAATGGGCACAAGCTGCAGCACAGGAGATTCCATCTAAATATGAGGAAAAACGTCTTTACTGTGAGGGTGATGAAGCCCTGGAACAGGCTTCCCAGGGAGGCTGTAGACTCTCTTTCTCTGGAGAGATTCCAAACCCACCTGGCATCGATCCTGTGTAATGTGCTCTTAAGCAAACCTGCTTTGGTGAGGGGGTTGGTGTAGATGATCTCTAGAGGTCCCTTCCAACTCCAACGATTCTGTGATTCTGTGATGTTATTAACAAAGATCCTGCAGTTCCTGCGCTTTGTAAGGATATACGGAGCACCCAGGAGTTGTAGCTGCCATGGGGACCATGAACATGGGGATCTTTGCTGCTCATAGAAGTAGAAATTTGCCATTTCAGGAGGTCACAGGCAGTAGTATAGGCTGAAGAAAAGCAACTGTAGTGCAGGGTTTAGGGGTTGGGAAAATGAGTGCCTCTAATCAACTGCTATTTCTGCCAGGCAGGGATGAGATACTGGGGAAATGGGGAAAAATGAAATCTCTGAACTGTTTGTTGCAATATCTTTTCATCTCTTGCCTTTGAATGGGGCCATCCATTACAGAAATGCCATTCATTCAAAACTTCCCCTTGCTTATGACAGTTTATCTGGGCTAGGAAGAAAGAGGATGATGTTTTGCCACCTCAGTTCAGCTGTTACCTGCTGTTCAGCCCTCCAGAACCAAGCACCGAACCGTCCGTACAAAGGATGGCTTTGTCAAAATTAAACACAGTGCTCAGAATACAAAATGAAAAATGTAAACCATTCTTCTGAAACTTTCAGGACGGTTAACGATGAGAGCATGGATTTATCTAATGGGCCACTTTGATCATTTACTTCACACACTGTGTCATCCTGCAAAGGGCTGTGCATCCTGTGATGAGCGGTGGATCTTATACTCCCTGTGCAGAGCTGAGGATGATTGACATCACACAGAAAGGGGTCCCCAGATCTAATTTGATCCTGACAAAGAATTCTTGTAAAGAAATAGCCCCATAGAGCTTTACATGCAGTAAGGTAATTAACAGATCACAGGACCACTTGGGACATTAAAGACTCAGCATACCCAATAGACCAAAAGGGCTGTAAATTCTGCCAAGGCTAATTCAACTGTGATGCATTAAAATAAGAAGTGAGAGAACAGAAATAAATAGGTTCAGAGTTTCTCACACAGCAGCTCTGAGCTATTACTTTTTTCTACCATCAGAAATCTTATAAACCTGCAAGTGATTTTTTCTACTTTTTCACCTCCCTTTTTTGATTGCTTAGTTTGCACTGCATCCAAATGACTCTGGGGTGTATGACTTTCAAGAAAGCTTTTGAAGTAGAAAAACAGTAGGTAGAAAATAGTTGTAAACAGTAATTGAAAAAGGTAAGAAGAAAGTACCATCTGCCTTTTTTAAAAGCATTGTTCACTAGGAAGTTCAAATGTATATTCAGCTCACTTTGCATCAAGGAATTAGGAGGAAAAAAATCCTCCTAGTCTTTGTTCTAGCTCTCCAGATGATATGTCCCCTGATGCAGGCTTTGCTTATTGTTGCGGGTACAAGCAGGTGTGTGAGGGTGAGCAAATGGAGCTCTCACTGACATTCTTCATCTAATCAGCATATTTTCTGTTAAATAAATGGGAAAATATCTGGCTGAGATCTCAGCCTGTAGAAGAAGCGCTGCTGAATGGAAAGCAATGGTCTGCCCCAGGTGTTGGAGGGATGCTGAGGAGCCCTGAGCAGCTGGGGGGGGTGTGTGTGCGATGTCCTTTGCAGCATGGGCACTGGCAGCAGCACGGCAGGTGCTGCCAGGAGCGATGGGCAGCAAGGACACTCATCTGACCCTGACAAGTGTTCTGATAGCAGACACAGGAGGACTGCTTGGGTCCATTTGCCAGCCAGTTCCCATTAAGTCTGGAATTCAACTCTCTCTTTGCAGAAATGGTGCCTCCTGCCCCTCATCCATCTTTTCCAGCTTGCTCCCCACCTTCTGATGTTGCTATTTCCTCCTCCCCTATTCCTAACAGCATGGCTGTAGGAAATGCAAAAAATCATCCAGAGCATTTACTGTGTGCAGGCCACTGTTGCACAAAAGCAGCATTTAGGTCACCAAGATGTAACAAACTGCCAGCAGCTGTGGAGAAGATATTTTGCAGTGATGTATGACAGAAATTTCAGCTAGCAGAAGCTTTCAAATGAATGTTTTAAAGGGGTTAAAGGACAGTTTCAAAGGAGATCTCCAGCAGCTATAGACCCAAGTCATGAAGTGGCAGTCCTACTCATAACCCAGATTTCAATTTGCCTTAGTTCTCATTTAACCCTTCTTTAAGGACTAATGGCTCTGCTTATCTTCCAGCACAAGCCCTTGCTCAGTGCCTCCTGAAAATCCAGAATCACAGAAAGATACAGAAAACCTTAGGAGAAAATACATGAAGCTGTCTTCCTGCAACATAGCAGCGCTGATTTTTTGTTGCTAGGTAATTCATGCTTGTGTAGTACAAGAAAACAGCAGAGACAAAGGCATTTTGGCTATTCCACATCAATAAGGCTGGGAACTTGTGTCTAGAAATGTGTGGCAGCTTTGAAGGTCAGGGCAGGAAAGAGAGAGTTGTAATGAGAGAAGGAAGAGCTGAAGCCAGATCTCCCAAGTCCCTGCTCAGGGATTTCAGTCTGTCACCCTGCACACACACTTGAGATGGTGAGGAATTCACGGAGAAGTTCTCTCATGTGATCTTCCCCATATTACCAAGGAAATTGAGGGGAAATGCTCTCAGAATGGTAGCTGTCTGCAGGTAAATCAAGAATTCATTAACCAGGACTGCCCTGCAAGCACCCATTGGACTCTGGTGGCCAAATTTGGCAAAGCTTCTCTAGACTGCTGTCTGCTGTCACTAGCATTTCCACTTGAATGAGGAAAAAGGGTCCTTATCTCTTATCATTCTCTCAGGCTGATGTATTGCTATTTTTGTCACTAAAATATTTTCCAACTCTTCCTCATACACTTCCTTCTTGCAACCCCAAAGCTGCTGCTGCTGACTGAAAGCCCATCAGATGTTCACTCTTAGTTCTGGAGATATGAGGAATATCTGCAAGGGCAAATGGATTATGGAGGAAATTGTTTTTCTTTCCTGACATCTCTATTTTCTCCTAAGAGGCTCAGGCAATTTTGTGCATTGGCTGAGGACATCTGTTAGTATGAAATACTGCAGCACACACCTGTCTCCTGGCACGCGTGGGCACGCAGATGTCATGTGGCGTTAGATTTGCTCAGCTATCAGAGGTGCAGTTTGGCAACCCCCTGGGGACAAGCTATAACTTTCTTTATGTTACAACATACTGAATTCTTGGGGACATATTTTATAATTGTTTTATTTTCTGATGCTGATCATAACTGGTTTTACTGTTGTTAGTAGAGTGGTTTTCTTTGGTAGCATCAGCAATTGATACCATACAGCTTCCAAAAATAGAAGGAGGGCCAATTGGCAGCAGAACAGCTCTGTTATCTTAACAATAAAAACTAAAGTATAAATTTTGGCTCTTCTCTTTTTGCTGGCTTTCCAGTGATGCTATTGTGCATCAGGCTTGCATGCTGCAAAATGTAACAGGCAATGCATAATCTGGTAAATAATCTGATGTCCCAAATTCCTTCTGCAGAGTAAAAATGATTAAGACTTTTGGGATCATTTCTAAATTAACATCTTTCTTTAGCTTTTCTATCCCTCCTATCACTATACTGTCTGAATGCCAACATAAATAATCATTTCTCCAGAGCATCTTCATAAGACTTCAAACATTTATGGAAATAAAAAAAAAAAAACCAACTAGTTATTGTCTGAATAATCACTTGTTTATTGATGGAGACAAGTATGCTCATTTTTCTTGCTCTCTAGTGATTAGATTATGATAAACTGTGACATTTACTGATAAACTTGATATGGTTGGTTACATACTGCTTTAAAAAGTGGCTATCCAATTATTCTCTCATGTGCTGGCAGAATGCATTAACCACCTGTGAAGGATATTACAACAGTTATGAAGCAAGCAGCACCCTCTTCTTTAAACGGCTGTGACAAATGCAAAGGTCACGTATGTTCCGTGGCCCATGGCTGTAATTTTTGTTGTCTCCCTTTGCTTTCCCATGTTCCAGCAAAATCTGAAGCTTAAGTTAGAATGGTAATGAAAACTGCATTGACTGAGTAGAGCGTCAGTCTAAAGATAGCCAGGACCAAACTGGGTGTGCAAGAGAAAGCCAGTTTCACATGAAACCTCCAGTACTACCTGGTACTGGAGGTTCAGTGTAGGCTGAGATCCCAAAGAAAAATTCTCTAAACGGCTCCCTCCTTTCTTCAGTAAGATCTGAAGCTTCTGCTTTTTAACCTAAAACAAGGATAAATCTGTGGTCATGTAGAATTTCTGATGAGATTTCTGGACATAAAATACACAATAACCAAAAGCAAAGCAATGCCTCTGTGAGGAATGAGTGTCTCTGAGCCACACTGGATTACCATCATTCAAAGAGCAGCAAAGCAGGTGGAATACAACCTCCTTTCTTTGAGCATAGCCCCACTTGCTAACCTATGAGATACCACCAAAGATCTCCCAGGTCTGTTCTCATATCGAAGATTAACTTTGTATCTTTACCTCTATCCCTGACACTACTAACCCACCTCTTCATACTGTGACTGGCAGCTTGTCACTGTTGGCAGATGCTCACAAGATGCTATTCCCTAGCAGCTGTGGAAGGATGACTCCAAAACCCCAGGAGCAGAGGGAGACACCCCTGGACATGACTTTCTGTTTTACCTAGAGAACTTCATCCTCATAGTATAGGTCCTCTGAGAAAACAGACATCCAGTGACAGGTGATACTCTAGCTCTGCAAGCCATCTGACACTTGTCTTTTCTGTTGGTAGGTCCTCCTTATTTCTCAGTTACTTTTGTTCATTGAGAAAAATCATCTGTATCATCAGGAGCCTCCTGTCATGAGGCATGAATTTTAGAATGAAACAGTCTCTTGGCAGAAGCAATAAGGCATCTGGGCCAGCCAAGGAGTTAAACCATCCAAATAAGGTGATTTGGATTGGTTTCAATGAGGAAAGAATTCAGCAAGCCCCGAGGGAGCAAGGTATGGGATAGATTCAAAAGATTGCATGCAATTAAATTCTTGGCCGGTGTGTGTGAAAGGTTTAGAGGAACACTTCCTTTGTCCTTCTCTGCTCCTTGCCCCAGGCAAAGAGCCTGTGTGCCTTGACTGCCTCCGAGAGACTGGGAGATGCTCTGACCAGATCTAGGGCTTCTGGGGGATAGGTCCTTATTCTACATATTTGCTGCTTTCCCAATTGTGTTTCGGTGTTTAGATCATGCATGGCACCAGAAGGTTAAGGTTCATGGAGAAAAGAAGGTCCCTGGCTCTGCATGGTGCCATTCAGTCCTGGTCTCCTCACTATTTCTCTGCTCCCCCTCTCCCTCCCTTCTGCAGGCGACTCACTGCCCATGGCACTGCAGCCTGCTGAGCTGCAGGGATCCTTGGCTAATAACTGAATATACTTGGCTCCCTCGCTGTTTCACCACCTGTATGCCCCGGCCTTCAGCCTAGCAACTAGAGCATCATATATAACCCTTTGTCTACAGGGAACTGCTGCTACTTATGCTTGTGCTTCTGCTTACTTGAGGCTTGCTGAGTTTCAAAGCTCCCAAAACAATCACTGTTTCATGACACTCAGAGTCTGCACAGCCTCATGCTATGTCAGCAGGTCATGCAGCCCGTTTTGCTTTTACCTGCAGTTTGCAGAAACTGCCTTCTCCTCTGGGGTGATGGGGAGATCTGCTAATCAGCCTGGGCTGAACCTCTTGCAACTAAGGCTGCTGCCTTTTGAGTCTTCATGGTGGCCTAAAGAGACAAACTCTAGTGCAAAGCCACCGTAGGAAGCCCAAATGTACTGAGGAGAACCATCAGGGAAAGAAACTGCAAAAGATTTGAAAATTTACTTTCCTCCTAACTTCAGTAACTCTGGCATCACAGACTCACATTAGCAACCATAATAGCAGGTGAGCTCGCTGTGGTTGAGGATTTGAGTCCTAAAGCTCAGCAGATCCCTGCAGTGAAGGATTGATGAGCACCACGGTGTGAGATAGAGCAGAATACATTTAAGACCATAATAAGGCAATTTGTTGTCCTAGGATAAATGTCTCTTTCCCCTTCTGCCCCCCTGCTCCTGCAGTCACCAGGGGCAAAGGCATATCTCTCCCTACTCTTTGAGTGTATCACCAGAAGTGCATCTTGCTGAGGTAAGACACTGCTGCTAAGGCAATTTGGGGGCCCAGTAAGAGCAAGGAACCTGTTCCTCACAGGTGATGAGTGTCTGCTTCTCTGCTCCTCCCTTGCTACAGCCCTGAATATCTTTGTCCATGCAACTTCCACTACCCCACAGCATGTGCTACCCTGGAAATGTATTTGAACATAAGGCGTAAGGACTCTGTTACTATATTTATTGTTCAGGCACTTCGGGTTTGCACATATGATGTACACTGCTGCTTGCAGAATGGCATAAGCTCTAGCACAGAATATAGCAGCATGTTGCAGCAAATCCTCCTCTCAGATGGGATATTTAACATCCATCTTGAGTTAGCAGAGCAAGAGCAGTACAGGCAGGAGCAGCAGGGAGGCTGCTCAGCTCTCACTGACTGCAGTATCAGAAAAGCACAAAAGAGTTGGTACCTCACCAGCTACAGCTGCAGATACCTGGGGTGACTCAACAACTCGCAGCCTCATGATGCTGTGGGTGTGACTGCTGGGGTTGGAGCTCTGATTTCATTCACATTTATCTTGCAGAAGCAGAGCATGAAAGAGAAACAAAGAATAGATCTGGTTTATTAGTACTCCCCCAGAAACCAACTACTCCTTGTAACAATAATAATAAACTTTCCAATTGCATATCAGGAAAACATAAAGTGGGCCGCAGAGTACAAATAATGCATTCTGACTCACTAGAATATTAACTCAAGTTTAGGATAGGGGTATGGTCTTTGATTTTTATTTTCAAACTTGGGGGGTTGGTTTTTTTGGCCTACGTTGGTCTTATTTTTCTTCAACTATGTCTGAATTATCCCTTTCCCCATCCCCATTTAATATCTAATTTTTTATCCCTCCTTGCAGCTCTGACTCCCTTCTGTGTGTCTTACTTTATGGTTTTGCTTTATCTTTTATTCTTATGGATGCCTCTGTGCTGTTTCCTTTCCTCCCACCTTCTTTTTCCTCTCAGTCAGAAAATGCAGCAAACCACTTAATCATGTTCAGAGTTAAGCTTGTGATTGTTTCCCTTAAGAGTAACAAACGCAAATACTTCCTGAAGGAGACTCATAGTGTGAAGGAACCACAAGCTTGACCTGTCTCAGACATTTTCTCGGGAAAGCTGCTTTTCTCTCTCACTTTCTCAACTGCTTAGCTTTAAGGCAGCTGGGATATAAATAATCACTATCTCCATAGATGAGGCTGTTTAGTGGAGCCATGGCAGCCTCCTGTCAGGTCCAACAGCCCAGTGAGGCACAGGATGGGTAATACAGAGTTCATAGCACTCCTACAAGTGGGCAACAACTATTCTGTACACCACCGACAACACTTTCCAGGGTTCTTTGGCTGCTAGAGTATGGGAAATAGTTGATAAACAGTATTGTACTGAGTTTCCAGGCCATTGTCCCAATAACTATACACTAAGCTGCTGGAAACAATCCTTTATTCCACTGGGTTTGTTAATTATAAGATGAATGGACAACCAGAAACATATTAGCAAAAAGAAAAGAAACAAATGTGCAGTGACCATATGTTCCTGTAATTTATTCTAAATATTTTTAAGCTATTCAGAGCCATACGTCTTTGACTTTTTGAATGTTTACAGATGTTTTTTTCCAGTGTAAGGCACAGTTAAGTACATGCCTAACATCAGACTCTAAAGGACTTTCACTGACATCCTCTGGGTTTCTTGTGCATATGCACCAAAGAGTACAGAGTTTCATTGACCTAGCAAATTCTGTAATGCAGGCAATTTCTTGGCAACTAAGCACCAGATATAACTAAACTATAGGATTAGACAGAGAGTTGGGGTTGTTCAATCTGAAGAAAAGAAGGCTTCAGGGACACTTTATTGTGGCCTTCCAGTGTCTTAATGGGGCCTACAAGAAAGCTGGTGAGGGACTTCTTAGGATGTCACGTAGGGGTAGGACTGGAGGTAATGGATTAAAACTAGAGATGGGTCGATTCAGACTGGGTGATAGGAAGAAGTTCTTCACCATGAGGGTGGTGAGACACTGGAACAGGTTTCCCAGAGAGGTGGTGGAAGCCCCATCCCTGCAAGTTTTTAAGGCCAGGCTGGATGGGGCTCTGAGCAACCTGATCTAGTGGGAGGTGTCCCTGCCCATGACAGCAGGGTTGGAACTGGATGATCTTTAAGGTCCCTTCCAATCCTGATGACTCTATGATTCTATGATTCTGCTCTCTGCTCCATGTCTGTATGTGCATAACTGTGAAGTCTCCCCTCAAAGCCACTTGGGGCTACACAGAATACCCAGAGACTTGCAGTTCCATAGGTTCCCACTGACAAACAAAGTGCCTTTTATCCCATGGAGGGATATTGAAAATATCTACTCTCAATTAATGTTTTATTTTGGTGATGGCCCACAGCATGCCCTCCAGCAGTACGTTAAAAACGGTAGTAGAAGAGCAAGATATGTTAGTTTGGGGATGTTAGAGATTCAGGAAGGATTTAAGATGTCAAAGTGAAAATGCAATAACTACAATGGATTGGCTACTCTTAAATAATGTTCTGCAGAGCTAAAAGCTCAAAACCCATCAACACCTGGAAGTCTAGACAAAAGGCTTAGGGCATGCATTCAGCTCTTTAGAGCATGTCAGAAATCACTGGGAGTACACAGAAGCTTAATAATTGAGACATTGATACTAGTGTTTTCCATCTGTTGAAAGCTGTCACACAGATACTATTTCTGAGCCTACCCAAAGCAGGAGGATGTATGTGCAGGGATTCACAGGGAAGCAGGTTCTCAGTGAAAGTGTTCAAATCAGATGTACATGCACAAGAGAGGGTGCAGCCCCACATATGCACTAACGCTGTAGCTTTTGACACCTTGGCAAAGTGACTGACAAAGGCAGTGGAAGAAACAGCAAAACAAAGCTGACATCCAAGCTTTTGCTCACCCAGTGCTTGTTTTCTATGTTTCTCATTTGTTTGTTGCTGGGCATGTTCCACAGCATTGTTGATGACTGTGTGAGGTGACTGTGGAGGGTCATCCCCAATTTCTTGATTGAAACATCTCTTAAACTGCACTGGGCTCCGGTTACAGTTTTTAAAATTTAAAAGAAAAAAATTAAAAGTCTTGTAACAGAGGAGGAAGATGTTTGCACCAGCCATATTCATGCACAGTGAGCTCCCAGCCGTCCGTCTGGGCTGGGGACTTGCCTGTAATGTTGATTTTTGTGAGTGTCTTAAGCAGTGTGATGTTCCACATCAGTGGAACAGGTCAGCAGGCTGCTGGGTAGGTGCCCCTATTTCTAAGCTGTCAGTAAAATGTCTGGCAAGTTTTAGATGATTTTGGAAACTGTAGTATGCTGAGCTTTGTTAGCTGTCTTGGGAATAGAAGCTCTCTTGCTGCACCAGGAGGGACAGCTTCTTACATATCCTTAGATCACATTGTGCGTTTAACCCAGGATTACACAGAGGCAGGAACACCTGGTGTTTGATGGCTTGGTGTTGCTTGCAGCATGAACAAAAAAGAGAGAGTTTAAAAAGCTCCCACAGGGGAAAAGAAGCAAAAGCATGACCTAGTCCTTGACTCCATATGAGGAAAGAAAACATAAAATACCAAGTGTTAGCTCCCATCACATTGCAAAGATCAGAATTACACCCTAATTCTAGCTCTATTCCTAGTCCCTGTGTTTGTTGGAGACTTGACCTCTCTCTGACAATGCAGCCAGGTGAATGATCGCTGGCCCAGGGAATCGCAGGCAGAGGTGAGGAGGTTCTGGAGGGACAGGGTGATTGGCCAGGAGAGACAAGAAACATGGGAACATCTCCAGTGTATTCCTCCTCAGGTTTTGGAGGAGCTCCTGTCCCCAGGAAAGATGCTTTGTCCTCTTTCCTAACCCATGAGCAGCATCAGCTGATGGTGAGGAGTGGGAGCGCCTGGCAGGGAGCTTGCCTGCTGCCTAGGAAGAGAAATTGCAGCTTCTTAAAACAGCCATAAAGAGGGAAAAGCAATTATAATTTGTGAAAGTGATAATAGATTACCAGTTACCATTTAATAACTCTGCCAAGGTATCTTGGAGGATATCTCCTATCCACATATCTCAAAATTTATTCAATTTCTTTCATTATTCAGATTTCATTCTGAATTCACTGCCAAGAGCACCTTGGCACCGTGGAGGACTTCTAGTATTCTTTGATTTGTCATTTTATCAACATGCCTTGGAAATGAGCTTCAACTAAGCAAGCAGAAGACAGATTCCTTGCCGCATATTTTGTTTTTAGTTAATAGAGTCCAGAAGACAAAAAGAGGAGGGAGGATCTGGGTATATATATTTTTATTCCTGTGGCTTTAAGATCCTTTGGAAAATCAATTATTAAGAGGTGGCCCTTTTTGGAGATTCAACTGATATTACACTGTTCAATTAAGCTTATTGAAAGAGATTAAAAGATAATTTAATCACAGTTTGTGAGCACCTACATAGGGAGAGCATTTGATACAAGAGGATTCTTTATTCTAACAGACAAAGGCATTAAATTCCTGGAAGTTAAATTCAAAAAAGATTCAATTAGATTTTTTTTTTTATTTATTTTAAACAGCAAGGGCACTTTGCCATTGGAACAAGTGATCAAGAGAGTCGGGAAATCCTGGCTTTAAATCAAGATGAGATGAATTGTTATGCTCTATTTCCATAGACGCTCAAGTTTAGGGTTAGGAAGTATTGACCTGCATGCTGTGTGTGTCTGATGATTGTAGGTCCTTGGGGGCTGTCTCCTTTTTGCTGAGCTGAGCCCCCTGCAACAGAGTCCCTTGGAAAGAGGAGAACCTGAGTCCAGGCTCAGCCCACTGTGGTGTGCCTGGAGTGAAATTCAGATGAGGGGCTGTATCCTGCCTGCAGCACAACTGAGCCTCCTGGCAGGGGTTGGCAGGCTGGGCGGTTTGATGCACGTCACACAGAAATTGAAGTGTTCCAGGTCTGACAGAACTTTCTAGCACTGTAAATTCAAGGACTAATCCGACCAAAAACAATGACTGTAAGGAAATTTTTTAAAAAGTGCAAGCCTATTTAAGTCAAGGTTTAAAATCCTAAACTGATTCCCATGCGGAGCTGTAAAAACATAAAATTCTTTTCCCAAACTGTACAAGCAAGCTTACACCACAAAACCACTGGGAACCATAAATCTCCTAGAAGAGAAATTATTTTTCTCCTAATTTTCATGTTAGCTTCAGTCCACTGTCTTCCCATTACCAGTTTTGGCATCTAGGTGTAGTAGTGATGTAAACATCAATATTTTAATGTCAGAGAAGAATACAAAATGAAATTGAATTTCATTGAGTACAAAGGAAATACAACAATGTCTTTCCTATTGAATCCTCTGCAGATTCCAGATAATGGATTATTCATAGACCTTCTGCTCATAATAAGGTGCCCTTTATTCCTGGAATTTGAAGCATTTCTCTCTTAAACTGCATTTATTTTATGATTGCATTACCAAGTTCAGTTTTGACACAGTGGTACAATTTCCTTATCTCTCTCTTGAAAGTCACTGCATTAGACTGTGTAAACGAATACAGCAACATTTTCCATGTGTGTTTCTCTGTAAGTGTGATGTTTATTTAAAAAAATATGTGTGTGATAATTCATAGCACAGCAAAAAAGTGCAATGGGAAATACAGCTGTACCTTGCAGGTGCTTCTAACCTATATATAAACAGCACTGCTTGGCCACCCATAGCAATAGCTTTTCATGAACAGCAGAAGCATCTGTAACTCCAACAACTGCTACCTATCAGAAAAGACAGCAGTGACTGAGAATATCTGCAATAGGTGCCAACTGGTAATTGACCCCAGTTCAGGTAGGAACACCATCTCCTGCCTGGCTCCAGTGTGTACCTGACTATTCATTCACCCCTAGTCAAGCGTGTACACAACTCCCTTGCTGATTGTGGCTTATTGGGGATGAAAAATATCAGCTATGGGGGCTTTAGTCTTTGTTTGTTTGTTTGTTTGTTTTGTTCAATACAAGGATCTATTTCAGTGTGGCTATTCCTTGGGAAACTCAGCTGTGAAAACAAAATGCAATTCAGAAATCCCCTGCTAGCTGTTGAAATCTGTACTGCTATACAGAAGGTAGAATTCGTCTTTCACAGGTCAAGAAGTTCCCTAATTACTTTACTCAACACAGTTCCCCTTGTTTATATAGATGGGGTTTTTTTCTACTGCATTTTTTAGATATAAAACAAGTGTACAGACTGATTTCCCCATTAGCACTATACAGAAATCACCCTAATGCTTTTCATTTATTTTCTTTAAGCGGGATATTAAAGCCTCTACTGCATACAGTTCAGCCTAATATTTTTTAAGAATAATCCTGTATTAAAAGAGGAGTGATTCAATGTTCTCAAAGGCTTTTGCCCTTTCTATATTTTATGATCCTTTGCCACTGATGTTCAGACTGGCTTTAGACAAACTGAACTTTGAGGGCTCTGTTTTCATAAGTGAAATGCATACTAATTTGACAGAGTATTAGATGGCTTAATTAATATTACAAACTTTGATAGGTTCAGATTTTTGAGCCTCCAGAAGAACTGGCTGTAAAGCAGATAAAACTATAGTCCACCATCAACTATTCCATTATAATGAATTTCAAACCCTGATCACAGGCATGCAATGAGATTTGGCTGCCTTACTGTCTCCAGCACTGCAATCCTCTGTGATGCTCATGACCTGTTAGTGCTACTTTGAGGAAAAAGCACAACTAAAGCAACTTTAACACTGAATAATCACCAGTTTAATAATATGGTTTACCAGAAGCAGCTCACTTTGCAGGAGAACTGTAGCACAAGATAATTGACCTTAAACAGTTACGTGCCTTTGCCTTTGATTTGAGCCACACAACTAAATTCATGGTCAATTACAGACCCTGCGAGAGCGAGCATGAAGGCATAATTAAAGGTTAGTAAGAGGTGGACACAAAAGGAATAGCTCTGAAATTGAACTCCACTAATTCACTCTAGCTGCAGGGACATAAACAAGCTCTCAGCTATGCAGAGTTCAGAAGGCCACCTGCACAGGTAGCTCCAGCCTTCCATTGCCACAGTTCTCCAGAGCAGCAGAGGCACAACATGCCCATCTCACTAAATGGATGGAAGACCCATTCTTGATATGAATAAGTTGTCTTTCAAATAAAGGAACCAAATCTCTGTGTTTCTAGCCATAGAGTAGTCAAGATAGAGAACTCAAACCAAGCTAAGCATGGCTTATAGCCCTTTTAATATTCAGAAAATAGCATGACCTTAGGTATGTTACCTCATCTCCTCATTATTTAGATTCTCTAGCCATAAAGTGGGAATAATAGCAGTTCTACACCTCCATGGAGTGTCACAAACCTCATTTGGTAATGTACGCTTTGAGATATTCACATGGAACTTATTACAGTAATTACAAAGTGTTGTGAGAAATATTTCCAAAATAAGTTGGTTTTCAAGATTTTGTGATCCAATACAACCCAATCGAACACAACTCTGAAAGAATCCAGGCTAAGCTCTGGGTGCAACACTGAATGTTTCTGAAATCGGTGCAGTCTATAAAGGATAAATGGAGGCATGCTGAGAATTCATGAGTCCACACCTGTCTAGAGTGTGGAGAAGTACCAAATTGAGGAGAAATATACACCTGTTCTGGGATGATTACTTGTTGTGATGAGAATGCAGAGAAAGCAATATATATTCCGAAAGATTAAAGTCAAGAAGCAACAGTCCACTGTAAAAGCAGCAGCCCAGAATGTGTGTCAAAAGTGAATTATTAAAATAGCCTTGTACATCCATGGCAATTTCACAGAGCCGTTCTGATAACAATGAACACGACAGCATGCAATAGGAATAACAATGCCTAGAATTATTTCAACCGATATATTTTTTAAGGCTAGTCACTTTAGTTCTCTCTTTGCATCTGTAAATGGTGTGATAAATATGAGTTGAGCAACAAAAGATTTTTGCATTACATTCTATTATCTGCCCTCTCTTCCTGCCTGGAAGTGGTATGAAGATATTCCTTACAACTGAACTGCAGATGATCTTGTACCTAGTGAACCATAGTTTGTAGAGAAACTAAGAGGCAGGGGAAGAAAAAACCCTCTCAGGTCACTTGGTGATTACCTGCAAGGTTGTAGGGATCTGTGTAGTTTAATATTTCACTGTAATGCAATTTCCCTGCTGGGATCTCAAAGCACTTCACAAACATTAATGCTAAGATTCACACACGGTTATTACCTTGCATGGATGACTTCCAGGACTGAGTTTTGCTGCTGTTATTAAGGCAGAGCTGGGCTAGAGTGCTACTGAGGGACCTTGTATGAAAAGGCACCACTTCATATCAGCGAGGGTAGACATGATCAGGCCTCAGAGAGACAGTCTAAATGTGCAGCTGTACAAAAGGAGAGACTGACACTGAGAAACTTCAATGGAAAGGAAAAAACTGCTTCTATGTATGAGCTATGTCACCTTCATAGACCAACTGTTATGAAGCAGAGCATTGACATGGAAAAGCAGCAGCCTCAGTGTGAAAGGAGATATTTTAGGCACAGAAGATTATTGTTTTCTGTGTGTGGCTGGGAGGTGGGTGAAGGGCAATAGGGGCTGCCCAGGCTTCCCTAACCCTTAAGTGTGAGGGTGTGAATGATGGCGCAACCCTCCCATCACCCCATCCACTTACTAAGTCTGCCCTGGATAAAACACAAAGCAGTATGTATGAGGCAGTCAGACACTCTGTGCCTCTAGCTTTTCTCAGGCAGTCCTATATTCCTCCTTCTCCCTCTAGCTTTGTTAAAGAAGTCCATGGATGTCAAGTGATATCACCTTGACAGTGCTTTCCCACTGGACTCTTTCCTAAAGGCATTTAGAGCTTGAGACTCCAAAAGTGCATCTGTTCATCTTGGCTTTGTCCAGTGCCACTGCAGATGCTTTCTCCCTCTTCTGAGGGTCTCATAAGACTATGTATCTGTTTTAAAACAAACAAACAAACAAATAGAATCCTAACCAAGCAATAAAAAAAAAAATAAATCTGGTTCGTGTTTAGACAGGCAACCTTGCTATAAGCATCATACCAAATGCCAACTGCAGACATTATTTGCCTCCTACATAAGCTTTACCCCTTTACCTGTGTTTTGATTGGATTAGCTTGCCTCACTCCAGAGCAGTTTGTTGCTATTTTTCCAGCAATTCAATTTTGCCCAATGTTGAAGAGAACAACCTGCATTTGGAAAGTGAGTAAGGGCATTACTTTACTTTTACCAATCTGCTTTAAACAAATATTAGAGAGCAGTGCTCCCTTGGGCACCATTACAGCAAACAGCAATTTTCAAGCAAGCTTCAGAATACCTTGTTCCTGAGATGCTTTTGTACTTGTAGGATGTGTATTATGTACTTATGACACATGTGAGGGGGCTGGTGGTAGTGAAAATCTTACTGACCTTATACAGGAATGACAGGATCCCAAACTGATATATACTATGGTTTCCTTAGTGTGTGCAGGGATTGTGCTGGTTTCACACAAACATATTTTTAATTTCCTTTATAAGAGCAGAACTAGGACTCATGATATGGACCTCTCTGCACAAAGAAAGACACAAGTAGTACAACACAAGATGTTTGCTGTCTCTTCCCATGACATTACTATCCCCTGAGCCCTCTGTCCCCATGGGAGACAGTCAGACTGCAGAGCAACAGCATCAATTTGCTCTAAGCAGCACTTCCCAGCCGTACTTGAGATGAAAGTGTGTGTGGAGTCAGGAAAGCTTATATGTGATGGGAGCGAGCCAAAGCAAGAAGGAGTTGGCTGCACACTTCTAGCCTGCACTTGGTAGCAGTTTGCACTATTTGCCTTTCCTTCCCTCAGATTGCCTTGTCTGTTTGACTCCCCTAACCTGCCTTTTTTGCTTGTCTGTCCTGCTTGGCTCTGGCCATGGAAATTGTGATGATTTCCATTCAGCACATCCCCTTCCATATTCCTCTCCTGCCTTATGTCCCCAGGCCTTCTGCCTCCATTAGGTCCTGTTGGGGTAGCCTGGGTCTGTCTGCCCTGTTCAATAGGGTCCTGCTGGGGCAGAGTCCCTGGAGTAGCTGCAACACTCAAAACTGGACACGTGCAAGGAAATACAGTGATTGCACAGATCTGTTCCTCCCATCACTAAGCAGTGGGTAGGTATTTATTAGATTTCAAAACCTGGGGCTCACCTCTCCTCTCTCAGTGGTGTCCCCAGCAGAGCTCAAAGGCAAACAGGTTAAGTAAGGAGACCCTCATACAAGTTAAACATGCTCCTTTTTAATAAGCTGCTAAGCTATGCAAAAAACTGATGTGTTGCTCTCTTCATGGCTTACTAGTCATGACAGGGAGAGAACTCCGAGCAATTCTGATTTATCTTTCCAGAATGAGGGCCTACAGCGTGACCAGATGTTCCCTCATCCATTAGCTAGGGAGGTCTGGTAATGCTGGTCTGGAGCTTGGAGTCGGGTGCTCTGCACATAGAGCTGTCCCCACACTCTACAGTCCAGCTCTTCCTCCCTCCACTGGAATGTACTGTCAGCTGGCAATGATTTTGCTTAGGGGTTTGGTCTGTAGGGGTCCTGGCACTTGTATAGTGAGGGGAACACGCATTTTGTGGGGTCTGCATTACTGCCTAACACTGGATCAGGCCAGCTGCGAAAATACAGTTGCTGTCTCAGATGTACTTCATTGGTATTCTGGAAGCAGCTAGGCTAGAGACTGCACAAAATTATTTTCAAACAAGAACTACAATTGGAAAGGCAGAAGGAGAGAGATGGAGAGAATTTGGGGGGCATTTGTCAGCTGACAGCCTCAAGGTTGTCTTCAAGCTGCCTCCTGATGACAGAATAAATTCAAGAAAATCTGAAAAAAAATGGTGCTTCATGGATCAAAACGACTAGATTCTGCCACAGATACTTAGCGTTAAAAGGCTTTTCATTGTGGAAAGAGGGAATGAACCCAATCTGAATCCACGATGAATGGAAAAACAAGACTCTCTTCTGCTAAACACAGGCTAGCAAGGGAGCGCTGTCTGGGGTAAACCCTGAACGTCCTTCTAAAGCCAGAATTATACAACAAAGCAGCAATGCCTTACACGTTGAAATGCCATTCCCCATCGTATCTGCCATTGGGCTGATAGACACAATGCTTAATTCTGCCAAATTTGTCAGTCTTGACCTGCAAGTCTGATCTTTGGGAAATTCTATTCATTGCTGAATAAATAATGCATGGGCAGTCATGCATTTTTCATGCTAAGACTTTTAAAGGCCACTGTAGTGATGCATGTAAATTCAATTTCCTCCCCACCCCTCTCTCTCTGCACACTCAACTGCTAAATAATTATTAACATCTGACTCGCAGCATGGTGAGTGGCTGCACCATCCAGAGAATCCACTGTTGCTTTGACACTGCTGTTGCCTTTCCACCCCTGATAACGTTGAGGAGAGATAATGCCAGGCAATAGCAAAGCTATCTGGCCCTCTTCCTTCCCCTCTCTCCCCTCCCTTTCCCCCTCATTTTTTTTTTCATTTTGTTTTTATAAGGCTCAACAAAAACACATGTGTATAAAGTGGAGCAGAACAAAGGAAGGGGCTTGTGGATTTGATATTCTTCTAGAAGCACACTAATCCCTTCCAGAAAAGCAAAGGCAGTGCCTATATTTGTAGCTGTTGACTAATCTGTGTGTTGGAGAATTGAGTGAACGATGGGCTCCAGGCAGCTTTATCAGGCTGAAGGGCTGCAACTGAACGAGGGAGAAGTAATGCTGCTAAACAAGGGCTTAGAAAATAAAGCCAGAGAGCAAATCTGGCACAAGGGAGGTTGGAAGTGGGAATGTTAAAACCCTTCAGGTTAACTCTTTGCTCATTGGTGTTGATTGAGGGTGAAATCAGGACAGCAGCAGGGTCCTTTTTGGGGGCTTGGGAATGCTGTAGGTGAGGCAGCATTCAAATACAGAGCAGCTCTTCAATGAGTCAGCAAAGAGAGTGTGATGAAGAAATCAGTGAGGTTTCTCCCAGCTGCAAGTGACACTGCTGATGTAGAAAAGCTTAGCTAAATTCCCCCTGTGCCATCAAGTCTGCTGGATGAGATTTGTTAGACCTCTCTGGTTCCCTTCTCAGGAGGGTGATGAGACAGAAAGACTCCAAACTTTCCTTAACTTAACCAAACCGCAACACCAGCCTAGCAGAGGCTTGCCAGACAGACTGCCGAAGCAGTAAATATGGAAAAGACAAACTACTGAAATGCATTTTGGTTTCTAGCCCCTGGGAGTAAAACCACAGTTTTGCTTCAGGATCTGCTGGAGAAGAATTGAATGGCCAGAGAATACAAAGAGATCTGTAGAGGACACCACTCTGGGCATCAGTGTGCTGATATTCAAGAGTAAAAGGTAAAACACCTGTATTCTGAGCAACTTTCAGACCCACTGGTAGGAGCAAAGTGCTCATACAGTTGCTGTAATTGCAGCTGTACTAGAATAATTTCTCCTAAAAAGGCTTAAAGGTGATGATTTATTCATGAACTTTCCTGGGTTTTTTTACACAATTAACATCTTTGGCTACTAACTCCCCAGTCTGGCAAAGAACATGATCATGTTTCCCACCAAAACTGTATTTCTGTACACAGTCAGTGAGATTACTCACATGCTTAAAGTACATGCTTAAATGCTTTGCTGCCTTGGGACCTAGTTTTATCATTATATGCTTAACTTGATGACATTTCAGACCTAAAATCTGATGTTAAATCAGGGTGAAACAGACTGCAGAGTTGTCTGCTTCAGTGATTTTTGGGCTTTTCTTAATAAATATGTGAAGCCGTTCCATAGGTCAGAAGAGGTGAGTTTGCTTTTTCAAAAAGAAGCTGGGCTGCTCTGAAGAGAAGGGCACAGGACTGGCTGTTTGCATGGAGAACTGCATCAGTTTTACTCAACATTGGCAGAGAGGAGGAGCTGGGGATGAAGAGGAGAAAAGAGATGTGAAGATGAGTGCTGAGGTCTCCATGGGAATGGAAAGAAAAGCGTATCAGTTAGGTGATATCCCCTGCTCTTGTCCTAAGAGATGTCATGTGTCCCTAAGAGCCTGGTCTTCTGTATTAGTAATGAGGTGAAGTAAATTAATTTATCCATAGGTAATTTAATGCTTGCCTTTAAAACAGCAGCCTGCATTGCAAGATTTTGGGTAAAGCCACTCACCAAACACATGCACGAACACATAAGCTTTTTACAAATTCTCCTGTCTGGACTGAAAAGGATTTTGAAATATGGAAGAGCTGGCAGTGAACACATCTAGAGAACTTGGGAAAAAACCTATCAGAGAAAAATTATGGAAATAAAATGCCCATCTTTACAGATCAATGCAAGGGAGTCCCTGGTGTGGAGTGTATAGATCATTTAAAAGACCTCTCATCCTGTTCATCAGTCAGCTCCAAGGTACACTGACTGATGTTGATCTTTATTAATAGCTTTGGCATTAGGGAATCAGTCACCTGGACACTGTCCATGGATTTCTTTTGTCCCTTATATTTGAGACTTTTATTTACAGGCTGTTAATAGATTTTTATTTAAATAAGAGTAAAACTGGTCACAATAAGGATGGAAAGGGAAGAAGGCCCCTTATTGATCCCAAAAGCGAAGTCTTCCTCTCAGCAGGCTATTTAAATTGACAGCAAAAATGATAAATTGCAGAAACTCTAGAACACAGACCCCTCTCCTTGGTATGAAATCCTGTGCCATGTTATGGTTTGTCCTACTCTTGTGGTGCTGCTGTGTCCACATCTCTCTGTCCCTCCTGAAGCAGATCTGGGCTGTGGTTTGTGCCAGGCTGTGCTTCGCATTCACAAAGGATGAGCTGTGACAATTCATCTATTAATTCCAGCCACTGCTCTCCTGCATGCAGAATTATACCCCACGACAAAGGTGCCTCATTTGAATAGGGCATCCCTTTGCTAATGTGCCAAACCTCCTTTCCAGCTAAATCATCCTTTCCTGCTGCCTCAAAGCCATCCTGTGTGCTCCCTGTGAGAGGGAGCTCAGGCTCACTTCAGGAAACCCACATGTTGTCTGCTTCTGCATTCAGCACAGTTGTCAATCTTGGTAATGAAGAGGCTGAGGACTGGGGTGGAAAAGCTACTAAATAAATCATAGTCATGCTTTGCATTTTTAGAGGTGTTTTTCATGTCTAGCTTGCAAAATGCCTCATGAAGGGAGGTAAGTATCACTGTTCCTCCTTCACAAAAGGCAAAACTGAAACATGATGAGATCAAGCAATTGACTCAAGGTCAACGTCTGGCCAGTGTCAGAGCAAAGGCTTCACCTTTCATCTGTTGTGCAGGCTGAGGTGGTTATCAATACACCTTTGTTGCAGGCTTGAAAAGCCAGGTGTGTTTTAAGGGGCATTGAATAGTTACCGTGCAATCAGTTTGAAAGGGCAGCCCTGTCAGGATGTGATGCAAGGCTTGACGAAACACTGCTGAAGCTTCCAGCAAAAGCCCCACGGGTTGCAAGGATGTAGGCTGAGACCATAAATTGCAGAAGATTTCCTCTAGTCATCGCGTGAATCTTTGCTCTGTGTGCACTAGGGATGTGAGTAGTGACAAACCATCCTGCTAACACAGAGCACATAGAGACCATTATAAGATGCTCTGACAACACAAGACATTTTTCTTTAGGTGTAACTCTCTCCTTCCCAGTCCTAACCCATTTTGTGTCTTTGCTTTCCACCCCACTCAGGCAAATGGTACATCATCAAACCAACATTTATGCAGAAAAGCTGCAAGTTCCTCTGCACCATAGAATGACTGGCAGCAGAAGGTGGGGGGGGATAAATGCAACTGGAATCCTGGTTACAGCCTGCTTTTGAGCATGGAGGGAGAAATCTTCCCCATCCTGCTACTAATACCAGCTAAGATCAGTCCTCCTCTGCTTTTAGTCTGGACCAGCATCAAATAGCTGCACCCTGTTGCTAGGCTACCTGGCTGCCTTCTGCACATCCCTATAACTGCTGGAAATCTCGCATCACATTGCAGCTCACATGTTGGGTTATTTTTATCTTTTTTTGGAGATGAAGGATGAATGGACAGCGTGACGGAAGGAAGATATTCAAGTGCTTGGATCTGCTGGTCATTGAGTTATTTGGTATGTGTCTGAAAAAGCCTGTGAATATGAATGCGTGTGTTTCTGCCTCCTTAAATAGGTAGAAGGTATGTGGGATCATAATGAAATATCTGGCTGACTAATGAATATCAACTGACACCTTCTGTGCTATTTTGAATCCTTGATAATTTGTCTTGTGTTCTGCAACAGCCAGAAAAGAGCTGGAAACAGCTTCACAGAATACACTGGTGCACCAGAAAAGCTGTGAAAGATTGGCAAGTGTGGAATAAAAAGGTCTTGGCATTTACACAGCCACAAGATCCTTACACATTGCTTGGATTCAGATGTTCTCTTCATGAAGGTGGCAAGAAAATGGGGTAGAAAAGTGAAAAATAGTTGCAGAGAAATTATTCCCATCCCTCTGAGAACGTGGACTATATTCTGTTGTCCTAAACTGCCCATGTTACCCAACCCTGGACAACACTGGCTGGTTCCTAGGCTGCTGCATGCAGTGGTCTCTGGGGGCTATGTTCTGTGGTGGAGGATCAAGCAGATAGAATAGGAAATGACCACAGATTATTATTATATAATTATTAATATTATTAATTATTAATAATTATATAATTATGCACCACCATACATGCTCAAAGGACTGTATCTAATCCTGCTGCTAATGCACAGTATTGTGTATTCTCTG
>VWZY01007361.1:158534-293916 GCA_013399075.1 Chloroceryle aenea | reverse complement strand
CTGTTTTTTTTTTGTTTTGTTTTGTTTTGTTTTTTCCCCTTCTAAAATAATTTGATTCAATTGACTTTTTAAATTTCAGTTATTTTCTGTGTCACAAGGGTATAGGGCAGCCCAAGGTGAGAGAAGAAAGCACAGCCACACTTTTCAAATCCAACAAACTCGATTTCCATGTCAGGAATATCAGACACCAAGGCTCTGTAAGCAGAACCACAGACATACACCAGTGGGTAAAACTCCATTATAACTTCCCCAATGTCACCTGGTCCTCCCATAGTGTTTGTATCACCAGGCACACCCACTATGCTCGCACCAAAAGGTCTCCCCTTCCCAGCTCTCTTTCCCATTTTCAAACACCAGGAAAGGAGAGAGCGCTGAGCTCTGTGTGTATGTGCAAACGGACTCATCTGAATGCTGAATGCACTGCAACACCCTGTTCTCTCCTCCAGTCCATCTCCAGTTGATATGCGTGTTTATCATCTCTCCCTCTTCAATTTGGATTTACAAAAGCATTTCCTGGTTTGGTTTTTTTTTTTATTATTTTGTTTGGTTTGTGTTTTTTTGTCTAAAACAATTATGTGAATTTTAAAAAACAGCTTTACAAATGAGAAAAAAAATCCAAGAGGACTTTTCCTAAAGCTGAGGTGGAAGACTGAGATGCTGCTCTTAATTTGACAAATCTTTTTTGATTTGAGGTAGGATTTTTTTGTTTGTTTGTTTCGTTTCCCTCCCTTGCTAATGAAATTCCTAAAGATGAGATGGGTTGTTGTTGCCATAGAAACTTAGCGCTGGCAGAAACTAAGACTGCAGATTTATTCATGCGGCTTGTTAGTCAAACTTGATGCAATAACAGAGAATTAATATTTCAGTCTCATCAAGATCTTGCAGCTTTTGCCTTTCTGCAGAACCAGGGAGCAGAAGGAAATGCTAAACTCTGCACTGCTGGACTAAATTCCTCAGTCCTCTCTGGCACCGCACCAAGACAGCTCTGCTTTGTGCACAGGGAGCAGGCCTGAGTGGTGGCTGCAGGAAATCTGTCCTGCTTTTCTTTTCAAAGCCTCTGGGATGAATTTGGCAGAGAACTGATTCTTCAGAGGCATCTTAACAAACAAAGGGTCTTAACCATTTGTAACACACACAATGTATTTTGTGCTCTCAGTAACAAGTATTTTTCAGCTACTGATGGATGCATCCTTGCCCTGTTGGATAAGTAAGCATTTTTCTTCCCAGTGATAAATAGAGAAACTGTGATGGGGAGGACAGACAAATGTGCCATACATATGGCAACTCCAAATCCACCCCAGCAGAGCAGAATTGGGGGTGGAATTTAAGATCATTCCTTAACTCTGAGTCCCTGCACATGTTACTCATATCTGCATTTCTTCTCCTTGAGCTTCACTTCTGCTGATGAGAATCAGCTGCAATCATGTTTTCCCCTCAAATATCACTCCTGTTTGCTTTTACACAGCTTTTCCATACAATGAAGTGACATCACCAATATATAACCACAGGAGGGGAAATGGGCAGAGGTAGCAAAGTCCTAAGGAGTTAGAAAGAGGAAATATTTTAGTCATGAAGTCTGCTGTTACAGCTTAGGCTACTTATGGTTCTTAGACAAAGTACAAGAGACACCACAAGTCTCAAACCACTTTCTTTCTTCCTCCAAGACACAAATGAACCAATCAGCATAAATCTGTGACCAGAACTGCTCAACTGTGAGTTTGAAGTTCTGTACCACAACAAGTCAACATGGAGACTTGCTTGGCCAAATCATGAAGGAGTTGAGCCTTTGGAGGATGAAGACTATTCTGAGAGCACCCAAGAGACTGCATGAAAGAAATCAGAGTTTTGAAATCTCTCCGTTTCAAGTTTGATAATCACAAATTTATTTTTTATTTGATGAAACAGGAACTTTCTTAAATTCAACCCCTTGCCCCTTTATGCACTTTCCAAACCAGCACGTTAATCAGCTAAATGAGACATGGACACAGAGACCAAGAGAAAGGGAGGGAGTACATCAAAGCAACGCAGCAGCCTATCCAGTGCACTGATTCAACTGATAGCTTTCACTCAGAATAAAAACTGGCCAAAGTCATTACTCCTATTTCAAGTCCATCCATATGCAAGTTTACTGCAGATATCTTGGCAGTTCAGTGAATTCTGGAGGAAATAAAGTGGTAAGGGTCATGCCAAGGACATGGAGAAAAAACAGCCTTTAATGTTCCCAGCAGCACCTGAATATGCCTCCATGTGTATGTTTGCTTACACAGACACCAATTTGTTGTACCTACATAGATCATTTTGCCCTTTCACAAAAGGCAAACTACAGCCAAAGTCTGTCTGATAGATCTCTGACATAAGAATGGAAAAGGACACACTAAAGTGACTAGGTGAACTGGCTTTGAATCATAAAAGGTGAACAATATTAATGCTCAACTGGGATTTAACTGGACCTGTATTTTAATTAAAAAAAAAAAAAAGTACTTCTGCCACAGGATTAACAGTTTAAACCCCTCACCAGCCACTCCTTATTATCATTCTTCTAAAGGAATTAAGTTTTTTTCTCTGTGAGATGAGTGATTTAAAGGTGCAGAATGAACTGGGAGGTTATTTGTTCTTATGAAGAACTCAAAGCAAGAAAGTGGAAACCATCCCAATCTTCAAGGATTGCCAGTGCCATTCTGAGAGGGGCTCAGCACCTTCCATCCCTCTCTCAGAAACACTTCAGTACTGAGCAGATATACATACTTTACAGAAACTAATATAAGTTAGTGAATTAAAATCTGAAATCAATAAACCTCTGAAAGGAAAGTCATATATAACTGCTTCACTCTCAGATCACTCAGAGTACGTCAGGTTTAGGCACACCGGGCAAGATTTTCTGTCTCTCTATTTCACTGGAGTTCCTAGAGGTGGGAATCTGTGCAGCATCTGCCCTATAATCATTAGTAAAATAAATTAGAATGCTTGAAGGAGCAGCCTGATTAGGAAGTGAAGTGATCACTAGCAACTATTGTCAATGTTGTGTGCTTTGTTCCACTTACAAGGCTAATTACTGTAACAAAGTGGATCATTTTAAATGGAAATTCTGGATGACTCTCAATGCACATGTTCGTGATTTTTTCCTGGATGCATCACAACCACATACAGGAAACAAAGAACAATAGAAATAATAAAAAAACAACTAAATTGAACAAACTATTCAATGGACTGTTGTTAGAGCTCATGAAAAATGTGCATTAGCCCTCATTCTTTATGAGTTCTTTGTCTGAGTTCCCCTATCAAACCCAACCATCTCTACATCTCTTTGTAAAACATAGTAGTCCACCCAATGAGCCTATTATACCTTCTGACTTCAGCCCAAGAAACCCAGTCCACCTCCCAAGGAAATCACTGGCTGACCTTCTGTTAATCTGAGTGTCAGGGGCAGAGGAGAAATTCTTCACTCAAGGACATTCTTAACTTGTTAGCACATGTCCACTTATACTCAGCAGTGCTTTTTAGCACTGAAGTTGGATTTAAGGAAAAGTTGTGAGTTAATTGCACGTTCAAGTGTTTGGTACATTGTGCTTAAAACCCATATTGCCTGGAAAAAACACCTGATGGTTGGGCAATGTCCTTCTCCTGTTTGCCTTGACTGAGCTACTTTCTCAGTGCTGTGACAGCTGGGTATGTGGAGAGTCTGCAGGACTCAGCCAAATGTTGTCTCATTTTCTTGAGTTATTGATTGGTTTTGAGGCAGGAAAGAACTCTAATGTGAAGGATTAAGGAGAAAGAGTTTTTCAAGAAGACATTCTGAGCCTATGTTAATCTTCATGAATGGACTGAAGTCCCTTCGGTCCTCACCCATTCACTACAAAACCCAAGGCTGTTTAGAACAGTGCATGTGCTGTGTTTAGAGAAAAGTTTTTCATTTGAATATAGCCCCTAGCCTGCTCATTCATTTCAAGAGTCAAAATGGAGGAGAAAAGTTGTCTGTACATTTAGACAATGTATGAGAAAGCTGTGAAATTGTTCCCTGCCAAGGCAAAATCAGATTCTGTCATTCTCCTTTTCCTCTGCTGCATTTACTTGTGATGAGAGGTAATGTTTACTCATGAGAAAAGCACCTCAGAAAAACTGCAGAAATATTACTCTGCATAGGAAATTTTGGCAAGTTTGGACTGACAGCTGTTTATTCTGTTTGGGGAGAGGCCAGAGTTGTAACAAGCACAGCAAAGCAACTACCTAGGACTAGTTCTCTTCTAAATGGGGTTCAAAGCGTGCACACCAGACATGTGTCCACATTCCCACAGTTGTTTTTTCTGGATTTTAAAATAAAGCTGTAGGTTTCCTTTCATAACCCTTCTGAACTGATTTATTTTTCTGTGAGAACTAAGGGTAGCCAAGAAGCTTGCAATTATTCTCACCACTGCCTGCCCCTGACAGAAGTCTTCCTTTGTGCAACAGATACATCCATTGCCATCGCTGTCAGAGTTGGGAAAGTGGCATCCAAGAGGCCAGATCTGAAACCAAAGAGCAGCAAAAATGCAGACATATTTCTTGCAGAGGGCACACGCAGACATCCCAACTCTATTGCTTTAGATGGTCCACAACTGCTTTTAGAAATAATCTGCATGTAGACACAGGGTTCAATCCATCCTCAGTACATCAGATAGCTGAAAATGCTCAGATCAGTTGTGCCTGCACAGCAAGTCTGCTTGAAATCTATTGCTCTTACCCTTCTTTTGGGTGTGCCAACTTGGTTCTGTCCATGTTTAATTGGGTAGAACTGAAAAAAAAAATCTGTCTTGAGCTATTTCATGCCAGACAGTTCTGTCTTTATAAAAGGAAAAAAAAAAAAAAAAAGAGCATGTTAAAATTTATCTTAAATGTACAATGTCAAACACTTTTCAGGCCACCAGTGTAGTGGTGTCAATGGTATTTTACTGGTCTGAGTATTATGTCAAGCCAGTAGATGACGAACAGTTATTGTGATTGCTGTCATTATGTGCTGTAAAACCAGCGTAAGTGGGATGAGAGTCAGCCCGGCTGTGCTAGCAGGAAAGAAAACAAATGTTTGTAATAAAGTGCAACTTCGACTGATGTGGCTTTCAGTGATGCTACAAAATGAATGTAACTTATATACCACTGGCAGAAGTGTGCAGCAAACAAAGCAAGAGTGTGAAGGGCAATCACTAAAATGTGTGATTGGCTTTTTATAGTTTTTTGACATCTGTGTAAATCCCCCGACTTGAATAGAGTTACCCAAGGCAACTAAGGATGGAAGGAGAAAACCTTGCTATGATTTGAAAACCAGGAAATTAAAACTGTTAGAATAAAAAGCAAAACAGATTAATCCAAGAAAAGTCAAACTACTTGTCTTTCCTAGAGGAGCTCAATATGACGCTGGTTTAGCTGTGTCTGCCTTATACACCCCCAGACTCATTACTTGCATGTCCTCTCACTGGGTGAACTTATTTCTGGTTTTACCAAATGCATGGCTTTTAAAGAGACTGAGGGCAAGGAAAGGTAGAAAGTGTTAAACCTAGGAAAAAATATTAATATGCCGTTATCTGAAGCCAAATATTTGCTATTCTCAGTAAAATATTAGTCTGCCACCTGTGAGAAGGTGATAAGCAGTTTGTTCTGGGTAAAATTATAGTAGTCAGTGGGACACTGAGTGATAGTAAAATGCTACTTTTTTTGTTGCTGTTTGTAGGAACATGTTGAGCTGGGTGCCTGTTTTCCTGGGCTCTGCCTAATTGAACCAAGGGAGACAAGCTCTAGCCCAAATCAATCAATCAATCAACAGGACGGGTATCTACAGACATTTGGCCCAACTTTGGCCTTGAAGGTTTTGTGAATATTCTGAGCTATTGAATTCCATTGAAATCAGAATTAGGGTTTTCCCAAAAGTCTTGCCAGTATGGCAAAGGTATCAGTTTCAGTTCTGACACGAGTACAGCTCTATTAAGTTTACCAAACTGCATAGCTCCATGCCTGTGACGGTTTTGGACACAGAAGTATATTCTTGATGAACCTAGTTGGGAAATCTAGCAGCTCAGACAAGAAAATAAAGACCCAGAACTGTCTTTGTGAATGTATGGGGAAAGAGTGATAATGAAGCCCGTGTACTCTAATTGAAGACCCCTGCAATGTTCAGCAGCTGCTGTCTAGGAATTTTCCTCTTGACAAACCACTTGAATACTGGCCTATCACAACAAATATTTTCCTTTTGAGAAAGTCTCAGCCCAGGGAAGGTTAGAGACAGCTTTGGAGCACACTCAAGTTCAGGGCTGAATTTTGGCTGAATATCTCTATTTACAGTGAGTACAGTGTCTGGGGTTTTGTCAGACCTTTTGCCAGATTCTTCCCTTTGCATTTCTTCTAGTAGAACATCGCAGCAAGCAGTGCAATGCCTGAGTCATCTTTACTCTGGTTTTGGACTATTTCTTTTCCCAGTTCATTATATCAGTCATCTTTTACAGCTCAGTCCTGTGACCAAAACAGTATGGTGCAGAGACTTCCCTCATATCTTTTGGTCCTCAAGAATTGCTAGGTACAAGATGCCTAAGGCCTATGGACTACATGAAGAGTTAGTACACATATGTTGATGTTTTTTTTTTTAAAGGAAGCAAGAGTTCACATGATTTGCTGCTATTCTTTGGCCATATCTTTCATAATCCTCTAGATTTTACAGTCTTCATAGGCTAAAATTACACAGAGCTCAAGTGTAGCTTCCTCCCACACTATCCCTAAGCAAGCACTGTCATGGAGCCCACTAGTGAGCAGAAAAAAATCACTGCTCAACACAAATACAACATTGCACTGCCAGTGCAATGACCATGGCAGTAGGTAACAAAGTCACCATGGCCTCAGGCAGACCCCTCTGGGATACATGCCCATATTCCTGCAGAAGATAATTAGCTTAAATATTTTAGTGGTGATCCATGCAGCATTTCCTCCTCATCCAGCTGATTTAGTAGCTCAGGAAAGCTTGTTTTGTCACAGACTGTTCTGCAATGATCTTCAAGGATGCTTGTTACAAAGAATTGAAAAGGTCACAGATATTCCCCTTGCATCACCAAGGAGACATGAAAAGCAAGTGCTATTACTTAACAGAGCAAAGTGGGGTGAGTGGCAATGCACAGTTGAGAGCATTATCAGCAGGGCTGAGGAAGGTATACAGGTGAGTACTGGGGTGGGAACTTGCCATCTTCTTGCTTAATCTTTACTCTTCGTGTCCCTTTTAGTCAACACACAGCAGACAGAGTCTCAGTCATTTCAGAAAGCTAATTATTCTGGAAGGCACCTCTCTAATCATTTGACAAAAAGCCTGTGATGCATGTTGAGGATAATTAGCACTTGCTCTGCGTCCTTAAATGTCTCTCACGAATGTCAGCCCCATCAGATGAAGAGGCAGCACTGAGAATCCCTGTTTCAAAATGCACTGGGAAAGCAACAGCCATTTCCACGTCTGTTAGAATAGCACATATTAATGTATTTCATTTGTGCAGGGGTATTTTTAGGTTTCAGAATTATGTAAATTACACATAGCCCTGAGATAGCAGCTAGTAGCAGTTGCAGCTGTTAGCGTCATATGGTGTTTAACACCCAGCAAGTTGCAGGAGAGAGCATGGAAATAGTTCTGGGCATCACTGCAGCCCCACATATCTGCGAATGGAAAGGCAAATCACATACAGTGCTGCTGGGCCTGATACAAGAAGAGAGACAGCACTGAAAATAGGTCTCTCCACTAATGTCTCTCCATGAGACTTCTCACTGGTGCTGTTATTAGACTTGCTGTTTTTCTGTGACTCAGTGGGTATTGGATGCCATTACCAATAAGAACTAGGATGGACAGTTTTATTATCAAGGTCAACAATGCCATTAAAATAGTTCCAGGCATCAATCCTCCACTCCTAATAGAAAGCAACACAAAATAAATTAGCTGACCGCTTAACCAGCTGGTAGAGAGGCAGGAGAAAGACCAGACAGAATGGCACGTTTATTTCCTGTGGTTTTTAAGAGGCAAGTCTTTGGAGGGCATAAATCTGCCCTACAGACAGAGCGCTGGGACCCTAAGTGTTAAAGGAATTGTTGCAGAATTTTCCTGATAAATTTGTCTGAAGTGTTTTTTCACAGGACTAATGGGGATTGCACTCTTGAAGGACTTGCCTAGCACTGGCCTCCAAAACAGATAGCCTTGTATGTAGTCAGAGCACAACCATTAATCAGACTCTGCCTTTCTCCATTACATGGAGCTGGAAACTGTGGCATGGGACAATGGTTATTCATTATTGACTTGCCCAAATTCACTCATGAAGTCTGTGTCTGAGATGAGACCCCAGGCTTCCTGAGTGCCACAATAGTGTTTAAGAGTTGATGATGAATACAGAAGCTGCTTGCAATTAGCCAAATTCTCCTGGCTTACAAAAGTAGAATTGATACTTTACCCTGGTGGTAATTGCTTATTTTCTATCTATAAAACATTCTATATGGCTGACCTTGTCACAGTTTAGGGCTTGAACCAGGACAGCCCTCTATTGAAGAAAACCACAATGAAAGAAAGAACAGATGCATGTCTCTGATAGAAGATTATCATTAGAGGTAGTTCCTGATGGAAGTTTATCTCTACAGAGCTCAGATTTGTGTTTCCTTGTATGCTGCTTTTTTGGTTTTTTTAAGAAAAAATATTTTCTTATTAAAACAACTTGACTGTGCAGTAGCTTCATGTAAAACTTTTCAGTGTGAGAGACTTGAGGTCAGAGCCTACTCTTCAGGCTCTTCTCCTTCAATACCAGCCTAATCATCACTAGACTTCACAGAACTTGTGAGCTCAAGACCCCATTAAGTCATCAGTGAATTCTGGCTAGGGCTGAGCCACACTCACCGTGCAGGAAAGCAGAAGCTGGAGCACCAAAGGTCAGGAAAAGCAGTAGGAGACAACAGGAGTTACAGCCCCCTCCCTGAGCTCAGCAGGACTGCCAGCTGTTGGCTGAAGAGCTCTGGGAAGGAATGTACATCCCTTACTCGTGGCTTTATCTGGTCACAGGGTTTATTCACATTTTTATTCAGTTCTTAGTCATGAGCAATAAAAATCAGTTACCTTTTAAAAATTTTCTCTTCACAAAACCAGAAAATACATCAGCCAAAGTCAGACAATGGAAGAGAAATGGATGTAAATGAACAGGAAGTATTTTAAGGCTGGAGAGAGAGTACTGTAACTGGGTAAACATGGGCTAGAGGGTCATCAGTAACAGATGTTAGGAATGAATGGGATAGAAATGCAATGTTTCAGGAGGGACAGGCAGGTTGTCATGATAAGTCTTGTGGATCGTTTACTAAATTCTGTTTACAGTGTAAACATTTTGTTCAAGGGCTGCTAAAAAAGATTTAAGGGAACTGTTTGAAAATGTTCTCTATAAAGTGCTACTGCTTCGCCTTTCTTGTCTTGATAGCAGAATAAATGAGAGCTACAAAAATACTGTTGCAACTAACACCACGCATCGTTTTTCAACTGTTGAAACAACAGATCTGTATGTTTTTCTTCTTTGTGAAGGAAAGAAATTAAAGGGAGGAGGAGACATAACACTGTGGAGGGTCTTGAAGTGCTCTGACAAAGGGTGAACCTTGGGATCTGCTTGCCTAGTTCTGTGGTTTAATTGTATGAAGATGCTTAAGTGCATCATGTGTTTGTAAAGCTCATTAGCAAAATTAATTCACTATGCTCTATTCATCTTTTACAATCCTGACATAAAGCCATGGAGCATTTTGCATCTGGAGCTATTTGAAAACAAAGTCACTCTTGAAATATTTTTTCTGGTTGATTTTAGTAGAATATAAAATGGGATGTTTATGGAAACCACAGATTGTTTTTTCAGTATGGGATCTCCCACATACCCTTCATGCTGAACAGGCAATACCAAGAGAATGAGGACCAGAGGGGCAAACCAGAAGCCTTAGTAACTTTTAGTTCAAATAAATAAATGATGTTGCTATGATAACTGATTTGCACCAAGACAGATCACCCACTGCTTAGGAGATAAACAGAAGTGTGAAGCCCTGGCTTCCCATATCTGTGCATTTTGTAATCATATGCAAGTCACACACATGCCTATGTTCTGCTGAAGCTGCCTGAAAATCATGGATGGATCATCACTAGAATGTGTCTGTGAGCTGGTAAAACCACATGGCTACCCTACCTTGTGGGACCCAAAGATTCACCTTATCAGTGATGTGCAAACAATAAGAGATTCCTCTGCAAAGTGTTAAGGATAAAGACAAAATTTTGTTATTGGTGTGACAGATAGCAAGAATGAGGGTGGAGATTAATAAAATATCCTCTACCATGCTAAGAAATCAAGTCACAGCAATTCACAAGACTCCTCACCTCAATAAAAGTGGCTCTTTCTATGTTTGCAGTCTAAGACTTAGGTCCCCTGTCAGAGGTGACTTTTTTAATTAGAAGCTCAAATTCATACACTCAAGCCTGTAATAAAAGTAGACACTGAACTCATGGATGGTGCTATATAGACATATTGCTTCAGGATGGACTGTTCTAAACTGTTAATTGATTAAGACCTCAGTCTGTGAAATTCAACAGGGCATTTGCTCCAAAGCCATTAATGTGCTTTAATGCAAGACACTCCTTCTGCACTTAATTAGCTATTTGTGTGGGCATTTATTTGTCTACAGACATGAAGTCACGGGCAGATCCTCAGATGACACAAAGGAATCCAGCTCACTTTTTACTGGTGAAAGACTAAGCCCAGAAGTCATGCAGATAGCAAACTCCCAACTCGTGGGTGGTTCCCAGCCTTTTGCTGTCATTTTCCTGCTTCATACAGTTTTGTGATCTAATTGCTTTTTCAGGCACTTGTGTTTAGAGGTATTTCTTTTTTCTTTCTAACAACCCGAATTGCTCCAGGAAGAATCAGTTGTCATGACTCCCTGCTTTTAAGGCTGCTGCTGCCACCATTGCCTGACAATAAGAGGAACGTAGGACCAAAGGAGACAGGGTAAAAAAAACCCTAATTATAGCCCAGACTGTCTTTCTCTCTAAGGTGGAAGGGAATGTAAATTTTCATTCCTGGGTACAAAATCAAATAGAATTAGTTATCTCTTGAAATCCCTGCTGATCTGGCCACTGCACAGTTAAGAAACATGCTGCCTCATTATTCCAATGACACAGTGCTGGAGGAGAAGCAGCTCTCAGGCAGTGCAATTAACCAGCAAAAATACATAGAATCATCGAATTGTTTAGGTTGGAAAAGATCTTTAAGATCATTGAGCCCAACCACTAACCCGACACTGCTGTCACCACCAAAACATGTCCTTAAGTGCCACATCCATGAATCTTTTAAATGCTTCCAGGAATACAGGAGATGGCTCACGATTTTCCTCCACTCTCTTTCCATATTTCTCTTTCAAATTAAAACATATCTGTGATGCCTTTCCCCTGGATCCTGAGTAAGTTTGTTCTAGGGAGAAATAAGAGCAAATGACCCTTTGAACAGCAGACAGTTGAGAAACTAGAACAATGTCAGACGGCAGTAGGGAAAGCCTGCATCAGTATTAACAGTTCCTTGATTAAGTTATTTTCTGAAGAGATCTGGAGCCTTCCACTTCTCTTGCTTTCCTTTAGACATGGAAATCTCTCTAATTTTGATGGAGTCTCCTTTACTATGTGGAGAAGGAGGGTCAGTATTACACAAGATTTGCTCACACATTGGAATAAATGCATTGCTTACTTAAGTCTTTCATTGCCTTATCAATTTATAAAAATATCTGGTTAGTTGAAAGAGCAGGTAAGTGCCTTTGGGATATGCAAAACTACCACACACTCCTTATTTCAAGTCAGTGGGGCTTAGAAAAAATGAAAAGACAATGACACGCTCCAGCCTGGAAAAGGCAACTGAGGGTTGATAAAATATACTCGTGAAGGGTCTGGAGAAGATGAACAGGAAACATACATTTACCCAAAGGCACACTTTTGCCTTGCTAAGGCTTGCTGCTGGGTGTGCAAGCTTTGGTGGCACCCAAGGCAAAGGCTGACATTAGGGCACTTGGTGTGAGGGAGGAAAGTCCATGGCCACATATGACCAAGCTCTGAGAGAAAGCACTCTCCAAGGGAGCTGTGATTTAGTTCTTATTGAAAGCATTAGCAAGTGGTTGGAAAAATCAGAAGACGGCACACACTGCAATGGATTTCGTGACATTTCTATTGCAGGGCTGAGAACAAGGCACCAAAGGATTCAGTGTATCATAAACTGTAAACATGAAGTACAGCAGGGGAGCTTCAACCTCAAAACACAAAACAACCGTCCCTGTGAGTATTCAGTCACCCTTTCAAACTCACAGAAAATAAAACTCTTCAGCCACAGCTTACAAATTCAAGGGAAGAGCAGGGAGTGCACACCGGAGTTGTTCTCAGCCTCTCAGGTGGAAGTAGGTTAGCGCACACGCTTCCAGGCTGACATTTCCAGATGGCCACCCTGCCTTCCTCCTCCCACAAACAGCTCATACTGAATGCTTAATAACCCCCTGGCTGCAGTGGCTGCACAGCCCACATTGAGACCCACACTTTGGGGATATCTCCCCCCAGTACTGATCTGCACCCCCTCACAGCCACTTTGCTTGTTAAATGTGATGGGAGCGATTTACACGAATTGAGTCTGGTGCATGTATAGATCTAGATCTTCATCTGCTTAGAATTGCAGCTCCTTTTATGGGAGAAAGTCCAGGGATTTAGGAGGAAACAAGCTTTCTTCTTTGACCCTTTACAGGATATACTTTGAAGGCAATGAGGAAAAGATAAGATCTTAAGGAAAAAAAGTCAATCTGAGTAAATCATAACTGTGGGTTCTCTGCCAACCCAGATTGCAAAGAATTGTTGTTCAAACTGTTTCTGAGGCACCACCCGTTGCCTATGAAAAAAAAGGATTTGCTGCCCTTACCCATACTGGGAAGAGGCTCTGAATAGTGTGATTGTTTCTGGGTGGCCTGTGAGAGACACGCAGCCACGTCTGTGAGTTAAACATACACCTGCTACAAGTCTGCACCTCTACCAACTGTAAGCTTCTAAGTATGGAATAATTAAACACACAACACATGCAAATATGGGCACTTCTGCATGGTCACACTCACAAATATGTCTGCACTTGTGCAAAACTAAATTACTGAAGAAAGTAATAGTGATAAAATCTAGCCCTGGCACACCTGTGTTCCTCCCCAACATCTCACCTCCTTCCTTACTGCATAATATGCTTTCCCAGTAGCATTAACTCTTCCCAGGTGCCACTTCAGCAGTTTAAACATTATGTGACTCTGATATATTCTGCAAAGAGGCTGTTCTTCTTCAGAACAGACTCACAGAGGAAGATCTAATAGAACTTAACACCCTATTTTTTTTTAGCTTCTATTAGTCTCAGTCCTTTTATTTCCAGTTGGAACCTCAAAGAAAACTCAAGAATGAAATTAATTAGCTTCTGGTAATGGGGATTGTCACCTTATCTGTGTAACAGAATTCTGTCCATACAAATGAGATGCTCTACCAAAACTTCTTGGCCATACTTACGATAGTTGCAGCAGAGCTTGAGGGGCAAAAATTAGCACTGGTGCTCTGCCCACCAGAGGCACAAAGACACTGAATATTTTCCTTGGGACAGCCTTGACATGTAACCATCCATTCAGCTCAAGGCACCAGGAAATCACACAGAATCCACAATTTCCCTTGCAAAGGATCAGAACGAAGGAAGAAAATGGTCTGAAGAATTGATGCTGTGCAACAACAATGTTTCCATGGAAACCATTCAGCTACTTGCAAAGGAAGAGAGAAATGCTGTTTCTTTCCTGCTACTCAACAAGCTGTGTATGGAGCTTGTGAGGGCTGACACCTCTCGCGTTATCTCAGAGATGGAGCAGCCATGGTAACACACAGTTGGTGTTTCTGAGAGAAACAATGACATGCAACACCATGCATCAACCCTTGAAAGAGAACAGAAAAAACACTGGTCTTAATGCAAAGCAGACACTAGTCAGAGGAGTTTGGGGACCTGGCAGGGAGAAGACTGGCTTCTGGATGTAATTTACTTGCATCACACAACAAACAGTACAAGCCAACTCTCACTAGGATCTCAGCTCATCTTGAACATCCCATGATCTTCCTTTACTAGGAGAAAAACTACAGTTTGATGCATCTGTGATGGTGTGTGGATATAAAGGTCTTAAGGGGCTTGAAACGCTATTTCACAGCGCCCAAAGCAAAGCAGTCAAGCAACTGAGCACGGCTGCTACAATCTCAAGACACTTGAAGTGTCACCTTGCACTGAGTGCATATCATTATGTGACTTCTTACTCCCTCTGGCCTTTTGGTTGAGACAACACTGAGCAGTACATATTTGTGTGTGCACTATGCATATGGGTGGGGGGGCATGTGAACACATACCACCATTAAAAAAGGGAAGGATAAATGAAAGAGAAAGACAGAACCATCCAGAGAACAGGGCTCTCTACCCTAAGACCTCCTTTTGAAAGGCTAGTGTCAATGCCAGCCCAGTTCATTACAATACAACACAACATGCAGAAGCTTGTAAATCTCCCAGAACCTACAGATGCTGCTGAAGGAGAGAGCAAGGAGGGATCTGCCAGGCTCAAGCAGAGGGGTGTGAGGTTCTTATGAATGGAGACTATAAAAGTTCAAAGGCAGAGGACAAATTTCAAGTGCAAAGGGCTACTAAAACTCACTGGGAAAGGACGTTTGCATGCACATGTAGCTGAGAGGGGAGAAAGAGAATGTAACAAATCTGTCTCGTGAAGAGCAAAAGAGCTTTAAAGTCCCTGGCAGGTAAGTTCGCACACTGGTGTACCTCACTACCACCTTTCCAGTAAAAATAAGCGTTTAACTTTCAAAGACAAGTTTGAGCTTGCCTGGTTCCAATACAATTAAATGCGTAAGACACAGACAATGCTGCTGGGTATCAAATACTGGGTTTTAAAGTGCCACAATCTTAAAAATAAACCACCTTTCATTCAAATATATCAGAAAAAAAAACTTTCAGGGGTCTTCTGATGCCTACTTTCCTGCTACTGAGCCTCCTGTGAATAACGTATCTGCAGTCCTGAAGTTCAACATATTATTATATTCTATCTCAGCAATAGAAATAAGTCCACCTACTCAGCCCATTCCTTACTTATTCCATGCTGTTAGAACACTTCATCTTAAAGACAATTATAGTTTCTCTGTATGTCATCATACATTTATGTGCGTTAACCTTGTGCTGAATTCCAAAGGCTAGAAACAATGATCTAGATTATTCTAATTAAGACAAATTACTGAAATTCTTTGAAGAACACTAGGAAATGTATTTTGCTTAATTCTGTAACTCCTATTAGCATTGTCATTTTAGCTCTTTATTTTCTCTGGGTATGGTTGTTTGGTTTTGTTTTTGTTTTTTTTTTTTCTGATTTCCAGAATCTTTCCTCTTCTCTTAAGGGTGTAATTAAAATTAATTCCCCCAGCAAGATCTCAAAACAAGAACATCCTCACTAGAAGCTACACTCAGGAAATGTTTATGGACCAAAAAATTCCCACCTATAATACGTGAGTGCTGCAGACCTACATCATGATACAGTCAAGGTTTGAGAGATGTATGCTCCTTAATTTTTCTGACCTCTCTGCTTCACTGGCATCACAAGTAGACTACAAAGAGGCAGGACTCAGCCCACTGAGATTAAGACAAGGACCCACTGTCAGATTTGTTTCAGCTGGCTTCTTCATGACCTCTCTGAGGGAATTTGTTGGTTGGAAGAAGGCAAGAATACAGGAATGGTGTAATTCCAGAAGAAGCAGTGCCATATAAGTCTGTTTCATCTGCTTCGGAGGGGAATAAAAACTAGAGGTAACCCTCAATTTGTATGTGCAAATGTGCCCAGTGACAGAGTTGCAACAGCAGGACCTTAGAAACACATATGGAGATGGGACCCTCTAACTCTCCATGTTATTAAGAAAAAGGAACCAACCTCCCATCCCCAGCCTGCCTGAGCAGTCAAACACTCCAAGAATCTTAAGTAAAGAGAAACAAGCAGCATGAATGAGGGGAATATACCTTTTTAAGCTGTACAGAGGCAATTATAAATGGTATAGCTTAAAGGAAATAAAAGGGACTTTCTGTACCATGCCCAGCATGTAGCAGAGATTAATTTTCCAGTAGAAAAGGACCCTGTAACTAAACCTATGTGTCACCTTGTTCTCTGCCACACAGTCACATATGAAGTAACTGCTCTGGAAGTGAACTCTTCTCAGGAACACTTTTTCTCAAATGAAAGAAGAAACATCTATAAATTATTATCAGAAAGAAGATAATGGATGCTGACTGCTCCCTAAAAGCTATTTTTTTTAGTTTTCTTTTCTGAGCAGAAGCTAAACGGTGTCTACTGATATTCATTAAGCAGTCAACATCCTCCTCTGAAGAGCTGACGTCAGTCTGCAGCCTAGGACCTGCAATTATCATCCCTTACCATTGAAGTGGATGGCTGCTTAGTTACAGCATGATGTGAAATCTGAAAGGATCTGGCTGACACCAGTTGCCCTCCCTCCAAAAGTTTATAGTGGAAGGTGAAAAATGAGAACTAGTCAATTCTAATAATTTTTTTACCTCAGGAAAACTTTCACTGGGTCACATATTTCCCCCTCCTCACCCCATCACTGCGTATATCTCTTCATTACTTGCAGGAAAGAGAGTAATGCAGTAAATGTAAAGTCAGTTCAGATAAACATCTGAATTTCTAGATCTGTATCTAAATTCTAGACATGAGGAGTATTTCAAAGCTTCTCCCCTGGCTTTGTACATCATCAGAACAATCCCCAGCAAACTTCTTTGCAATCATTAACAGTGTCAGAACGCGAATAGAATTCCCAGGACTGGTCTGGTGGTGAAATAGTAAAGAGGACAAGGTGTGTGAGTAGGAAAGCTAAGGTAGCTTGTTCTGGGAAAGGAAGAACTCCCAGTGTCATACCCCCAAAACATTGTAGAAAGCTGTACCCGCTCTGTGCTGTTAGCTGTGCTGTACCTGTGCTCCTGGCTAGACCCATGTATTTTTCAGATTGCAAGATGAGCCTACGATAGCCAAGGTGCAAAGGGAAGTTTGGCTGTGCTTAACAGGGTGCAGAAAAAACAGACCTTAAACGCCCCCCCCACCCTAATCCACCTCTGCTTCACTGAGTGCTGATGCTGATTAGCTTTTTCCCTCAGTTGTACAGAAAACTCTAAAGGTTCTTCAAACATGATCTGTCAAGGCAGACACGCCTGCTGCAGGGCTACATAGCATGGTTCATACAGTGGGATGAGAAATTACAAGAGCTCTTCACTGATGGTAACAGAGAAGTAGGTGCATGTGGCAACATTGAGTCAGACTACAGAGGGACAAAGTGAGGACTGTGAAGGTAACAACATAAGTATAATTTTCCCAAGGTTTCTGCCATTACACAGGAGCTGGGAGCACTTCTGGCACAGGAGAAAAACTTCACCCTCTCTTTGTATGTGGATGATATTCAGCCTGGCCTGTTAAATGAGCAACTTGAGCCAAAACAGGCTGTAGGATATAGTGCTGAAAGATGACAAAATACATTGTTTTACAGCTGCTGAGGGGGTGGAGGTTGGTGCTTTTCATGAGTACTAAATCAGAGGCTTGTGATGATTTTTACCTTACACCTTGCATGACATCATCCATTCTTCATTTGTGATACTTTCCACTAACGACTCACATTTATTTGATGAATATCTAAACTCTATCAGACATTCCTACTCTTGTTCCTTTCGAGCCATCTTACTCTAACATTTGGTTGCTATTAACTTCAATACATAATAGCCTGGTATTTGTATTCATTGCACTGAGCCATTCATCACATATGCTCTTTTTTTTTTTCTTTGTTTCTGAGACAAGTACAATTATCCAACTGCTGCAAGGACTTAATTACCTACCTATTCTACATTTTTCACTATTAGGTAGGCAAGCATTTAAAGCCAAGTATTGCTTAGTGCAGAAGGGTGGTCTCTTTCTCTGAATGCTATTTCAGTAAACCCCACAAATAGCAGTAAGTATGAGAAAACACTGGAAACATGTGCCATAGAAATGAAGAAAACTAGCGACTGGTACCCACGGAGAACCACAGACCTAACTTCTTAGTTGTTTATGCTCCTGATGCATATAAGGATTGCTTGCTGGAATGTTCAAAGATACCTGAGCAATGATGGTGCCAAAGGATGTCTTATGGCTAAGAAATCCCTCTGCACATCTTATGGATGATACACAGCTTGATTATATTGTGTCAGACAGATACCCAGTGCTTTATACTCAGTAGAGATGACATGAATCATTTAATTCTCTATTGAAATTCAGTATGTGCTGGATGGAAGGCATAATATAGATTTTCTTTCAGGGAATTTTGTGAAAAGAAATAAGGAACTCCATACACCCCTGAAATTACAGGTGGAATGTAACAACGCAGAATGCAGGCTGATTAGGACAACTTCATTGCTGGGAACCACACTATGGGAGACTTAATGGCTTTGTTTTGACAGGACCTTAGCTTCATGAGCAAACCTGTGGAGGAAGGCTTTCTCTAGGACAAGCTGATTTTCCAGTACTGTGGGAACTAGTGCAGCTTTTATCCAAATCAGTCTGAGAACTGAAATTAGTGAGGCTTGGGGATGAGTCATCCTCTCACTTCCTCTTGAGCTTCAGGTCACTTAATTATCCACACAGTGACAGAAAGGTCTTAGGGATGGGATTACTGCACGCTAAGTGGTGGTTGCTCAGAGGGCAGTCAGATGGGAGGCTCACTTTGGTAACAAGCAGGCCTAAAAGCTCCTCTTCTGCTTGCCCAACCCAATCAAGAAGTTGCTTCTTCGGAAATCATATTGCTGAAAAAGATCAGAGGAACAGCAATTTCTTTTTCTTGGCAGGTTATTTTTAGCCTGGATCATTTCAATGACCTGCTTCACAGCACAACCCTATGTAAGGTTGTGCTGCCAAAAGCAAGGTGAGGGTGAGATGCAGCACAGAAGTGGGAACAGACAAGTGTTCCACTGAGCTGCATCCTCATTTTCTGCACACAGAGATGTGTCCTTCCCTTAGACATGGGTCACTTCCATTTCTGCTTAGAGAAACTTGGCACAGTGAAAAGCAGTGGGAAGATGACAACCAGGTTGCATTAATTCAGGTGTTCAGGCTGCTCCTGTGAATCAGAGAGATGGGCACATGACTAAGCTTCCTGGGATGATTTATACTGTCTCAAAAGGTTTTCTGTGGAGATAGGATATATAATAGACCAGGAGGAGTTCAATGTTTTGTAAAGAGATCTCGTGTGTCACAATTTGTATTGTGCTTCAACACTGCTAAGGCACCTGAAAATAATTCAGGGAGTTAGGGAACTGCTGTGTCTGTCAGTTCCTGAAGAGTTGAGTCATGTAACAGATCCAATCTCTAATTCGTATCAACAGCCTAAACAGATGAATTAGGCCAAGCTGATACTGAGCAGTTCCTGACAAGGCATCCAACCTGAAGATAATGTGCTCATGAAAGCAGAGACCTTCATGCAGTTGCTTACTGCTGTATTTCTTGCACAGATCCCTGTGTGACACAGCCTCCTTTTCAGGCTGCATTATACACAACTAGCCTACAAAGGCACTAGAAAGACAGAGCAGCTGGCAATGATGTGAAGTGTCACCTGATTACAGAGATAGCAGTCAGGCAGAAGACTATCCCTGAAGGGCTCTGATGTCCTCCTCAATTTACCCCAACGACTGGCCAGGCCACAGACATCCACAAGCTTTATGGCTCACCATAGTTTCACAAGTGAGCCAGAGGGCTCCCTTTCTGTAACAGACATCTCCTCCTCCACTCCAGGAGCTTGTTTTGAGGTACTACAAAGGAGAAAGAGCAGCTCTGGAAACATTTTGATTCCATTTCCTAGTGCCTGGAAAACACCATAAATTGCTTCCAGTGTGTTTGGGAAGTGCAAGCACAAACAGGTGACTGCAAATCCATAAAACAAGAGGCTCAAAACCTTTTTATGGCAAAACTCTTCAGATGGAATGATCAAAGTCTTTGGATGTCCCAACATTACCAGTACAATACCTACATCACACCCACAGATAATATATAATAAACATATAAAAAGATATCATAGCCTGGGGAGTCAGGCTGACCAGCAAGGAGTTTTGAAGGCAAACTGGTGACAGTTGGCTTGTTCATCTTGCCAGTGGCCTTCTGCTGGCAGAATAAGACAATGAAAATGGCTGAGCCATGTGAGGGCTAGCAGGTGTCCCCAAGTTTCATTCCTTATTCCTTAGGGAGGTCTACAGTCCCTCCATGCCTCTCTGAGGCAAAACACCTTCCGAGTATTATTCTAAACCTCTAGGATTTCAGAGCTTCTCTTTTCCCTTGCCAATGGAGCACATAAAAATACTTGAAACTGTTATAAATCTTTCAGTTGTTATTTCTCCCCACTTATCCATTAACAGCTTTCTCCATTTACATTCTTATTTTAATATTTTTTTTAATCCTTCCAGCTTCAGAATATTTTCCAGATTTTAAATCCTTTATTTGATCAGTATCTTCCTGTTCTAAATTTATACTTGTAAATAGACACCTGCATGCACATCCACACTGTCTCAATCTTTGTTTTCTGGATTCGTTTTGCACTTTCATCTGTCTGTTGCCCTTCTTCAGTCCCTTTCCATTTATCATCTTTATTGCTGGAGATTTAATTGTGTTCCTCGTTTAGTTGTGACTTCTAACTCTTTGGTATCTTAAACTCTGATATCTTTCAAAGACTTGTTTATCTCTACACATTTCACTTCATTCTTTCTTTCCCCCTCTCTGTGACACAAGTACAGCTACTTCTCCACTATTTTCTCCCCATTTCTGCATTGTTTCATGTTTCTGAGGACACACCACATTCATGTCCCTTCTTGCTAGAACAAGCACAGAAAATCCTTTCCTAACAACATATGAGAAATTTCATGAAAGCAATCATTTTGTTTGTATTTACACTGATTTATTTGTGCTTTTATGTGATGTTCAGCACTAGGATGTAGGAAGATGGGATATCAAGCTGTGATACTTGCACTACCATTGCATTAATTTTCAGTAGTCCTTGCAGGATATAAGAACAGTTGATATTAAAACGTTCCATTCACTTGTACTTGCCATTCAGCTGCATAGCAACCGCAGACTACCTTTTGCAGACTTATTGAACTATTTTTAGTTCAATTACTTGTTCCCCTGACTCAGACTGCAGGCTAAGTCTGAGCTACCTTTCGTGCAGTATGTGCAAATGAACCTCATTGCTTGCACTCATCCTGACCCAAGCACCATGCAGCTTTTACCAGGAAATTATTTTAGTTAGAGGTATAAACTTACATATTTATACCTTGTGTCTGACAGATTTTCAGGCTAATTTAGTTCCCATCTTACTTTCCTATCCCAAAGTTTTATCATATGTATATTTCTGTCACCTAACTTCAGTGACAGAAACAACCTGCAAGTTGATTTACCAACATGAAGAATGGCTTCTAGCAGAGAAAACACAGGCTTCTAATGATGATTTCCCAATAAAGTGAGAAGGAAGGACAGCAGGAGGCTTGCTCGTCAGCCTTTGGGGCTGAAGTGAGGGAAACATTTTCTCAACTCCCAGGAACTCCAAGCATAGTTAAGAGGAGGTCTGGGAATGAAACTGCAATAGCTACGGAACACTGTCAAGAACAGTATCTGCTCCTTGTCACTGGATGGCTGTACTGCGATGTGACATGTATCCGTGCACATGCATTGTTTAAGTTCAAATTATGCACCATGTTCTCATTTCACTGAATATAAGGACATTTAAGCTGACATCTCAGAATAGCTGGCTTCCAGACTTGACATCACAAAACTAGACTTTTCTACAGGTTTATTTGTGGAATAAGTGGTTGCTCCCTAATGTCAATCACTGCCCATGTGGTTAATTTCAAGTTTCAACAGGATGAGGGGAGAGCATAGACTAGTGAAAAAACAGAGATTGAAAAATATTTGCATGTAATTTTTGCTTGTGAAGAAGCTCCATGGTTATTCCAGAATGCAAAGACATGGAGGAAACCCAAATACAGATTTACAAACACTGATGTGCTAATATTAATTCTTAGATTACGTGAATGGCTTGAACTAAAGATCATTTCCCACACTGAAGTGTTCATCTATCATCACCCTAGAGTGCTCAGCTCTAGGAAACAGAATAGGAATAGAAAAGAACTGCATTGGGTATGGGTGGAAGCATCAGGGACTGAGAGATTGGTTTTGCCTCTGACACTGTCCTGCTGGAAAGCAGAGCCTTGGGCTCCCTCCATCTCTGGAGAAGGAATTACCTTTTCTTGTGTGCTAGCCATTCAAGCGTTACCAAAATACATAGAATTAAAAGGAAGCTCTCCCTAGCCTCTGTGTCACAGCACAGAGATCCTCTCTCCTAGCTTTCAGAAATATAAAAAAGGAGTGTGGCTCATCTCACTGAGTATCCAAACCAAGTAATTTCAGAAGGCCATTCCCTCCATTTGGCTCCACTAATCACAGAAGAAAGCTAGAGCATATGGACACCTTATTTAGATAGCTAAAATTAGGTGGGAGAAAACTCAGTCACTGTAGTGGTTGCAGTGGAAGAAGGAACAGAGAGAGCACTAAGTTGGAGGAAGGGCCAAAGCAGTGCTGGATGCAGTTCAGTGTGGATATTAACAGCAGTCATTTTGACTCTCTATCTGGATTTACTCACAGATGCTGGTCTTTATATGCATATAGTATACTAAGATTTAATTTTTAAGCAGCTGCTGTTTACAACAGCACCAAGGTGCAAGGAGTCTTTCTTTGCTTGGAAATGCACTTTTGCAGTGTGGCTTCTGATTTTCTTATGATCTAATGATCTTTTATTTATCAGTCCATTACATGAGCATTGCATATATAAATATTAGTCCTCAGATTTTTATAGTTAATCTTTTTTTTTAATAAATATCCTTCCTTAGTCTTCCCACTCCTTTCAAAATTATCTTCATTTTGGGAATTGAGGAAGACAAGTCATCTTGCTGAAAAGAATCTTCTTTTACTCTCTAAATCACTAACTGTTCTTTGCTTAACAAAACTGCTAATATTAATGACCAATGGTGACTTAATTGCAATAACAAAAATAGTCCAGAAACATTTCATTTAGACTGCTGTTAACGTTAGGGTTCTTTTCTGTTTCTATTCTTTTCTGTTTTCCAAGGAAAAATTATGTGATTTCCCTTAAATTCTTTCTTTAGCAGGAAGATACAGAGCATTTTGTAGCTGACCAGCATTGTACTGGCCTCCAAAACAAACCATCTGATCAGATGAGATGACTGACCCATGTCTCAGTATCAGCTCAGCTGTCCTGAAAGCAACAAACTCCTCAGGATGAGGACACTGAAGATGCCATTAGTGCCAGCTAATGTTCTGCTCAACATTACTTTAACCATCACGCCTGATCTAGACAACAAAGAAGCCTCTTGTTCAGCCTCTCCCTGCAGAGAAGCATCCTGGGTTGTATCAGCTGGCATGGGCACAGCTTGGGGAACAGTGTTTGTTCATTTATTGCTTATTACAAAGCAGCAGGGGGAAGTCAGATTTTTTTTTCCCAATAAACAGGTTGGCAGATTCCCTGTAAATCTGCTGTGTTTTATTGCTGGCATAAAATGCAAATAACCCCAAGTACACTCTGGAACAGGCCTGGGTTTTTTTGGTTTGGGTTTGGTGGTGTGTTTTGTTTTTTTTTTTCAGTAAGTACAGTATTTCCTGTCTTAACAGAAACCTGCTTCTAATGTGATTCTGGCCACAAAACTGAGACTGAGAACAACTTCCCTGTGCATGTCTCCTGAGCAGCTCCATTTTCTCACTTTAATGGGAAAGTTAGTTCTTAAGGCCATCTAATACAGCTACAAAACTATATCCCAGTCTGTCTCATGCAAACATTAGTGAGCCCTGCCAGGCAGGGTCTAGTTTCTGGATGTCTGATGTTGAAGATGATGAACACCACAACACCAAGAGCACAGCTTGATTTCCCTGCTCCAGGGTGCAAAATCCAGCCACAGTCATGAGAGAACCTTTTCTTGCCCTTGCCAGCCATGGTGTGAAAGCTGCTGAGAGAGATCCCATTCCAAGATATCCTTTTGAAGGAGAACATTTTTTAGGGAAAACACTTGTGAAAGCCAAGGGTGCTCAGGACTTAAATCTTCAGTTCACTGTCTTTACCTTTTAGTGGCTGCTTCACATTAGAGGACAGGACAGTCCTCTGTGACCAGCATGAGAAAACAAGGTGCATTGAGAAGTACAGCTCACACTCAGCTTGCTCTGCTCACATCTGAACTTTACAGAAATTGAACAAATTTTATAGAAAACAGATTCTATACAAGATGCATTTTGGAAAAAAAACACAAACAAGCAAACCCAAACAAAACAAAAGCAAACAAACAAAACCACAAAAAAAAACCAACCAGCCAACCAAACACCAGAACAGCCCAAACCATTACCTTTAGGAACCCTTGTCTACTTTTTAAGAGTTTTGAATTCGTGGTCAAGCTATTCTGGAGCTGGTTCCCATTTAGGAGTCTGGAATAAGTATCTATCTATTTGGGCTTTCTCAGAATCTGAAGGGATTCAGGTTTGCTAGTCTTTAAGCCTCTCTCCACTTCAAACCTCAAAGCAATACTGTCTAAGAGGAGCTTTGCAGAAAATGACTTTAGAATTGACACAGATAAGCTTCAGGTACTCTTATTTTTAGCTATCTGAAACCTAGTATCTCATTCATCTGAGCTGGTGGGACAGATTCCCCACAGTGGTTATGAGGAGAGACAGGCACTTCCAGGGGGTTAATCACCCTGAGCACAGATTTCAGCCTGGAAAAAGACTACTTTCCCCTGGTACTTCTGGTGATCCAGAAAGCAGCTGCATGACAAGTACAGAACCAATTGCTCCTGACAATGAAAGACTTGGTTGAAGTTAGGTAAACAAAGCCCACTATAATGGCATTTTTAAAAACTAGTCATCTAAAACTGCAGATACATCATAAGATTTTTCTTTTTTTCCTAAGAAAAAGCATCTTAGGGATTTCTACAGTCCCCAGTTGTGTCTGCACATCCTTACACTCACAGCTGTCTTCACAAATCTAGCCCTTAAGCTTTCCAAGTGCTCTTTTTATCCCAGAAATAAGAGAAAGGGGGAGATTTACTGGGTTAAACCTTTTAATACCTAGAAAAAGGACTCTTTCCCCCTTTCTTAACCCTTAATACTTTCTTACCATTATTCTCTCATTCTGCTCATCAGTCCAGACGGCTGGCATTTGATCTCGCCTCCATTTTTTTGTGTGTGGGTTGAGCTACTTTTGGCCTTTTGCCTTTGCAGGCACCTTTGTTTTTCAGGAGTTGTAGCATTTGTTTTTAATACTGTGTTCTGCACATGTCAAAAGCAGTGTGAATTATGTCCTGCCCAATTACTGTTCCTTTCAGTTCAGACGGCAAAAGGTCTGAGCCATCAGCCCACCCAGTGCTGCTCAGATAAATGCTCCGTGTTGGAGAAGAGAGCCCAGGAAGCCTCGCAGTACTGCCTCCCTGTGTGCCAACACATTAGTAGAGCACTCTTCAGTGCTGTGTCTCAGTGGCACGGCCATCATTTTCCTATTTCAGAGAAGACAGGAGAAAGCACAGAATGAATTGCCAACATTGAGGTGACAAATGGTTTTGAGGCAGCTAATGGGTCCAAGTCCACACACATTCACTAACTCCATCTTGTGCATCTGTTTGCATTCAGGCTGTTATTCTTAATAACACTTTGCCCATTACTCTTGAAAGCAATCTTCTTGACCAAATCAACCTCAAGACTACATATATCGTGTGCCTGCATGTTTCAGACAAGTAGAGGGCTGAAAAAAAAAGCAGTGAAATCACTATGTACAGAGTGCTGCCGCTCCAGCTGCTCAAGTGCAAGGACTTTCCAAAGCAACTTCTGGCTGGCACAGCTCCCCAGGAGGAGACAAAGAGGACAAACATTCCCACTGAGTAAACAGTGACATACAAAGCCCTTAAAAATACAAAGCAGGGGATTCTTTTGTGTATTTCAGTTTCATTGCTAGACAAGCGTATTCCTACAGAAGCCAGGCCTTAAAGGTGTTCCTTTGTCATGAAAGAAATCTCTTGATCAGCTTTTGCCAAAACAAATCTTGAGTGGGAAACAGGATGGTGCTGTGACTAGCAAGACTAAAACTTAGCTACACAAGTGATGCAGGATGGTATCTATACATGATAGATCAAAATCACAGGTACAGGAGACCAGTGGGTGATGCAGAAGCAGCCACAACTGGACATGAAGCATCTGGTGATCTCTAGAGTTCCACCACAATCCAACCCAGATTGATGATAGCATGAGAAAAACAAAAAACCTACATATAAAGGTGGGGTTAGACCTGTCCTTAACTGCACTCACACTTTTGAGGCAGGAATTCCTACTATGCATTTGCATAGAAATGAGAGGAGCAATATAATTTAGGGGCAGAGAAATGCCATGGAAATCAACTGTAAAATCTGTCATAGGTCTATGACAGCAAATCAGGCACTGGGTTCCCCAAAGAGAGCTTGACCTCAAAGGGGAAACTGGCTATCTGGGGCCCACTGTCCCCTGCACACACCTCTGCCCCATCCCACACCCTTTTTTTTTTTTTTTTAAACAACCATACTGCTTTTCTCCCTCATTTTATTTTTAAATAGCTGCTGCCTCTGCTTGGTTGCTTGGTGCTGTCAAAGTTTAATGATTATTTAAGGAAATATGAATTTTATGAAAATAATCACCAAAAAAAGTGTGTTAATGTGCTAACCTATTTCTCCAAGCACCTGTGAACTGTTACATTTTACAGGGCTAACAAGTCAGTCTCAAAATAGGGTTAGGCATTTATGTGTCTTGGATTAGCACCTGCACCAAGCCACTGACAAGCATAACAAAGCAGCTCTTAATTTCCATACTTTGGTCCAGAGACAGGTGAGCACCTCTGGGAAGAAGGAAAAGGAGTAAGGATAGGCAAGACCAAAACATCATTCCATTAGTGCAGTGGAGACCAAATAATACACTGTGTGGGGTCTGCTGTGAACCAGACACTGACATGGGGCAAAACGGAACAGATCTCAGATCTGTTTTATCTCCACACATAGTATGCATGTCCACGTGCTCCTGTTTAATTGTCCTGGTCACTTCAGGCATTTGAGTGACTTGGGTAATTTGAAAGTGATTAAATACAGGAATTACTCATTAGGAAATCTTCTAGCAGTAAGGGGGAATGCTGTCCTCCATAGCCAGCTCAGCTTGAGTAAGTTATCTGTCCCGATTGCCTCCACCCTTCCATTCCTGCTGGTGGCCAATCTCAAGTGGTGTTCCCCAGGGCCAGTTCTGTTTAATATCATTATCAATGATGTGGACAAGGGGATTGAGTGCACCCTCAGTAAGTTTGCAGACAACACCAAATTGGTAGCAGTATTGACCTGCTGGAGGGTAAGAGGGTCTACAGAGGGGTCTGGGCAGGCTGGATCAATGGGTCAGGTCCAACAGTATGAAATTCAACAAGGCTGAGTGCCAGGTCCTGCACTTGGGTCACAACCACCCCCTGCAATGTTAAAGGCTTGGGAGAGGGTGTATGGAAAGCTGTCAGGTGGAAAAGGACCTGGGGGTGTTGGTCAACAGCTAGCTGAATGCATCAGCAAGTGCCCAAGGCTAACAACATCCTGGCTCATACCAGAAGTAGCGTGGCCAGCAGAACTGGGGAAGAGATTGTTCCCCTGTACTCATCACTGATGAGTCCACACCTCAAATACTGTGTTCAGTTTTGGGCTTTTCACTCCAAGGGGGATCTTGAGGTGCTGGAGCATTTCCAAAGAAGGGCAACAAAGCTGGTGAAAGGCTTGCAGAACAAGTCCTCTGCGGTGTGGCTAGGGCCATTTAGCCTGGGGAAAATGAGATACCTTATCACTCTCTACAACTACCTGAAAGGAGGTTGTAGCAAGGTGACTTTTTATACAAATAACAAATGACAGGACAAGAGGAAATGGCCTCATGTTATGCCAGGGGAAGTTTTGTGTGGCTATTGGGAATTTTTTTTTGTTTGTTTCAGGGCTGTCAAGCCCTGGAACAGGCTGCCCAAGGAACTGGTAGAGTCACCATCCCTGGAGATATCTTAAAAAGTTGTACATGTGGCACTTGGGAATGTGGTTTAGTGCTGGACTTGGCAGTGTTAGTTTTACAGTTGGACTCAATCTTAAGGATCTTTTTCAGACTAAACTATCCTATGATTCTCAAATACATGGGATTGCCCTCCGTAGAAGCATATTTCTCTCCATTGAATAAAGAGGAACGTGGAGTCTCCTGCACCCACTCCAGGTCCCAATGGCTGCAGCTGCACAAGATGAGTCCTCCTCCCATCCCACTGCAGCACATACCTCCAGGAATGGCTTTAATTGCCTCCTACTGGGATAACTGCTATCACAAAACTCAACTAATTGGTGGAAGACCTATTTCTTAGCCTTGAAGTAGTTATGTATTTCTCACAGAACTTGTTTAAATGAGTTACTAGAGATATTACGGGTGATACTGTAAAACTCTCATGGAAGATGACTTTTACTGACAAAAAGTGTCTGCAGAACCATATCTGATATTTCATCCTTACCACTAAGTGACAAGATGTGTATCTTTCTCTTCTTTGAGCACACAACAGGACAGAGTTGCTCTGCTGGGAAAGACTTGAGGAGTGACAGCTGATCACAACAAAACAAGGTTGTACCGTGACAGACCAACCTCAAATAGGCATAGACAGGCTCTGAGAACCTTGAACTATTCTTATTCACTGCTGGAAAAAGCTTGTAGTTGGAGTTATCTATGCTCACAGAGTTTTGGATGCTAGACTCAATGTAAAAGAAATGGATCAAGTGGAGAATGTGCAGAGGCAAACAATTAGAGCCTAAAGTCTAGATAAATCCAATCACCAACAAAAGATTAATGTGCATTAAAAAAATCAAGAGAATAGCACAGTCTTCAAACACTGAAGAAAGCTGTAATGACAAAAGGATAGTCTATTTATATTTGCGCTAGCTAAGGCAAGAAGTGGCTCAACTGTTTTAGGTTAGTCATTAGGAAAGGCTTTCAATAGGTAGCAAAGCTACAAAGATGACTTCCTGCAGAGTCTGTGAAGGATTCATTGCTGGATGACCTTCAGCAACAGGCAAACAGAAATCTGCCAGGAGTGACAGAGGTATAAGTGATCCTGCTTTGAGACTGGAGGATGGATTATGTAATTTCAGTCTTTTGAGCTCTAACTGTGCAATTATCAGATTCAACAATGCAAATTTTAGGTGAATACATGTTTCCATTATCTATCTGGGTTTTTCTTCCCCCTCTGAGGCCTCCTAGAAAAACAAACAAACAAAACTGGCTTCTTCAACATGGTTCAGGTCTAAATTGCAGTTCAGAACCCTACAATTAGTCACAGCAATTCTTCCACTCCCTGCAAGCAACGCAGATCAGTACTCAGCCTCCTAATGGCCCTCTGCCTTTCAGTCTAGCCAAGCAAGGGCTCCATCTCTGTGTTTGCCTCCCACACAAAGCTGCTTTTAACATCATGAGACAGGAGAAGCAATGATCAGCTGAAGCCCTGACCAACCTGCCCTTGTTTCTGCACTCTATATATCACAGTAACCCTTGCCTTCCTTCCTTCACTCTGCTGTGATAAAGTGACCTTGTTCTGGTGCCTGTCAATTGCAAGATAGGATTTAGATAATTCTATATATCTGAATAGCAGAAATTGAACTTGAAGCCCAGACATCATTGCACAAACACATGAGTAAAAGCAAATTTCTCTGCTGTACCCTGGAAGCAATTTCAGCATGCTTCATAATGCAAAGATGATACACATTTCATCTTGTAGCTTATTACATTTTCACTAGAAATAGAACTATGGCTATCAACAGATGCTGTTAAAGTATATATATTTTAATATATTTTCCTCCTTAAGTGTTTATCTCTATTATTATTTGGCCCAGAAGGTCAGATTAATTTTCTTCATCTCTTTCCAGACTCAAAGTAGAGGGCACATTATATTTTTGCCAGATGGGAACATCCTCCTACTCATGACCACACAGTTTCCTCAATCACCTTGGGCAGTAAGGCTGCCTGGGCTGCCCACAGAATACCTCAGTCATCCTTAAATTGCCCTTACTTCTTCTACACTGCTTCTGACTTCAGCTCTCAGCCATTGTCCTTTCTGGAGTAATTGGCATCACCAAATTTGCCATGTGCTTTATTAGCTGGTTTGCCTGAGCAGTGATCAGCTCTCATTCAATAATGTGTCTGGGATCAGTCAGTGAGACATTTAGTGTTGTCTTTTCTTCCTGACATTTAATAGCAGGTAAAATTCTCTTCCATGGCTAAATCTACTAGATAAAAATTAAAAGAAAGTGTGAATGTCCTTCCAGACTTTATGTAGTCAGTGAACACTTCTGCAAACAATGCATTTATTGCTTATGCAGATACTTATGATTCAAGCCCATCAGTATCAGCAAAAAGGTTTAACTTGAATCAAGTCTTCAATGTGAAGGTTCACAGATTACCAGATTTTATATGCTCAGATACCTATAAACAATTTTAAGGTATGTTTTCCCAGTTCTTCATAGTATTGTGCCTCTGATACTGTGTACCCTGTGCATATTTTAGAGGAGCTCAGGCATATTGCTCTGCATCTGCTGGTTTATTTTTGGGAATATGATCTCTGACAGATTTGCTTCGAAACAGCACACAAAGAATTATGTGAACTTTGCTAACAGTAGAATATTTCAAGTCCTGAGCCTATGAATCCTGACAGTGCTCTTTCAAATAAATTACTTGTTGTAAAACTCATGCTGACCCCTTATCCCTGAAGGCTGAAATCAAAAAGTCATCCCAATGGTGTGAAAGGTCTGTCTTAAAGCAATTTAAGCCTCTAGGAAATATAGAATTAAGTCTGACACTAACTTTTCTTTCCAGTTTTGCCTGTGACAGTACAGTGATATTTGCACGTAGCAAGACACAGTGGTCATATTAAGCATGACTCAACTTCTCTGAATGCAAACACTTTTATCATGAAGAAAGCACTTTGGTGCAAATGTATCTTATCAGTTTTGTCTCAGGAGGTTAATAAGAGAAGGCAGAAGCTGATAGGATTTTGAAAGCAGCTTAAGCAGTAGGTACCCAATTCCCACCACAACCAGAGCTGGAGGCCTAACTCAAACTCTGATATTGCAAGGGCTTATGTATGTGTTTGCCTTTAAGGGCTGCACATTGAGCCAACAATTTAACAGTGTAGTAGAGCGCATATCATAGCTGGACAGCCCTGAAAATTCAAGCTGCTAGCTTTACTAGTTTGTTATAATACAACCCTCCTGTAGAACATTTGACTACAAGCTTGTGAACTAAGGTGACCTGCAGTTGTTTGGAACTTAACTTTGCTTATTGAGAGATTAAGCCCCATTGTCAACTTCTAAAATCTGTATTGTGAAAGCATTGATAAAGAAATCTTCCCTCTTCCACACAGCATTTTGTCAATCTATCTCTACTTTGGCAGATAAATCATGTCACAGAGGGGGAAGGCAAATCTACACACCTTCAGAACAAATACAGATAGATTTTCATGATTGCCAAGGTGCTTTGAAGATGGAGGAGCTGGACTGTAACAAGTAACATTTATTCCTCTCCGAAAAACAACAAAAACCAGCAGTATACAAAAGTTCTGTGAATAAAAGATGACAAGGAGCTACTGGCCTCTTCTCACATCTCAGAATACATTTTACGCTGACGAGATGTAAAGGACTTCAGAGGAGACACCTGCCTTTGGGCATCTGTGGGATTAACTAATCAAGAAAACATTGTTTTGGCAGCAATATAGGTCTAATTGTACAGGGTGATTCTAGTAGCATGTTTTCATCTTGCATAATAGAATAGTTTTTACTTTAATGGCTGAGCTGCTAGCAAATTACAGTTCCTCTTTGAGCTGAACTGACCTAATTAGTTTTTGTTTTGTACATAAGCATGCACAAAGGATGCTTTCTTCTCCTGCTTGAATGTATCAGAATTTAAGCATATATATCCAGGAGGCCCCATGCCTTGTCTTGCTGGATCATAAATACAATGGCTTTACAGTTGCCCACACTTTCCTTTTAACAGAATAGCTCCTTGAAGCCCGGAAGCTTGAAAATGTGAAGCTTTCTAGCACTATCTCTTGTTAAACAGGACACCAGAGTTGCTACATGGCTCAGAGGCAGGTGCCCAGTGTGCCAGCTGGCCAGCATCTTTCCTGGGGAAGGAGGTCTCTAGCCCCATCTTTTGGTAGACCTGAATTTCACATCATCTTTCTCCCTCCCATTTCATCCAGTGAAAATTTGGGACCCACGCTGCAAAGCTGCATAGGGGATCTAACATGGGAGGCCAGAGTAGACCTTCATATTGCATCAGATGGTATTTTCCAGAGGAAGGACTGGGCTTAAGCTGTTTTCTCTTCAGATGACTGTACTGAGGCTCCATTAGTAAAGTGCAGCCCAGAGACAGGTCTTTGCTGTTGCCTTCTGAAAATTCAGCAAGGCCTCTACTAGCCAGCTACTCCCTAAAGCTTAAGATGTCTGTACTTTGTGTAGCCTCTTTACTAACGTTCCAATACAAAACCTGGTGTGAGAGCAGTTAGCGACAATCCAGGATGTTTGTACCCACATAAGTTACAGCAACAAAACAATTTTGTGTTATGGAATATTTAGCACATGTATCACTTTCTTATACCAGCACTGTTAGTAGGACAAACTGCATGAGAAGATGCAGTTTAGTGCCCAGATGGTGTCATTATTAAGTTCTCATTAGCTTTGCTTCAAAACACTCCAGATTGAGGGAAGTGTGCAACATGGAGTGCAGCAGGTACAATATTGGGTCCCTTGTGCTGAGGATAAACTGCATGTAGTGATTTGTGGTGGGGAGGATGAGGAGGTTGTAATGAGTGCAGAAAGGATGGTGCTTAGCTGGTATCAGGGGAAATTGGGAGCTAAGAATATATTCAGAGGAAGTTCAGCTTTGGTGCAGGGAAAGGTACATTGGAGGCAGGTACATATGGTCAGCCCTATTTCTAGGAGAAGGTGAATATATGTTAATATCCTCATTTGCAGCAGGGAGTTAATGTGGACAGACCAAACTGGCTATGAGAGCAGGAAGGAAGATTATTGTTCACCCACAGCGCCTGTCTCTGTGTGAGTTTGCTGAGGGCAATCTTGTGAAGGATTAAGGTAATAAACAGGAGAGACAGAAAAGGTGTGGGACAACCATCTCTCAGCACCTGAAGCCATCACCAAGCCCCAGCTCTGCCAGGCAAGGAAGGGATTAGCTTATCTGGGTTGGGGCGACTTCGTTTCAGATGTGGCTGCCAAGCAGTTGGCTGAAGAGGGGAAAAAAAAAATTTGCTGATGCTCAGAGTGAAAGCCCAGGACAATTTTCCCAGCCAGGCTTGAAATGAAGCCAGCATGTCCGATAAAGTGACCATCTGGGAAGCAATGCAAGGGAAAAATAAGGAAGCCATCCATATCAGGAGAGAGAACAGTGGGCAGCTCTTATTTCTGCTGCTTTTAATAATGCATGGAGATTGCTAACAAATCTACCATTTTCACACTGCTAATTGCAGAAATGTTTGCCACCTCCCCAGGGCATTTCTCACACTATCCTGACACTTTATCATTTTTCCTTCCCCACACCCCTTCTCTTTTCACTCTCATTTTCCATAGGATTTTTTTTTAAATAGCAGTCACTCACTGAATCTAAGACTGAAAGATTAACCACCATTGAAAAGACTTTAAATACTGAAATGGTGTACACTGACCACCAGTGCAACCTACTGATATAAAAACTTCTGTAAGTATTCAGTGAGGACTAGCACAGCACCTTTTCTGCATAAATATCTATTATGTTCAAATATTCAGCAAAATCTCTTGGTTCTGCTGTACATTCTTGAATTTCAAATATTGCTTGACAAAGAAATAACCTCAGGGTTTTTCAGGATTTCACTACCTCTCCCTCAAAAAAATGTACCACCTTATCAAAAATTCCAAGCATCATTGAATACAACAGTTTTGCAGCTACTGTCTGCTTATCACCTGGAAATAAGGCTTTTCTGCAAAGGCTTATTGATTTTGGAAGGAAAATCAGTAAAAAAAATGTAAAATATGTTTCAAAAAACTATGGTGTTGATTTAAAGTTTTTAGAAGCAGAAATGAAAGGGGATACTGATACACATAAAAAGGTCTTTGTTTTGTGATCACAGGTACATAACATAGTAAAGGAGAAATCACCAAAAAATAATCTTCATGCAGCCACCTTTACTGGTCAGACAAATATTAAGGCCAATGCACGTTTTACACTCTCACTTTGTTAATCTAGGAGCAGCAACAGAACTCTGAAGCGAGCCACATGGTTTCAGAGTAAAACCTACAGGGTTTGAAAATAGGTATTTAAGTTCAAAATTTTCTCATAGGGCTCATACACCAGCTGTTTGGTTCTGCTGGGTGAAAATGAGGTAATACCTATATGAAATTCTCCCACTCTGAACAACGCCCTTCACTATTATGCCAATGTAACGTAACACCTCCCAGGCAAACATCCATCCAACTATGCTGGGGTGCAACACTGCTTGCAGGTGATATTCCCATTATTTAAAACCTAGATGAGTCCAAGCTGCCTTGAGCTCTTCCCCCAAGGCACTCGGGCTCTTCCAGTGTCCAGCAGCTGAACAAGTCTTTTCTTGAGTACATCCAGTCTCTCCTCCAGCAAATAGATTATAACATGTGCAACCTGAAGCTGGTCTCTATATGCCACTCCAACTCCTGGAGCCTGGGATAAGTGGGCACACCAGTCTGAAGGAGCCTTAATATGCATTTATATCCCTTGATCCAGCTCCAGGGATGTGAACACACAAGTCTGAGGGTACCTAGAATATCACTGAATCTGGAGGGACAGCAGATTTCACTGAAGAATGTCCATCCTGACTTGTTCTGATCTTACTTCTGCTGCTGTTGCCATCTATCTTTTCCTGCAAATGACACCTGAAGAGGACTTCTTAGGGAAGTACCAAACTAACCCATGATTTATTTAAAAGACTTGACTTATGTAGGGCTATATCAGAGATGCAGCAAGTGCTTTATATTAGCATGGGACTGATAGAAGTAAAGAAAAATCAGGACTCATGCCAGTGAACATGTTTAGTGGTCTTCTGTTGTATCAAATGCTTAAGCATAAGAGGCTGTCTATCTCTTGAACTGTCCTTATTTCTTGAATCAAATTCAAGAAGCAAAGCAGCAGTTATTTGAAGTCTGCTCACTATAAAACTCTATCCAATACATTTCAAACACCAAGCTGGATATCCAGACTGAGAAGCAGTTAACAGATGGGAAGCCACAGATAGTGGATTTATCAGTGCCACACACTGATCCTGTGGAAGTTCAGTCTAAGGTAGCCTAGAGAAAATAGTTCTTGTGCAGCCTGAGAGCAGAAAACCACTAATTCTTACCAACTGGAAGATAAAAGGTTCAGTTTTCAACAGCATGACTCCAACATGAAGCTGCAAAGAGCAATGGGTAGCAAGATAAAAGGTATTTGTATGGCAGCGCTGCCTAATCTGCTTGTTGCTGGAGGCAGTAGTGAGGGAAACTGAGGCTAATGAATTCTTAAAAAAAAGCCCAACCACCTTTTCAGTTTGCTTCTGAAACATGCCTTTTTCCCCAGTTATGCAAGTGGTTATGCAAGAAGTCTCTCGATTTGTGAACATAACTGACGTTTTTAAAATTTGGAGGAGAAAAAGAAAAATAAACGAGTAGCTTGTTTTCCTTTCCTTGCTTCCCCTGAGTTAGAAGGGGATAGCTAAAGTTCCAGAATGATTAGGCAACACCTTCAAGTGGACGCAGCTCAGTTCTCTTGGCTATTCCCTTCATATGGTTTGACCTACATGCTGGCAGGTGAGCATTAACTATCAGACCATGTGAGATGGTACCTTACATGTTGATATCAGATGCTCAGATCTCTCCAGTGTGCCTTGTGTGCATTAGAAAGGAAGATAACATCTACACGCTAACGTTGCCTAATGATGCATGCAGAACATACAGCAAGTAGGACTACATGATGTTGGAATTTGTATTAAAATCTGTAATCTGTTTATGGACATATTCCTTCTCATCCTGGGAAACTAAAGGTGACTGGCAGTCCCTTCATGTGCTGCATTACCCCTTGGTTTTGTGCCCCTCCACCCCCCCATTCCCTCATCTGCAGCTTGCATTTTGAAGAGAGGTTATTAGAGTGGTGGTCCAAAGAGTTGACTGCAAATTTAAAATAGTTTGTTCTGCAGGCAGTGTAGTGTATTTTTTTCCACCTGATCACTCAAGTCAAACAGGCTTTAGAGCACAGACTCATGGAGGCATTTTTCCTCCTACAACACACATTTTGAAGAGTGGATATATCAGTTCCATGCTTTGAGCCCAAATGATTGTACATGGTATTTGTCAGGCTCCCTGACTTCTGTCTCCAGTTCCCTGTGCAATTTCTGCGTGTGGGGAACCATCAGTTGAGCTGTATCCTTCAGCCTTTTTGCACCATCTATTCTTTCAGGGTGATGCTGGCAGTCTTCCCTACTGTGGTAAAAACAGCACATATGTTTTGGGGATCCCAAAGCAATTGTTTACTGCAGTGCACTGGGAGCTTCATCTCCAGCAAAAGAAAGCAAGCAAATAAAGAACCAATTATTCCCAGGCCAGCTGCAAAAGGGGTGCTAGCTAAAAAAGTCATGAAGTACAGAGCCAATGTCTCACTATGCCTGCTATTACTGTTATTTACTATTGCCTTCTCTCAGCCACCATAAATCTCAGCAGAAAGGCTTAGTTAGGATATGATTAGGTTGGGATTATTGCATATGAGATTCTTGCTAGGGCTTATAAATGTGACAAACTCTGAAATATGGTTTCCACAAAAAAGGAGAGGGAAGAGAGGGGAGCAGTGCTTTTACTGAAATATACCACAATTCCCTAATTACTCCTCAACTCTAGTGACTCTGAGTGGTGGATAATAACAATTAAAGCAGCATTCTCTGTTCTGCCCTCTTATACCTCCAAACTTATATTCTCTTCAGGGACTCAATTTAACAGCAGCTGCAGAGTAAGACTTGAATGAAATTAGGTTGATTTAAGAGCCTTCATGGAGCCCTGTAACAAAGGGAGATGGCAATGTACAATTTTAGAGATTAATTCCCTTAGCTTGTGTTATCAGGAACCATTAAGAAGCTAGAACTGACCACCTATTTCTTAGGGAAACATCCAACGTAAGAGCCTTCACAGTGAATGCATTCTCTCTTCAGAATCTTCTGTAAGGACCAGGCCCATGTCTTCCATATTCCTACAAGGCATGCTTTAAGGTCTGAAAACAAGTAAGATTATTCTTCTACTAAGCATTACTGTTACTTCAGCTTGGGAAGTAATAATTGTTACTCCAGCTCATCTGGACAACACTTAAACGCCTCTTAACATGGGAAAAATAATTCATCCGCTTGTACAAACAGATGAAGTGAATGTACATTCGTATTGTACAGTTATCAATGAATATTGTACAATATCAACAAATATCCTTAAATCCCACCTTGGCCTAAGCAGCTACAGAAGAGACTCGACTTCTGTAATGGGGTTCTGTAAGAATTTATTTTAATATAAAGAGTATGGCAAGACACTAACTTATGTATTGATACTTTGAAAGAAACTACTTTCTTCTAGAGTTGGGATGGCGTCAGACAGTAGCCATCTGTTCCTATACCTTCTCCATAGTATTTTTTTTTAATAACAGTAAAAGAACATAATCAGCAGCTATTTAATATGTGTGAATCTCTCCCTAACAGCTCCTTTTGATCAGTGACCTCAGCTCCCTACATCACATTTAATATCACCATCCCCTTAACCTCCTGTTGTTTTGAAATATTAGCCACTGAGGTCCCGGGACTAAAACACAGAAAGTTTTCTTCTTTGACTTCTTGCCAAAACCATTAAAATACTCTCTGCAATGTCACAGCTTGTGCCATCTCCCAGGGGAGTTGATTTAAAAGTAAATTACATGTAAGTGTCAGATGAAAAGAGCTTCATTATCTAATTCTTCCTACACCAGCATTTCTTTAAATTGCTTACTAGGGACAGAAGACAATTAGTCCTGTGTTTGAAATGAGAAGTAATAAGTATCTGTCATTCCCATTAAGCACAATTATTTTTTTGATATGCAAATACAATTGTTTTCTAAAGAAGTTAGATGAGGCAGCCACATCTACATGGACCCAGGTGCCAAGTGTGCTTTGCCCAGCTCTGCACACATCCAGTCATCTTCAATTTCAGAGGCTGTTGAGTGGACTAAGCGTCTTACAGCACAGTCTGCTGATTGAATCAGCACTGCAATAATGAAAGAAAAATAGGAAAAGCTTCATCCCTTTCCGGTAGCTACAAGTACACAAATGTTTCCAGGGCATCAACTAGCTTCCAGATGTCAGAAACACCAGTGAGGGCCCTGAAGTCACTAGAAGGCCTCTTCACTGAAATTTGAATTGGTACAGCTCACCCAGACAGCCATAAGGACATGGGAGCTGACAGCAATATTGCATCATTAGCAGAGACCAAAACCTCACTTTCCCAGTCCCTACTGTGAAATTCCCAGGCTGCCCATCATTTACATCCTGGTATAGTCACTTTCGAAGGGTCTCTCACTTGACCGTCACCTCCAGGTTTAATTTAAATCTGTAGGTTATGTAAAATACTCCTGTTCTTATTCATGCTTACAACTGAAATTCTCAGCATTCCAGGTCAGGATCAAAGAGCAGATCGCACTAATACAAGCATAAACTGTCCTGCCCAATTCACATCATCCCCACATTATACTGCAAGAGCTCTTAGACTGCGCTTTGAATTGTATCACCAGTGTTCTTTATATAACTTCATTTGTTTCTTCCTCCTCCTGGGTCTGCCTGTCTTTCACATAAAGTAACTTTGAACTACTGGCAAGGTAAGGAGAGCCTTCCCTGGAATAGCAAACAAGTTCAGTGCAGAAGTTAACAGACTTTACAGAGGAGCCAAGATTCCTGAAGCTCCAGAGTTTATGTACAATCTTCTCTACAGAGTTCAGCATGTATTAATCGCTCAGCTGGTCTGTACAAGACATTTTTCTCATGATTATAAGCTCTGTCATAGTTATATATGACCTTTCCATAGTAAGCATTTAAAATGCAGTATTAAAAAAATCTTTTTAAATCTTTATATTGTGCACATGGTGTCTCTGGGATGGATCTTGGATCTGAGGTCAAATTTGGGCACCTGGTTCTCAGAAGCAGCTCATGAGCATCTGCGTAACAAGGGCACGTTGTTGCAGGGCTATTTTAAACATACTCTACTGCCACTCTGCTTCCTTTGCTTTCTTCAGCATCCAGGGCTACAAGTTTACTACTTTCTTACAAATCATTCTGCATAAAATACTTTAAACAGAACGCTGATATTTTATGAGGTGCAGAACAGACTTTACTAAACTGATATCTAATTCTATGGTCAGTTATTAAACATGAACACAAAAACTACAGAGTCAGTAGTGAGAAATACAGTGGTCTCAAAGCAACACCTTTAAAGCAAGTTAACCAAAAGGCAGTATCTGCTGGGAGTTAAGTATCCAGACACACTGGATTTATTTTGGGCTCACCCAAACAAACAGGAAGCTTTTGCAAAGTTATTAGGGCTCATTAAACAAAACACTTAAGAATGAATTTAAGTGGTTTATCTGATGGGGATAAACTTGTTTGTGCTTAGTTACTTTATCAGAACAGTGCCACAGAATTGTATCTGTCTTCATCCTCAGTCAAGAACGTGAATATTTAAGGATAGACCAAAAGAAAGACCAAGTTCAGTGTTGATGCTACTCCAAGACCTGGCAAAGGTCAGAGGAACTTTTGAACAGGGTAGTACAAATACGGAAAGCAGCAGTTTGCATTTCACAGCTTTACCACTGCATGGTATTTACCTTCTCATGAATAAGATGCATCACCCCTCCAGGTCGAAACTGGCTTAAGACCAGAATGCAGATCTTCATGCAAATCTCTGCTATGCACTCATTATCAGTGTCTGTTTTGGAGGTTAAATAGAAATATGGAGACAACAGCTATAGTTATTTTATATCCAAGTAGCTATAGTTATTTTATATCCAAGTCACTTGCAAATTCTGAAGCTTCCAAGTACAATGAGTAAAAGCCTCAGTTATGACAGTTATGCTTAATATGGACGCTGATGTTCAAAAGTTACTTCAGCTCTAATGCAAAAATTTTAATGTCAAGTGGAAAAGTAATATTCAGTATTCAGTCTGCATTTCTTTTAAAGCACTTTGTATAACCTCTGAAAATGCATTCCCCTCCCCTTCTTTCCAAAGCAACAAAATGTTGGACTTTTAACTAGTAAGCTTATTTCCTTTGTTTCTTAACTAATTTATCTGAAAACAAGGCTTATGCTGCTATGCTCTGATGAAGTCAGAGCAAAGGGAAGGTCTTAAAGATATTAGGGCCTTTCAGGTTGCTTGAAAAAATGGCTAAAGGAAAAGCTGCAGTATTAGCCTACAGAAGCGAGCAATCGAAAGCTATTTATTCATGTCAAGGGTTGATCAGCAAGTAAACGCACTAGCTCTGCCAGCGTACTAGCAAACCTTATCATGCCTGCCCTAATTCTGCCCTACCTCATTGCAGGCACAAGGGTTGCTTGAACATACTGCAAGTCGTCTGCTGTTTTTATGAAGCACACATGGGTACTAGGATAACATGAACATGATTTTTTTAAATTACAATTTGAAGATAAGATTTGAACAGATGTCTCTAGAGATGAGCATCCATTGTGCTACTCCTCTGCATATTACATAGATCTCATGGGAAGATGCATTTTGAGGGGGGAAATCAAGGTACGTCAATAGGTTTTAAGACACCTCCTGTATTTCCCTCTCCCCATTGCTTCCCCCAAGAACCTTTAACCCTGCCTCCCTATCCCTCAACTTCATTGCCTGAATAAAGTTAACATAAAATGCTGCACTTCATAGTGCGGATTCAGATCTGAACCCGACTCCTACATTTCACAGTTAAAATTCAGCCAATTCTGCACACAATTGTGTGCATTTTATAGTTCACACCATTCATCTGTGTGGGAGTGTGTAAAACTTGGGTGTCAAGCTCCTAGCTCATGCATGCATGCATTCAGTATGGGAGAACACTCAGGAGTGAATGTTCTTTTATTAAACAACAGTTTTCATCACAAGCCTATGAAATATTGGTAAAAAACCCACGTGGCTTTACACAGACAGGTTAATTGATATTGTGTATAAAATAGTTATTAGTTTAGTAGCTATTTTAGAGAACTGCTGTAGGACATGCTTATGTAAAGTCTTTGAAAAAACTGCATTTGGGAAACCACTCGGGAAAGAATCCAAACAGAGGCAAAGCTGACTGGATAACCCTGTCTATTATAGGCACATTCAGCCAGGGAGCACCTCTCTCCTGACATCCCATCACAGAGAACCAGCACACTCCATCCCTGCATGCTACAAATTTTCTATGAAGAGTTTGCTCAGCTGTTATCTCTGGTTTCCACAAAAGCTGGAAAGGAGACTGTCAAAAGCTTTTTCTGTTATCTGTGCTTTACACAGCCTGGTTGCTCAGCCTGCTTACCTATTCTTCCCCTCTCTCAAAATAGAGCTCAAGTCGATGTGAAAATAGCATACTTTGTTCAGAGAGGGTGCAGGACTGGTAAGACATTGGGGAGGAATGAGGAAAGCTGAAATTACAGCAAACTGGCTATATATTTGTGTTTGAAAGGCTTCACATAGAGACTAATTAATCCCATTGTTGATGCTAATATAGTTCTTTTTCAAAATTCATGATTCAATGCTGCAAGCACATTTACCTTTGTTCTTTAGCTCGGAGAAGATGATTGAAGTTTGCCAGTACATTTGTCTGATTTTAGGCTTGTCTATGGAGAGGGGTATAGCAAGGGGATGTGCAAAGTGCCACTGTGGCGGAAGACGAAAGAAAAACAGAGGGTTTGTCTGTCAGTGGGGTAGAGCTCAGTATAGTTCCCATGACCCTTTTGCTTTGCTTCAAAAAAGCTGCATAGAAACTAGGAAGGTGGAGAGTCCATCAGACCATACAGCTTTGCAGTTCTGTCAGCCTTTGAAGGCTGCTCCCATTGCCCTGTTCACTTTGAGAGAGGAAGAATGTTCTAATCAGAGGTAGCAGAGCACTTATCCCTTTCAAATAGGATTAACCCCATGTGCAACATATGAAAGCTCCCACTTAGAAGGCCTTTTTGATCTACCAGCTGACAAAAAAATAAATGACTGAGCATCTGCCTGAATCTCTGCAGGTATCTCTTCACCTTTAGCCAACCCAAATCATGAGCATCCCTTGCTCATCTGTTCCCTGTAAAGTGCACCAACACTGTGCATCTAGAAGTCAGTCCTGGCCTGGTGACATCCTCTAATTCAGTAAGTATGGTCTTTAATTGCAAGCTGGTAGATGCCACCTTCCACTTGCATTTAAGGAGCAGCTTTGGCATGCTGAGCAGCCTAGTCTGGGAACATAAGGCATATCAGGAACAGAGAGGTAGACAAAGATATAAGCTAGAGAGATTGTGACTATCAGTAAGGCCTAGAAAAGCAAGCAAGCACTTAGGAGTAGTCAAGAGCATATATATTTTCCCATCCTTGCGTGTCCAATACTGGCCTAACTCCACTTCAAAGAAAGCTTTGTAAAACTCAGGTTAAACTCCCTAGGTTATGTATACTTCTCTGTCAAAACCATAAAACCTTTGATAAGGTGTTAGCTGTGCTAACAACTCCCAGCTTCTTTTCTTACAACAATGCTCAATATCTATTCATAAACAAACAAGAGTGTTATAGCTCTTACAATCTTGAAATGAAGAAGTACAAGTCTGAATTGCCATGAGCTTAGTGCATTCCATAAGCTATCTGCACAGGGACAGCTGTTTTGCAGAGTGGCTGTGGACATCATGTTCCAGCTAACTTGACATCCCACGAAGCTGCTTAATGATAAACTAATACTACTAAGCTGCCAAGTATGTGGTGCCCCCAGATACCCTCAGGAACACTGCTGTCTGCAGACAGTGACACTGCCTGGATGACCAGCCCCACAGTGTTTCCCAAGGACAGCACAGCCATGCTCTGCATGTATCTACAACCATTGTTTTGTTTAGACCTGAAAGATGCACTTGGACTCTTTCCCTTTATGCCACAGATGCTCCTTTTCAGAAACTCTCATTTCAAGACCCAAATGAGATCTTGCAGTGCCAAAACAAGCTCAGTCTGAAGGGATATTTTTCCTTTACTTTGGTACAGTGTACACCCCTATAAGCTATCATCTGATTTGAAGGAAGCAAGTGTCATAGATATATTTAGCCAGAACAGATCAGTATTTAACCTTGCTTAGGCTTTCTGAATACTAGTGTTCCCTCTTTTTAGATTTAATGACTGTCAGAGGAAGGAACATTTTACAGAGCTTTGAAGAAAGCAATCCATTCATACCACCCACCTTCCTGCAGCCTTGATCACCCTAATCAGCACTCATTTATGTGTAAAAAGTCACAAATAGGTATGCGAATTACTAGCTAGCAACAGAGACTACGCACTATTTACAATGAAGCAAAACAATGAGTTTATTGTACGGTACTGGGCATCCAGATCTACAGTAGTGGGACTCCATCACTGGAGGTTTGGATGGTTTAGGTGAGCTCTTAGGCAATGAGACTCTAGATTATCTGATATGCATAAATTCAAACCAGTCTATACCACATTTGTGAGATTAATCAGTGCACAAACACAAATCTGCACCACCAGAAAGCAGAATCTGAATTTGTGACATCATGGGTTTTGAGATGGGGCATTTCACAGAGTCTGAGGGCTTGAAAATACAACTGAATTACTGAATTATCACCTGTAAGTCAGGACATCATCCTGTGTAGAAAGTCAACAGTTTAAGGCACAGCTACAAACAGAAGTCATAAGCTTGATAGCATTTTAGACAGATCCAAGAACTGGCTCAGGGTACAACATGGCCCATTTTTCTAGTGACCTTCAGCAGCCATAAGTCAGCATCCGTAGCATTTATAGCCAGTTTCTTACACTCCTGCAGTGCCAAGAAGCTGTAATGCATCAGGTGACTTAAAGGCTATCTCAGCAAGATCTTGATCAAAGTCAGCTTCTAAAAATCTAGAAAATTCTGACTTGCTCTATAATACAGCCACAAATACATCATGTGAGATCACTCAGCCTCATGTGACATGAGCATTTTCACAGATCAGATCCCACCCATTGTGCTTCAGATAAAGGGTTCTCCTCTTCACAAATTTAGAGCAACTAATTCTAATTACTTTGCTGAGCATTTATCAACCCCAAAAGTTTAAGTCATTGGACTTTGCCCCATTGTCTATATCTGATGGCTGGGCTAGTTTGACATGTAACTGAGTACTATCTGTAGATACAAGATTCCTCTTACTGCAGCAGATACCCAGCTCTGGGCTTTCAGATCCATGGGTTCCTGTTGATGAAAAATCTCAAGAATTTTACTGCCTGGCCTTACTGTACCCAACACTGAATGATTGGACCCACAACTTGTGGTACATGATATGTTCAGTTCCACAGTTTCCCCCCCAAATATCTTGTATTTAGATGTTATCACAATTTTAATTTTCCCCTAACTCCACCCCAGCAGTCCATTGCCTTAACATTTCTTTCTCACTCAAAGGTTCCCACACAAAGCAGGGAGTCTTAATAAAGAAGGATGATCAGTGTTAATTTTAGTTTAGCATAACCTCCAACACAAACTCAGGGATGTTACAGTTGCAGATTACTTAAGGCAGCCCTGCATAGCTTGGGTCAAGTTGAAGCCAGGGCTTAAAGTCACCAAAAGTACCTGGAAACATGACAGACATTTCATCCAATTTCATGGCCACTTTCCCTTCAAGTGTTGATTTTTATGAAAGCATAGGTTTGCAAGCAGTCATTGAAAGCTTCTGACATTTGATGTATGATATAAAAAGAGTCAACAAGACAAAAATATCAGAGTAAATCTGCAGAAACAGGCAGTGCTGTGCATGACCCAAGATGAATAGCACGGTGACCAGGCTGGCATGTGGCTGCCTATTTAGATCTAGCATGGCTCAAGAAAAAAAAAAAAACAAACAACAAACTTTGTCCAAATTATTTCATTAACTACAGAGTCCTAGAAAAGCAGTGGTATCAGTCTTGTCTGTCCAGGACTGCTCTGTATTTGTCCTGCTGTCTTGTGGGGGAAAAGGTCTGTGCTTATTTTCTGGCATAAAGGCAGAATAATACAAAGATGAACTCTGACCCTTCTTTGCAGGCACAAATCAGCCAGTTGGGGCCAAAGCTAGAGGAGATGCAGAGATGAAGATGGACTATTTTATTGAAGTGCAAAGGGCTGACAAGTTAAAAACATCCAGGATGTCAAAGGACTGTCCCAAATAGAAGGAATTTGTACTGTACATGGGTTATTTTGGGGTAATTAATGGAAGAGTAATCTGCTGCCAGGTTTGCAAATTGTCTGCCGCTTTATAGGCTCAGTCACTTACAGCCTCTGCCAGAGCTTGGCTCCATATATGCACTATGCAGTGCATTAGAAGACATTATAGCATTGTTGATTTGCCCAGCAGAGTTAGACCTTAATCTGTGATTCCAGCTCTGGGAAAATTGCATTTTGAGCCAAGCTGAATAAACACAGCATGAAGAACATAGCACTTTGGAAATGGATTTATTAGTGGTGAGGAAATAGGACTGCTTTAAAAGATTGGATTGAAAGAAGGACAGATGCATAGGACAGTACTTAGTAGATGAGATCTTTCACTAGTCTAGTACTCAAGCATACCACTGCTACAGGTCATGCTTTTATACTCTCTGGAACCTTATGACTAAAGCTGCAAAGGCTTTAAAATCCAGATGAAAATTCAGTGAAACTCACAAAAAACCCCATCAGTAAGTCAATATAATAGGCAAGTCTTGCAGCTTTTAGCTCAGATATGATGCCACTTCCCCTGGATATCAGTGCACTCTAAAAAAAAAACAGTTTCATGTCTGGGATGCAACAAGTTGTTCTGTTGATGCTGAACAGGTCTGGTAGGGACAGATTTTGGTTAATTCAATACTGGCTTGCCAGCCTAGAAACTGGGCCCTTTCAGGGAGATGAACTGCAGAGCAGGCTTCAGCTAAAAAGGGCTTTTACATGTGGTGCATGCACTAAATCCTGCAGGATACCAGTCTTACCCTGCAACTACCTGCACTTCTTTGTGAAAATTGTCAACAATGAACAGCCTTTTTGAAGATCGTTAATTTTGCAGAGCTGAAGACAGAACTACATCCTGCTCCTGTTTAATGGGGAGGCAGGGGCTTGCCATTGCCTCCACCAGCACACAGTTCAAATCATCAGCCTTCAATGTCTTAGATACTTCACCACCTGCCTTGAGCATACTTTAGAAGCACAATGATTAAGTGATACACTTATCTGTGCTACAAACTGATGAAGGGAAGGCATCTAAGGATCTAAGTCCTATTGATGTGAACACCTAAATCCTTCAGACAGCTTTAAAAAGAAACTGAAGCCTAAATACCTGGTTATTGAATGTCCTGGAGTACAGGCTGCAATCACAAGGGAATTTGTTCCCATCCTGTGGTCTTTCTGCTAGACCACACTGCCTCCCAGTTAATTAATTCTATTGATTTGTTTGTTTTTATTGGCCTTTCCACACTCAGCAGTTATTTAGGACTTAGATGGGAAAAGAATTTTCCAGTTAAATGGATCCTACTTTTTATATCCTTTCACATGCTTATTTGAAATTTCACTGCCAAGTGTTTTAATGTTTTCAGGTTGAAAGTTGATTCATATTATTTAAAATACTCTGCAAGAGGGGAAAACCTGTGTAGCAGAGTACTAATAAAATGGGCTTTTTAAACTTGATTAATGACCAGTGAGGGTAAAGCACTTCCCTCCAGCAAAAATAAACAAAACAACCCAGACCATTACATCTAGTGGTACCTGCTGAAATTGGATTCAATTTGCTTCCACAGGGCCATTATAAAACCCTTATCTGCCTCCCTTTTCTGAAGCTACTCAGTTTGGTACCTAGCAAATTTAGGTCAATGAATTTATATTTTGAGTGACATATCATGGTGGCCATTCCAGAAACCACCATACCTTGCCAGTGTGGAGCCAAGTCACTCCTAATGGCCAGGATACAAGTAGCTTTGTGCACAGTAGAGGCATCGGCCTATAGCTGAATCATTACAGGCTTGAAGTAATGAATTCTGTCTCCATTAGTAATAACTTACTCCTGATGGCAGCTGGAGAGACATCTCCACACATATATAGTGGGCAAGTATTCAAGGGCCTGAAATATGACAGTGTAGCTAAGTGTGGGTGATTTGGTTTGGAGCTTCTGCTGGTGGGTTTCATTAGCTTAACTACAGCTATTGCTAGCAGATAGGTTATAAACCTTGGAGGAAAGGGAAATGAAAGGAGAGATGGAAGTTTAGTCTCATATTTACACTAATAGCAAAATGATGACATTATGCTGTTATCATGCTTCAGGGAGCGGCCTTTCTGCAGCTTGTGTTTATTCATGCATATTAGGGTGGATACAAATGTCTTTAGGTGGCACTAAGCAAAGATTTAACTCAATATGGAAGTCACTTAACTGTAAGTTAACTAGAAAATACCATTCACTTTAGACCCAAAGCATCCCTTCTCACAGAATGACTTTACTTCAGTCAGTCTTCATGCCTCATAGCCTGGAGTTTGCCCATGTATGTAGGTCGTAACCAGCCCCAGCCACAACTTTCTAGAGACAGCCATGTTAAGTTATGAATGGGACTAAACGGCTTTGGCGGTAACTTTGAGGAGCTACTCGTCACAAAGATTTTTAGAAGCAGACCACGTCATTCAGAGATGCACCTCTGTAGACCACAAGCTTGCAAATAACAGTAGCTTGAAGTCTAACTGTTTCAAACATCACACTCTGCTCAGTGGGAGAGAATAGTCCAGGGTGACTGATCTGCTCTTATTTGGTCTATTTATGCATCCTCTAGCTTCTTGGTCCACCAGTAATTTTTTTAATCCAGTGGACATGAAACAAGGTGTTAGGCTGATGTTAACTCCTCCTAGCCTTTGACACTTATAGTTATGATGGCCAGCTTGAAATGGCACCAGGTTTTAGAACAACATTATGTCAGTGGATACAGCAGTAACTTCTGCTTGGAAGGGGTCACCTCTTCACTTAGAGACCACAGTCCCACCCGTATACAAACATAACGTAGCTCCCTGGCTGAACCTTGTGCTAAACTAATTCAGAAGAGTAATATTCAAGATGACAAGATGGACAGCATGTCAGAGTATTGCAGTCCACAACACTGTTTTTCTCTGAACAGGGCTGACATCTGTCTCCAAGAAAGTAGCACTGGAAGAAGCCTATCCCCAGACTGTACATATCAGTGTGCATAAATAAATCCCATGAATACAAGCTTTGTCAATCTTCTTGACAAACATCAGCCTTTAGATAAGGAGCCCAGCCAAAAGCACATTTCTATTCCTTTCTTCATCATTAAACTTTATAGCTCAGTGATAGGCAGCTATTCAATAAGATTAAGGTTTGCAGCAAAAAAAACCCACACAATGACCAAACTCTCATGCCCCCATTTCTATATATAAATATTTTTTAGTTCAGTTTACAGTAAGTGAACAGCAGCAGTATACTGCAGTGTGATCTCCAATGGAGAAAAATCTCTATCCTGTTAACAGTAAAATCTATTATCTTAAGTTGTTCAGGCACAGGAAAGATTCTTGCCAGGAGGACATGTGAACAAAAAACAGTTGTTCATCATAATTTTATCAGGTGGGATATCTTTTAAACCCAAATGAATTTCCAGAGATTTTCAGGACTGCATCTCCATGGGTCTTAGGCAGAATGTGGGACTGGCTGTAACTGCTCTTCATCTAGCCAGGACTCAAACTAAGCCTGACATTTTGATGAGCTTCCTAAGCAATAGACAATTGGCAAGTCTAAGAAAAACATTTGTTGGCCTGGGATAAGAAATCCATTCAAACCTCAGATAACTACCTCAGTCAATGAGTCTGAGTCACTGACACACCAATATTTATTTATAAATTCAGAATAAGTAGGATCAAGGGCACCTTGCTGCCAAGTTATTAAGAGCAGGAACTGTGAAGCTGTATACATACACAGTGTAGGGACTCATTTGTCTAATTTTAGACATCTGCAAAGTTGACTGGAGAGGGCAGACACATCTGGCCTGCTTTGGAGGTCTGTGTTTGATTAAACTGAACTGTTCCACAGGAGAGCCTTCTCCAGTGCTAGATATAAGGAAGCCCAGTATTATATCTAATGAGCTGTCATACCAGATCAATCCACCTCTGCAAATTAAAAGCTCTCTCCAAAAGGTTCTTCCAGTACATAGATTAGTATTTTTAGTCTGACCTGTGATATGCAGCAACAGGTTCACTCCTGTTAGTGATTCTTTCTGAAAACATAATTTTTATAAGGCAATTCCCTTGCAGTACAGTCAGAAGGCACCTCCTCACCCACTTCAGGTAAGTTTAGCTGACTACATCTCGTATTAAAATAGTCTCTGTTTCAGTCAGAGCAGTCAATGCAGTACAACTGTGCAGCGGCAACCACAGAGCTGGGTGAAAGCAGATGCTCAAACAACTTCATTGAAAGTTCCCTAAGGCCTAATGGTGCATATGTCAGCAATCTTCTTGCTGCATATATCCCAGAAGGACCAAATGCATTAGACCTCAGCTATAGTCCCAACCACAGGGAAGTCAGCTGCTTAGTACAGGACAAACGTATCCCATGGTTATCTCTTCCAAGCATACTACCTCTAAATAGTACTAGAGCATCAGTCAGTGCAAGCAAACCTCTTTAGACTTACATTCCCTGTTGTGAAGAGTTCTCATCTGAAGCCTCAGCAGACATAACAGAATTGCTTGCTCCGCAGATCTATAACTTATTTTAGCCTCCAATTTTAGCATGGCTTTCTCTGCATTATTTTAAGTGTTAATGGAATTTTCCTGTGCTGGATGTACTACTACAAACTGAATGTACAGCAAAAGGTGGGGCACTCCATATAGAAATTCACAGCCAGAGGATAGAAGACCAGTACTCTCTTACAAAGCAGTAGAGCACAGCTCTCAGCTACTCATTAACTCAAAATCAGAAGTCAAAACTGCCCATTTTGTTAAAGTATCTTTAAACAGATCTGTCTTCTCTCTGCACCATAGTGATTTAAGGTGTAAGTGCAGATACAAGGCCTGTGAAAAACACACAGCACATAAGTATGTAGTGGAAGGAAGAAATAACCTTAAGCAATGTTTGCATTATAAATCCAAACTGCTGTGATACCTTACTTTTAATATATTCCAAATGAGGTATTGCTGTGCCCATACCAGAGAGAAAAAAGCAGGGAGGAGGAACAGCCAGTAGTGAATCTGGCATAGCTGTGGCTTGCTCTGGCTTTGCAACATACCTTGTTTGCAATATGGAGCAGGTGATGCAATATTCCAAAGACATGATGGTTTCTGAATACATTCCAGCCTACATCCAACAGCACCAAGCTACCTGCAAGCAGTTATTGCTACTTATATTGTAACATTTAGACAAATCATTACTTCCTTACTTATTTCACCAATAACACTGAGCCACTCCAGTCAATTTAACTTAACTTGACATTCCTAAAGTGAATGGTCTGCCCGCTGTTCTTACAGGTACAATTAAAAGTGACTAGCCCCAAAACTTGGGCTAAGTTTACTTCTGCAGAGTCCTTTCAAATAGATCCTAGAATGACTCATGGAAAGCAGAAAAGCCTGTTTTAATAATCAAGCTAATAACCTAATAGCCAAGAGACCCATCCATTTCAGTGCCATGATTTATTTGCCATTTTTTGACACATCCACCTCCTCACATCTCTGGAGGTATATGGCACCAGCAAGTCTATGCAAATGCTCAAAGGCCATCTTCAGACCTAAAACCTGGGCTAGACCCAGGCCAACTGGAAGATAAAGATTAACTAGAATATCAAAAACAGCTAAAAAGGCTTGTTATCATCACACTTCCCAGTTGAGTCACTCAGGGTACAGTCTTCAGGACATGCCTGCAGGATGCTTTCAATAGACCATGTTAAATCCCTTGTTTGAACCACCACTGTTTTTTAACAGCAACATTGAGGAGTGTGCTTCAGATAAACTAGCAAAAGATCAACACAGCTATCTCTAAAAGATAACCCAGAACATGACCTGGACCACTTTATACTTACTTTGCAGGGAGCAAAAGTAGAAAGAGAACAACAGTAAGTGCCCAGCAGCCAATACTGCTCTTCATGCAAGTGGCAGTGAGTCACCCACTAATGCTGCAAATGCATCACATCATCTCTGTATATGAGCCAGCTGGTTAAACAGGTCCCATTTCTTACCTACAGGCTTTTTGATAGCTACTGCAACTTGAAAGAGAAGGTTTGGTGTCCTTTTGGTGCCCTGAGACACTAGTCTTCCTAAACATTCAGCCCATGCACCAGTCCTGGAAGGCACCATTCAACTAATATTGCATAAACACTGAGTGTTGGAATGTCCACGCCTTCTTGCGAAATTAAATGCAAAAGTCCTTCTGCTTTTATTGGATTAAATCCTCTGAAAAGGATCTCAGTACCTCTCACTGGAGCTAAATTTGGAACTGGGTGAGAGAAGTTTCTTTTCCTTGAAATACTTAAGACAGTTTTTCTGCTTTCTTTGTCAGCAGCTTTTGCCAGAGCCCTGCACTTTAAGCTTCTCTGCACATCTCTATGTTCCTGAAATGTTGTTCAAGTTGATGCTTATTAATATTCCTTATTAAAGTCTTTGAGAATAAAAATCTTTCCTAATTAGTAATGTTGGAATAGCTTTTCCATTATTCATTAGAAAAAAAGGAGGTTAGTCCTTTACAGCACCTTCCAGAGAGCAGTTACAGAGGTTACTCTGATACAGTTCAAGTGTCTCCAGCTGCAGCAGTAAATTTCCACTCAGATCCCGTCTTTCCTCTTCCTCAGAGATCATGTGCTCTGGGTGCTTATCTTCCCTGCACATTCCTACTTGTGTACTGCTCTGCGAGTACAGAGACAGCACCTTCTTCCAGATGCACACACACAAAACAAAGCACAAGTCCTTCCACACATGCAACATACTACTGGACACACACAAATATTTTCACACTAATGCATAGCCTGTCAGGGATTTGCCTTTTCCTTTGGAAGGAATTTGAAGGGAGATACTATAAACACCACTTGTGCACTTGGGAATTAACATCCTTAGGGTCAATGTTTAGCATATCTAATGACAATAATCCATGGCTCTGGAAATCTTTTCTCAGGTAACAGGTGTTTTGTCATGGGACAAGGCATTAGAAAAGAATTAAGGATGTTAACAAGAAACACCAGACTTCAAAAAATAAAGTTTTTAGCCTAATTCCCTAAATTCCTCATCCCTTAAATTCTAATTGGGCAATTACCCAATTCCCTTTTCACCCATAGCTAAAGAGGACAGAACTATCATTGTCAATTGTGCTAAAAATTGATCTGAGAAGTATTCAATGTTCTTCACTTGCAGAGAATATGGTGGACAATATGGGGAAAGATGTATTTTCCTCTCAGCTTAAGTATTATATAGCCAGAAAAGTCTTAAGTATTATATAGCCAGAAGAGAAGCAAGAGAAAAGATGGGGAAGAGGATTAAGAATTTCAGAAAATACCTCTACTAGATGAATAAATTGGTTTTGATATATTCAGTCTTCTGGTTATAACCTATTGGTGGAAGTGATCCACAGGAATAAGAAATAAATGTAGTGCCCATGAGCACCATTATGCTATCTACTTGTTAAGTCAAATGTGGTTCAAAGTGAGCTTTTGACTATCAGAAAAGAACAACAGAGGGGAAAAAGGATATTTTAAAGGCATTGTAGTTCTTTACCTAAAATACATCAGAATCTTCTGCTATTTTCCATTTCATCCATTGTATCACAGTGCAAATCTGCCCTGATACAGAATCTGATGGCACTCAAGCAACATGTATGTGAAGGACCTCAGGATCCTCTCAGTGAAAAAACTCATTGTTTTTTACTAGAGAAACAGCATCTTGGAAGGTATTGAATGTAAGCAAATCCCTGGAAGATGTAATGACAAGCAACAGTTTCCTTGTGAACCCCTAAACCACAGCATGTAAAGTGTATGCTCTGATTTTCTCACTACTACAGCAGCCTCCCCATGATACCTTTTCACTGATACCTTTTCAAGGGAGGTTTCCAGTTTGGTGGTCAGCTCTTCTCCTAAGGTCTTGTCTGAAATCCATCTGGGTCAACTGAACTGCTCAGGAATTCATAAAGTGTTTTTTTTCCCCCACGTTGGAAAACGATAGTTTGTTAAAATGAAAGCAGATGTCCAAATTGAGCCTACTTCTGACAGCTCCTTTTGGTAGAATTGTGGGGAGTTTGTGGTTTGATGCTCAGTATCTAAGTACAGTCACTCTTCACCTACAAGGAGCTTAGACAACTTGACACTGGCTGCTTTTGTACCCAATGCTGATGCTGAAAATAGCCTCGAGTCAACTTCTTGAAGTCCTTCAGCATGTCCCTGGAGCAAAGAGCCTAGTCAGTCACTAACATCCTCTGCTTGTCATGTAATTATCAAAGAACTTCTCCCCTTAGGCTTCCTTATTTTCCACAAACATTTAGTTTTCCATGTAGTCGTGGAAGTAGGGCAGTTTCTTCACCTTCACTTGGGGAGGTTTACAGAGCTACAAACAGTCAAAAACCTTCTTTTGCAGTCCTCAGCTACTCCTTGGTTGAACACAACTCATTGAAATCCATATATGTTTTGACTGAACAAGAACAAAGGAGCACAGAATACATTTAAAAGAAATTAAAATTGTTTCTCTGCCACAGGCTAAAAAAAAAATCCCCCTTCCTTTGGGCTTTGAGTTTGATTTGTATTTCAATAAAAATAAATCAAAGTGGACAGATTAGTGTGTTTTGAAATGCAAATGCTTTGAAAACATTAAAGGACAAATAACAAGGTGGTATGTTCTCAGTTTATTTTTGGTTATTATTTTTGTTTACCCTTTGTTCTTAAATGATCATATGTATCCTATGTGCCTGATGGAAAATTTTGCTCTATGCAGTAAGGCAGATGTAAGAAACAGTGAGAGTTTCTTCTTCAGTATTTCCTTACTACTATTTGAAATAGCTTTGTAATTTAAAGCATGATCCCAAGGCACACCCTAAAGCCTCAGAAAGCTACTGAGCTGTTGTGGCTGAACCTGAATACAAGTAAATAGCAGTAAACTGTTTTTTAAAGTGATAGACACTGGGTTTTGAGGGCTCATTTCCTGATCTCACTTAAACAACCAAAAGACAAGAGGAACACCTGAATCAGTGGTGGAGTTACCTCAGTGCAGAAAGAAAAAGCAAGACTTGAACCAGATCCAGACATGGTTTTAACAGGCAGGGTGCCCATTCATAATTAAAAAGGCAGCATTGTGGTTCCAAGTTAATGGACAATGAATAGAAAAAACTTGCAGAGACTGCTTAGGACACACTGACCCAAGCTCATCCAAGTACAGAAGAACAGGTATGAGATTCATTTTCTTTACAAAGCAGTTTTACACAAATAAACATTTTACATTTTATATAAATTTGTCTGAGGAATCTGCAGCTCTGAATACTCCTCATGCTACTACCCAAAGTCTACTAACACCCAGACAGAGGCCTCCCCACACAGGTTACCCAATGTTGCAGCTGTCAGCTCTACCTTGACACCAGCCTCCAACCCACAGCAGATCTGTCATCCACTGTAAAGGTCTTAACACACACGATGCAAATCCCCAGCATCTTCTAACTGACCACAGCTGAGCCAAGCATGATGGCTTCTTTTCGTGTAGAGAACTGAGCAAAGAAAACTAAGCTGTTTGCCTTTATTTTTTCAAGTAGGTTTTTTTTTTTAAGGACTGAAGAGCAGTGGAAGTCATTTTCTGTAGTCCCCATCTGCCTTTCAAGAATTACCTTCTGTAAGACCACGCAATATTATAAGAACTCAGTACCACCTTCAGATCCAAGGACAACTTCAGTATGATGGGGAAGAGCCCATTTGCATACTCAGAATTTAGGCAGCGATTAAAAGATCTTTTAGACCCTGCTTGCATACTCAGAATATATAACATCAGCACATCTGAAGCTTGCTATGCAGTACTAACATAAATGAAATTTATGTAGAAATTGTGTGACTATTAAATTTGTCATTGTAGCTATACAGTATAGCTCAGCCATCTTAAGTGACATGGAATGGTCAAACAACCACTCTTTCTTTAACATAGCTTTAGGCAACATCAAAAGAGGCTGCCTTGCAATGCACAGTGCTCACCAGTTGGACACTGATGTGCCCACACCCAGCCCTGTAAAAATCCATGACCACTAAGTACTTCAGTACTTATGAAGGTCCAGGTCCTTACTTAGCTAGACACAGATCAGCATTTGTAGATGCCAAAGCCCCTGCTTTGAAGTAACCACGCCATTATAGTCAATAACGCCACTGAATAAAGATGCTGTTCTAAGTCTGAAAATCATTAAATTCACCTCTATAAATGCTCACCTTACTAAGGCCATACCACATCCCAAAGTAGTACTGAATGTTATGGTAGTTAATATTCAGAAATATGCTGTTTTCTACACTTTCTAGGAAGCACTGTCACCTTCTTTTTAGACACAAAATTTAGAAATGCAGCTATGAAGATTCAACAAAATTTAAAGGCCAAATCACTCCCATACAACAGCACATTTAGAAGCCAGCCTTCACCAGTATCCCCAGCTCTAATACCACTTGGCTCTGTACCAGAGCAAGGCCTTTTAAATTCACCTGGATAATACACTGAGAAATAATTTTTAACATTCAAAGCACATTTTAAATGTTTTTCTAGTAAACCATGGACTGATTCTCTTTTTTTCTTTTACATATCTTTAAGACCCTGTTTAACACAGCTGTGCAAGGCTAGGCACAATCCATCTATCAAGAGCAGCATGCTGACATTGAACTGCAGCCCTTAAGAATTAAATGTGTGCGTCATGACAGCTTCCACTGGAGAATGAGAATGAGCTGGAATTAGAGGAGCCTCTATCCTCTGCAACTGGAGCATAACAGGGGCTATGTAACACTGAAGTACAATTGCATTTTATAATCTCTTTTCACAGATGTAAATACCAGACTGGCATGAAAATTGGCTAGTAGCTTAATATACCAACACGGCTGAGGTGATGAATATGTTCTATTAACATTAATGTTTAATCCATTACCTTATAGGATAATGCAGCTTCACAAAAAAGCAGCAGTCGTAACAGTACATAAAATAGTTTCTGTACACAAAAACTTTTGAGACACAGCCCCTGTAGCTTTTTCTTTCCAAATGTATTTTTTCTTTATGAATTCAGTAGAGAATACCGTTTGCCCGGTTTAAGCAAAACTTCAGCCAGAGGTCAGCTTTGATCTCATCACCACATAACAAGGACAAAGGTCAAATAGGTTTCACTGCACTTCAGCAATAGAAGGAATTAACTTCACTGTTTCTTACAGCACCATCTGGGTTTGGCAAAGTTAGTTCTCATCCATGTGAGGAGCTCATTCAAGGAAAATTTGTTTTCCAACTGCTATTCTTTCCTGTTTCTTCTGGATATGTATTATCTGATCCCTTGACCTACTCCTTCTGTCCTCATGATTCATACTTTAAGCATCTTAAAGCAACAAAAAAAAATGCAGACAACTAGAATTAGTGCAAGGCATTTAAGGTTCATTTTTGAATATATAAGATAACATGCTGTAATGTAGTTCTCATCAAGGCTGAAATGAGAGGATCACCACATTCTAATCAGAGTTCAAGGCCAAGTAAACACAGATGCTGAATTTCAGATTTATTTTCTGATAGATAGCAAAGACCTGGCAGACACCAGCCTCCCTCCCACAGAGGGGAGCCAGCCACATACTACCACCTAATACCCTCAAGACAGAATTGCCCAGCAGCACCTGCAAATCAAACACTATAAAAGCACAAAACATGACTGCTTCATCAGACAGCACAAGCTCTAATGCAGAAAGGTCACAACTAATGCAACCACTCACTTCTCAGCCTCTTTCACCAAGAGGCCAGTAGATCAACAACTCCATCTTTAGATGCACACTACATTTTAGAATTGACAAAAAAACAATAGGTTTCAACCACCCATGATCTTCTCACCCGGATGCCCCAAGCGATACCTTTTCCTTGATAGTAGCCTCCATGCAGCTGAGCAGTCCTTGTAACACAGCAATCCCCTATCCCCCAGCACCTACACTATCTCAAACTTTCATCAAGTGCTACAGGCCAGCTTGTTTGCTTATATACTGGCTGTAGGGTGGAGCTGGAGGGCAGGGAGTTCCCTTAAAGGGCCAATTGCACAGCAGAAAACCTTCTTTGTATTAGTAGGGTCATGGGTACTTTCAACCAGACTTTTCTAAAATTTTGTTACTCGTGGAAAAATCCTATTATGTTTTCGATAAGAACATTTTAAGAAAATTACATGGAAATATAATGTATTTTCCATCCATACAATTTGTTAAGGGAAAGGGGATTGTGTTTTAAAAATATCATTCTTGGTCCTAGTAAGATTTAATTTCTTGGTGACTTGACCAATTGTTACTGATTGTTGGGTGTGGTGGGTTTGTTTTTTTTTTTAATTTTCACTTTCTTATCTCTAATTTTTTGTTTCAAAATGTCGAACACACTTATTTCTGAATGGTATGTCATATCATGTCAAAAAAATGTTCTATGGTGTTCTGATACTAACCCTACTGCAAGAATGATATAATAGAATTTTTCATCAGTTTTATTGTAAAAATCTTTAAGGACAGCTGTTAATTAGCAGAGATCTAAGCCAACTTATTTTTTTAGATCAAAGTGTCCCCTATTTGAGTTTGTAATGAAATAGCCTAACACTTTGAAGAAGAAAAGAAGTATATTAATTAGAGAGGGAAAAAAAAAAGAAAAAAATTGTCAGCATCTGTGGATTAGCCCACACGCTTTTCTATTAGTACAATTCTATGGACTTTTAATTTAACTGGAAATGCTGACATATCTTAATTTCCAGGGAAATACATTTCAAAGTTTCAAGTTGCTCTCATAACTTATTGTAACTTACTCCACTTGTGGTTGCTCTATCCTTATTGGTTCCAGACGTCAAAGGACTTCATCTGCAAACGCAAGTGACAGCCATGTTTCCTGCACAGTTGTTTCTGCCAAGTACCCAACAGGTTTATTGAATAGTCTTCATATCACTGCATAAAGACCCAAAATATGATTGCATCAGGGACATTCTCTGCCATGTTACATCTCATTGCATCAGTTAAGATAAATGGAGAGATGACAGGAATAAGGCAAATCTAAAGTTACGTTCCTCTGAATGGATCACATATCCAGGGCACTTGGCAAGGCATAAAGATCATGTTTGTGGTTCGTGGAAATCTGCAGGAGTCCCACTGCTGAGAACCTGACGCAATGCATTTTATGTTGTTGGAGACGTACGTTTCATTTCTCCTGCTGTGAGCTTGATGGCTTGGTGTGGCTTTGCATTTTCTCTCTTTCGTTTGCTGTCACAAGGAATAGCTACAATAGCTTAGAAAGTGTACCTTGTTATGCTGTAGGCGTGTGTGTGAGAACACCAAACCCAATGGGAAATCACAAATCTTAGCAGGGTAGGACAAAAGTAGTCTTCTACAGATATTTAAATGCATTCACCTCTATATGTCAATCCACACATAGAGGTGCCAGATCTGAAACCGATTCTGACAGCACTGTGAGTTTTCCCCTTCAGATGCAAGAGTTTTGCAAGATGAGATGATATAAAGCAGCTCAGGATTTTAGGTGAATGGACAGAATTGTGTTAAATATTTGACCCAAAAATAGTTCCATAGTATTTGAGATGGCTGCATTGTACAGGGCAGGGAAGTTATTGTGGAAAAGTGTGCTTGTCCCCTGTGTAGTCATAGGAGGGTTTTTAGCACTTGAGCTGTGTTTGATCTCACTTCTACTGATGTTAACTGCTTTCATAGGTCATTTCATTATTGCCTTATTGTAGAAGATTGGACTTCTTAATATGCAGCAGCTAAAATCCTTTGCATTTTAAAATGCTAATTTTTTGGTGTCCATATGGCAATAAAATCAGGCTTTAAGCCATCCATCCATATCTTTATATGTCTGTCTATATAAAAAACAATTTTGTGGTCTAGTGAGTAGGGCAGTAGACAGGGAGTTGAAACTGGGTCTCTTCCTGTATCTGCCATTGGCTTTGGGAACAGGAACATTAACACATTATCACGGGGTACACTTAGCTGTGAACTTCCCATATGCCATCTATTCTTGAGTAATGGCCCCAAAAATAAACTTCTATTGTACAGAAAAGCAAGGTAATTCAACCCTTTAATGAAAAGTAGGGGCTGGTGCTTGGTGCACATTAAGAGGTATGACAGCTGCCCATTGGCTGGGTTATAGCCCCGGGCTGGTTGTTTCACTGCAGTTTCACATCCCCAGGTGATGGGTTTTTATGTGTCTGCTGCATTTCTGTGCTTTTTGGAAAAGGTGTGTTGGATCTCTGTTCATCTTTTATCTGTCTCTTGTATTTATGCTGCTAACCCTTTTGCCAGGCTAAAATCTTTTGCTGCATGTAAACTTATGGGATGAAGGAAAGGAAACAGATTAGGGAGGATGCAGGCTCTTACAGAGATCTTGAGTACAGCCATATATAAATAATAAAACCACATCTCTGACATTCAGAAGAAGGATATTGCCTTGTAATGGAGTAAAGAAATTTACAGCATCTTCAGGTACCATAGAGTGCTACTATTAGACCCATATAAACAAATGCAGATGCAGAATCTTTATTGCTTTTCCTCAGTTCTTATTCCTGAGTTTCTACTCCTCTATGTTCACTTTCTTCTGATATTTTCCCAGTTGGATTTTAAATTTGTTTTCAAACAGATAAATGAGGATGCGCTTTCTTTAGCTGAATACTTTGGATGACACTGGGACCACTCTACCTGGTGAGATTGAACAGCATGTTCTGGCTGAGATGCTGAAGATGGTTCCTGTTGGGATAGCTTAATTGCATTTCTGCTAATTATCTTTCTATCTAAGTCTTACTCATTTTGCTTTATCAAAGTTGCTCTAAGTCAAAACCTGCTAAATTAATATTTTTAAATTCTGCCTTTCATCTCTGTTCCTACTACTTATTCAGCCTTAGGTTGGAAGAGATAGAAAGATCTAAGTCTGTAGAAAGTCATCAGAAAGAGTTGGTGAATCATGGGCCACGTGTATGGATTTGTGCTCAAAGATCATTACCAAAGCTGGCCTCTGCTCCCAAGAAGAAACAGACCCCTATGTTCGGCTCCTTACGGAAATGTTTCTTATAAAATGGTAAACTTGTAATATCCCACCTCGAATCAGCAACCTCTAAATTACTTTTCCTGCTGTCGAAACATTGTGCCATGGGCAGAGAACATGGTCCGTGTAGCCTGCAAAAGGATATTTTTGCATCACTGATGTCTCTGAAAATAATTTGAGGCTAGTCAGTGATTAAAGATCAGTCAACATGTACTAGCTAAATGAGTAGCTGTTTTTTTCTCATCTGAAGTACTCTTCTAAACTGAAGCCCTGTTCAACAGAAAAAGCTTCTATTCCTGGGAAAACAAATTAATAGGAATTTTCATCTTCTCATTATTTAAGTCTTTTTTTTTCCCAAAACAAAAACACTAGCTGCAATTGCTGCAGCCAAGAAATGACATGAATAATTCATTCTAATTTCACACAATTTAAGCTACTTTACTAGCTTCTAATTAACATGTGTAGATTATTTAAGGACAAGAAAATTGCTTTTAAATGCAGGTGAGAGTAAGCTGACTATCCCCATGTATTATGTGATTTGATGCCTTCTTAGAACCCAGCTGTGCTGATGAATTTCCCAGGGTCATAGCAGCTGAAGACAAAAGCTTACTTTTTCAAGAGTGGGCTAATGACATCACTGCAGATACCACAAAATGTCTAGGATTCCTTGCAGATTAGAATTTTTTTAGGTACAGTGTTTAAGTGCTATTTCCCCAGCCTGCTATGGCAGCAGAGACTTTAAGAGTTACATGGGCAAACACTTTCTTTGACATTCCCATGTTGCTTTGGAGTTGAAAATTGATTTGATGTTCTTGTCCTTTGTCACCAGGAGGGAAACATCAGGAAGGGAACATCAGGAGAATAAATAAAAGTTAGCTTTGCAAAACACAGGGGCTGTAAATAGCCATTGTATCTGACCTGTACAATTCAACCATCTCATTTTTCTGTGCTCAATATTTTCTCTTTGAGTGACCAGAACAGTCTAAGAGTCAAGAGTCAGTTCATTAGAACAAAATTCTGCCTTCCCAGGCAACCTGTGGCATCTACAGTGTCTGTCATGATGATGTGGTGAGGACAGACCACTGCCAGAAGGTCTTCCAGAAGGTCTTAAATCCCTTTTTTTTTTACAGATCTTTTAGACAGTCTGAGACTCCTTTTGTCTGGGATGCTCCCTTAAAACCATTAATCAGAAATTACTTGAAATGAAATGGTGTCAACTTAAACCTACTTTTCTCTTCCCATATTTGAGTCTGGCTGGGAAATACGTCCAGGTTTCCAGCTCCTGTTTACCCTAAAAGCAGCTGTCTGGACTTGGAGATGAAACCAACATTCCTGCTGTGCTGAGCCAGAAACCCACTGTTCGCTGAGAACAGGCAGCTGCTTAAAGCAGTGATCACAGAATGGTAGGGGTTGGAAGGGAGCTCTGGAGATCATTTAGTCCAACCCCCCTGCCAAAGCAGGGCCACCTAGATCATGTTGCGCGGGAACACACCCAGGCGGGTTTTGAAAGTCTCCAGAGAAGGAGATGAGAAGCAGAACTCAGCACTGCATCCTACTAACAGGACAGTTACGATTCCACTTCAGTTTACAAATGCAACACAAGCACTTAAATGTCCTAGCGAGAATTATCAGTACTCTCAGATAATGCCATGCTTAGGATTACAGGCAGACACTTCTAAATGTTTTGCCAACAAAATGCCTTCTGACACTTGGATTTTATACTCCTCTATATAACATTCACCAAGGTGTGTGTACCACTGTCTTCCACTGGTTATTCTTGTCCTGTGTATGTGATTATTGTGCTTGCATACTGTCTGTGCCACAGGCACAACAAGAGCCATAATACTGAATTATTTGTAATGCCTTTCTGTTTGAAAATCTGTGCATTTTGGACACACGCAGAATGGAATGTGTCCATCCTCTTGCGGAGGTTTGTAACAGAAACCTGCATGCAAACCTTTTGTCAAGAATCCTTTTGTAGACTACAGAAAAAAACTAGACCACCCAGAACAGGCTCTGTCTCATCCTATGGCAGTTGTTGAAAACAGATAAATCACAATCTGGAAGTGCTTATTTCTTTCCCCTGGAGAACAGGATCTTGAATGGTTAGCACAGAAATGGACATCTGCACAAGAGGGGAGAAGACTCACATACAGGATTCATATGGTTGACACCTCTCTGCTGTGAGCAAGTCTGTGTATACACAGGGTCATTCTAGTGCTTAAAGCTCCTGGGACTTCCATGAAAGAAACAATAAAATGAAAGTCCGAAGCAATATGGTCACTTTATCATATAAACTGGAAACAGGTTAGTACAGAGATCTGGGCTGAGTGTTGGCCAGAGTGAGTAGTGAACTCACCCTAAGCTTAGTCAATGGGATAATTATACCTAAATCTCATTTCATAATTAAAAAGATACAATAAATGAATCACCTCTTATCTTCAAATAAAGTTAATCTGAAGGGCAGGGTTTGATCATTGCTAAAGGAAACAGTGGTTATCAGATTAATGGCAAATGCATTTTCAAGTTGATAAGTTAAAAAAATAAGAACAGGGAAAAAGAAAAAGGATGCTATTTATACAGAACAATCTGAGCATTTCCATACCAGTAAATAAGAGGTAGTATAATAAAATTCTCATTAAGTTGATGAGCCCTATTTGGATTTGTTTTCTTTTTAACGAAATGTTTTAACTCTGTAAATATCAGAGGCAAAATGGGTTCACACAACGTTTTAATTGCCTGTTAATGCTTTGCCAAATCCAAATGCTTCTAAAAAATTCCTACTCGTCACATGCCCTTTATCTGGCTGATCCTTGCAGATAGATCAGAGAGGCATGCTGGTGTGTGTTTTTGCAAGCAGTACTCTGATAAAACCCATGATTTTATTTCAGTTTTGGATCCTGGAACACACCCAGGCGGGTTTTGGTTTCAGTCTATGGAGCCAAATGGCTGAGAGGCAGAGGGAACTTTTGCAACCACCTATTCCTTTGTATCTTCAGCAGGAAGATGTTTGATTGTCAGATGGCACTGATGTTGATGACAATAATTCAATACTTCAGGACCTAGAAGTCTCAGCTGGAATTGCACAGTACTTGCTGTGCAAAGACATGCTGAGAAACAGACCATCGTCTGAAGATTCGCAGTCCTGGGCCCCAGTCCTGCAGAAACTCTGTGCCTTGCTTATTATTATGAATCTGCCTAAAATTAAACATGGATAAATATTTGCTGGATAGTAACGAAAATAGACACAACAGGCAAAAGAATGAGATTGGGGAAGAATTATCCTCATTTCACAGCTGCCCTCATCTGCCGGCTCTGAGTTTATCTGTGCATAAAGCCAGCATAAATCACTCCTGATCTGGATCAGATGTGTCCTGCTGGGCAAGCAGCAGAGCACAGATAGAAGATTAATGATCGCTGAAGCAGAGACCTGGGCCCCTCTGCCAGGAGAAGATGAAGCAGCCTCTGGGGGACTCTGTCTCTCTCTGACAACAGTGGGAGCCTATGTTGAAAGCTGGGACAAGGCACCTAATTTTAGATAGCTGAAGTTAGGTCTGATGAATTTCCCTCCTGAGAAGCTGTGACACAACCAAAATCAAACATGAAGTATTTTGCATAAATTAGGTCCTGTACTTGGGAAAACAGAGGAATAAGACCTAAATTGGTAGGCAGTATTTGGGAATTTTGGTAGAGAATGTGGGTTTGTGGGGTGTCTTTAATTAAAATATTAATTTTATCAGAAATACACACACAGAACAAGAAAACTGAAGGGAAGAGTATGTTTTACAGGACATGTAGTACCAATACTGTAAGTTTCCCAGCTAAAATGACAAAGCCTGTACAGTGGGAGAACACAGATAACATGAGGCAGAATGAATTGGCCATTAACTCGGGTTGTGTATCACTATTGCTTCCTTTAGTTATGTTCTGATGAACAGCCTTTGTTTAAACGAGAAAGCACCTTACACCATAGTCTTCTGCTTTAGCCTTCTAGGAAATGGATACATGAGAGATCAGTTAGTTTTGATAGACTGCCCAAGTTTCAGGGGCCCTTCAGAAACAACTGAAGTTTTGCTCAGTTCTCCTGTGCTCTTCTGGCCTGAAGCCAGTAGAAGACCTCAGACATGTTGCTCCTTTGCACCTGTATTTAGGAAAAAAGAGATGGAGAAGAAAACTGACCCACAGTGCTCCTGGTGTCACCACGACACTGCTGCTGGGGATGATGGTAATTTGTGCCTCCTTCCCTTCACAGTCTGGCCAGAGGGAAAACTATGTTGTATTTCTATTGAATCCTGCAGTTCTCAAATAAAACAACATTTAGATCTAGTGGACACTAGAAAGGTCCTAATTTACTATAAATTGGATCTGCACTACACTGGCATGAATCCAGGCACTTTAGCAGATGAATGATGAAGCACGTTACTTGCCTTTAGCTCTCCCAAGCCAGTTGTTTCCCACAATGCTGCCATCTTGCAGTTACGGGTAATGTGATGTTTTACACTCAGCACTGCTATTACCTCCTTGCCGTACCTTTACAGTCTGAGCATTCAGATAGAGATGAAACCCATTATACTTCACAGCAGTTTGAACACAGGTCCTTGAGTTGATTTATCTCCTTCATCCCTGTGCGGTTGGGTTCTCTCCACTACTTCACTCGCATCTCCCTGATTTTTTAACTACGGGATGTGACTAGTGTCTGACTGTAATTTTCTATGCTTTCAGACATGGTTGAGGTACAATAAAATCCTCATGCTCTTTGGCTGTGTTTGGATCAAGGTGAGCAGAGCTAAAAAAACCTGATTTTAGAAAATAAGCATTTTTTTTTCTTTAAATTTGCAGTGCTGAGCATGTTTGTATTCTTGCTGAGTTTTTGCAAGTAGTTTTAATTGGACACGGTGCTTTATGGCTTTTACACCCTTTCTTCTCCAGCACTGTCTCCAAATACAGATATTGAGGCCAGATTCACCCCTGAAGTTAGCTACAGATTGGATAATGCCAAAAGACAGCTGTTCACAACAACATAAGATTGTTTCCTCACTGTGTTCAATGGAGGTTGGGCTGATTGCTTTATGGTGTTGAACCTTATGCCTTTCCCTCCCTGTTTTAATTATCCCTTTCCCAGTAGGGTAATACCAAGAGCAAATAGTCACACCCACTCTTCTCAGGGGTCTGAGCACTTGTTCAGGTTTTTAGGACCCTCAAGCCATTTTTGCATTTGGCTGGAGAAACAAACTTGCAAGCAAGGTAAAATTGGGTACCTGCACCCAGTATCTCCTTCTCCACCATCTCCTTGGTTATCACCATGAGGAGCACATGGGTGCTCACAGAGAAAGGAAAATAAGCATCTGATGTACCAGAATTATGCTTTGCACCTTGGTGCCCCAGAGCCCTGCCTTGCATTTGCAGTGTGACAATTATCCATAGGTTTGGCAGCCACTCACCAAGGTGCCCAGGTCCACTTTGGGCTGTGTATTGGGTTTTTTTGTTACCCCCATGACCGCTGTGCCTCACATTAGTGGAGCTGTGATGTGTGGCTGAGACTTCGGGTCGTGTCTTCTAAAGGTCAGACTGGATCTGCTTGAGACATCCTTTGGAAAATGTAATGTCAACAGCTGCAGAGAGGGGAATGAAACAGGAAAAAAAGCCCTCTCGAGTTTACACTTAAACACGGTGCAGTGAAGCCCGGTGTTATTATTAGCCAGCAGTGTTTCGGGCCATTATCTGGCTTGACAGCTCCAGGCCTCCAGGCAGCCCTTCTAAATGCTGCTGATGATTTGTTGCAAATGTTAAACAGACACATTGCAATTATTTGTCAGCAATATAACTCTCCCCTTTTGCCCTCTGGTCTTCCAACACATATGGTGATGTGTGGGTTTCATGAAAAATGAACCACTCCTTCACCAGGAAGCAGAGAGCTCCCAGTGCCCATCTTCATGACTGAGTCGCTAGGTGACAAACATTCATTAGGGAGAAGCAATTGCCCATCACAGAGCCCTCTCAACCTGGTGGCAGATGTGATTGCAATCTTCTTTTAAAATGGATGCAAGATGCTTTCTCGATCAAGACTATTTGTGCTTTCATCACTGGGGTTGGATGGCAGCGAGCTACCAGGCAGAGGGAAGCTTATGGGACTGGTTTTACTGAAGTCAGTGAATAACAGCTGAAGCTGATTAATTAATTAGTTGCTTAAAGATAAGCAGGTGCTTAAATGCTTCATTGAGTTGATTTAGATTCTTGTACACCTTTTAAAACTTTAATTTTGGTGAAAGAAAGAATAACAAAGGGAACAGACATTTATTACTCAGATTTATATGCTGTTTGAGTAACACCCCAAAGCCTTTTTTGTTTCCTCAGATTATTGTTTGTATGAATAAGATATATGCAAAACCTGAGCAGGCTTTTTATATATAATAATGTGCTAGTCATAAGTAAATACTGTTATCCATAACAAAGAATTTACCAAGCTCGATTTTCAGCTAGGTGCAAGGAGAGCCATTCAGAGCTGCTAATATAAACTGAGGAGTTTTAATGGCTGGGAAAACACAGAAATCAGGACAATGGTACTGGGATAGGATACTGGAAAGAACAAAAATAAAAAGGAGAAAATTATACTAAAAGCAATCTGAATTTGGTTTTATAAACTTTCACTAAACTAGAGCTAGGATGCTATTAAACTAAAGCCACCCTAAAAGCAAACAAAACAAAAAAACCCAAACCCTTCTGGATAGCTCTTGAGAACACAGGGAAAGGATTTTTATGCATCTCAGGCTCAGTTTCCAAGATACGCAAAACTTCCAAAACTGAGCCATGGATCTGCCTCTGCCTTCCCACTGTTGAGAAGATGGGTGGATATTTCTGGAGATGAGTGTAGGGGCCAGTGTATGCCCTGTGGCTATGTGTTGTGCAAGAAGCAGCAGCAGCATCCACCTTCCCAGAGCAGCTATGTAGAGTAACAGCCCGTTGATCCCATCAGTAAAGCATGGGCTGCTTTGAATTGCTAAACTAAATCAGTCATGAAATGAGGAGCAGAGTCTTTCTGCCTCACTGAAAGATCAATACAGTCAGGGATGCTGGAAGGATCCTATACTTTTTCCATGTTGCTAAAGTTTCCTTCAAATAACTTAAATTAGGGTTTCTGCTGAGCCCTCAGGGAGGACATGACTGTGCTGCTTTCATGTATTTGGTGAATCTCCTACTGATTTTACTGGCAGCTGAGTTACATCCACGATGAATATTTTTGCAGATCCCACCCAGAAAGCCTACAGTTTTCAATTATTGGCAGTATCTTACCCCGATGGCAATTTCTGAGTAAGAAAGTTTTTACTAACAGAAGAAATCAGACCAACAAACTCCACCATGGCTTTCAATGCCTCTGCAGACACTGACCAGTGTCTTTAGTAATGACTTATCATTATTAATCCAGAAACATATCTACAAACAAATGAAAAGCCAATGAGTGGTTCTTTAGTAACATTTCCCAGTATTGATTTTGTGAATGAAATTAGTCTTACTGTTTATAAATTTCATCTGTATACAACGGGGACCAGAGTTACCTTTTCTTCCTGTTTAAGATATGCCAAATACTGAAATTTTGTTAAAACCTTTATTTCCCATTTACACACACAATTTTTTATTTTACTCATTAGTCTCTCCTCATAAAAAATGTCCATGTAAGACTGTCATGGAGGGCAAAATGAAGATTTATGTCAGGACTTTGAAATTTATGAGTGTCAACACTGTGTTTCATTTCATTTCTTCTGCCCCTGGTCCATCAGAGGTCACCTCAAGAAACAGTGCATGAAATCAGGCCAATAGTAGTTTTTAGATGAATTAGAAAGAGATCTGGGTCAGGTATTATCTGGTGCTGAGCCATCTCTGAATAAAGTCAAATTATCCACTTCGGAGCCACTCATTATCTGATCACATTTTTGAGTGGATGATGATGGTTTTTCACTTGGAACACAATAACTTCCACTTAGACCCTGGCATTGCTGACGTATATAACATGTGGTCATGCACCCACAACACAGTACTTATTTGAATAAAATTAGCCTCAGAGAATCTATCACTAAAATTAAGCAGATATCTTTTCTGTTCCTCTGCCATGGCACAATTTGGCTATTTCATGCTCAGTAAATAACATCTAAATTCAGATGAAAGAGGAGACAATAGGCCAAACTCTGATCTATTCCTTCTATCACCAAATACCAATTTTAGGAATAGTTCCTCTGAGATAAGCAGGGAAAAAACTGCTGGCCAACAGATTTTGGAAGTTTCTGTCTCCTTTTCTAACACTCAGATTCATTAAAAATACATTAAGTCCTGGGAAGCATTCACATACGGGAGTACAGCAGGTCACAGCAGTATGTTAGTACATTATTTCTTGTCTGTGTTTTAGTTGCTTTGCCTACAAAGAAGTGAGTTCACTGGTAGTGGGAAGCTACCAGATCAGTTTGTGTGTGCTGTGCATATACCTAAACATACTTAAATACACACACATGCTGAAATAAAAGGTGGGCTTTGATAGCTTTAAGTCAATTAAATTAAATGAAATTAAATGAAATCATGACCTAATGCCTAGAGCTAGGGCTGTATATGGACCCCATTTCTAGACTTGTCTGTCACAAGAACACATGGAGGAGCTAGGTCTTGCATGCATGACACATGCCTACCAAAGTCAATGGCTCTGATGTTCAAACCTGGGAGGTGGACATGCTGCCTTGACTGACTTCAGAGGAACAAAGCTGCTTTGAAACTCTGCCAGCAGGAGCTCTTAAGGCAGGACGGACCCTTCATCAAAGATGTGTATTCCCAAAAGAAGCCTGAGACTGGAGCAATGCATTTAAAAGGAGGATGTCAGAATGGACTTTAAAGACTGAACTATGTAAGGACAGACTTTCCTGCCACCTGGGAGTATCTCATTATTCCCGAAATGCCAACTCTTTAATTCTTATAAACAGCAACGTATCATCCCTCCATCATTAATTTAAGAAAATGACTAGAAAGAACAGATTTTGTTCCAAGCGTTGGAGTGACATGTTGCTCTTTTCTTCTTGCTTTCCATGCCTTTTTCAGGCTGCCCTTCTCCCTGCTGACTTTTGGGCATATTCTGAAAGGTTAGACCTTGAAAAATGATTGAACCATATTTACTTTTAAGCTTCCCCCTAAATAAAAAGGGCACCTTGAAATATGAAGGGATATTTTATATAAATACAAGGTAAAGGAGACTTTAGTTTCATGGGTTAGCCATGCCTGCCTTTTTAACTCAAGGACAGAAGATGAACTCTAACTGTACTAGTTCCCTAATAGAGGCATTTTTATGAATATAATTAGATTTTTCATTTTTTTCTATCTATCCTGCTTTTTTTGTACTTAAAAAGATTTCTTTGTTTAGAATCGTAATGATTTCTGTTAGAAATGATATTCATTTCAGCTCCTGTCTTTTATAGTATTGATGGATGCCATTAAAGGACATCACTGCTTTGTGCAGAGCTAGCTGCATTTTAATAGTACATAAAAGGATTTCTGCATAATGGTAGACTATGGACTTGCCAGCCTTGAACAGGGGTGATAGAGGGCGATTCTTTTAATCACCCCAAGGATATGCAGAAAGTTACTCTTTGCAGTTCTTCACCTGTCCACATTCGCTGTTTGGCTGTGGTTTCCATCAGCCTCTTGCTCTGTCTATCACTGTCTCTAGCAGTCTCTAGCAATTCAGACAGAAAACTCCCACTCTCCCAACATGAGTTACCACCATTGTACTGCTCTTGCTGCAGAGCTGGTTGAATCGATGGTGTATTCATACTTCATGTAGTCACCAAACTACTGGCCTCTTCTGTAAAAGGCACCTAAGCACAGGGAACATGAGCACCCCCTAAGCACAGGTGCACCAGAGACCTGTGTGCACAGGAGACATCGATACCCAGCCTGATCACTGCAGTGGCATCTTTGACAGTCCCAGCTCTTTGTTAAAGCAGCATGAGCCAAGCCCTGAGAAGAGTCAACTGTAACACAGTGGCTCTTCATGGTGTAAAATAGTTGCAAACCACTTTGCATATTTGCAATACCTCCGTGAAGGTTGCAAACTGGAAGCTATGTCCCAGTGAAGAAAACAGAAAAAAATTACCACTTTCAAGACAGAAAAAAAAGTAGACATGCATTGTGGCAAACCTCAGACAGATTTTGAGGATCAGCTTGCTGAAGGCATAAAAGTAGTAATACAAACTGCTCCGAGCACATCAGGAGCCAGAAGCCTTCCTGGGAGCCTGGAGGGCAGGTAAATACAGTGGAGCCCACAGGGAAGATTAATTATGTACACCAATGTTTGCAGCTCTGGAGTTCAAGCAGGGTACCTCACCAGAGCCTTTCTCTATGAGGTACAAGGCAGAAGAACTGCCTCAAACCAAAATGCTAGCAGAAGAGGTCTAGGGATGAATATGTAAGATGAGTAATAATAAATTGCCAGGAGCAGATGGACTATGCTCATGAGTTCTAAAGGAACTCAGATACAAAATTGCTCAGTTGTTAATAAAGGAATGTAAGTCTGTGGTTTACATCATCCTCAGCACAGAGGAAGCAAACGTTGTGACTGGTCTGCTGATTTTTTTAAAAGGCTCCAGGGAAGGGGAGCCTGGAAAGCTGCAGGCTGGCAGGACAAAAAATATATACTAAAGAACAGAATTAAAAGTCAGAGTGATAAAGCTGACAATATAGGAAAGAACAAGACTTTGCAGAGAGAAGCCATGCCTTGCAAATATCTTTGCGTTTTAGAGGAAACGATGAGTATGTAGGTAAGGGTGATCTGATTACTACAATATACTAGGATTCTCAAGAACTTTCAACAAGTTTTCTCCCCAAAGGTTCTTAAGGAAATTAGGTTGTCTTGGGCTAAGAGAGTAGGTCTTTTTGTGATTTATTAAGCGGATAAAAGCTAGGAAGTGTTCTCACACTGCAACGTGTCATTGCATAGGGACCTGTTCTTGGGGATCAGTTGTTCAGGGTGTTCACAAACGATACTTGAAGAGCTGAAATAATACCATTTTCTGAAGGTAGGAGTTTGTTCAGGGCAGAGAAAGAGAAAATGAGTGTAAGGACCTGCAGGAGCTTCTCATGGTACTGAAGGACTGGTAGATTAAATTCACATATTAAGATATGCAGAATAACAACCATTGTGAAAACCAGCATGATTATAACCTACACAGTGATGAAGTGTAGATTAGCTATTAGCATTCAGGAAAGATATTTTGGACTTGGTTTGAACAGTACTAAAAAAACATTAGCTCAAGGCTTAGTGGGAATGAGTCAGAAGTTGCAGAGAATTTCAGAAATTATTATGGAAGGAATAGAGAACATACCAGGAAATGTAATTAACTACTGCTCAAATCACTTGAAATCTATGTATAGCTTTAACTTCCCTGAGATGTAGAAGAACATTAAAAAGCACAGAGAAAGGCAATGATGATGTCCAAAAGTGCCAAACAGCTTCCTCATCAAGAAGCCAAAGATGGAATGATTCTTCACTCCTTCTCATTATATGAGAAGCTGTAGGCCTCAAACAAAACAGGCCAAAAAACAATTGTGGCAAATATAAAGGAAAATTTTTCACTGCACCAGACATCTCACTGCTGCAGGATTTCGCAGACGACATACTCATTCATGCTAGAATTAGTAGACAAATTAATGCAGAGGAAGTATACCACAGCCATTCTGTGATAACGGGCTGATCCATGGATGGGTACGACCTCAGTAAGCTGGGAAGATGGACTAGGGAAAGTAGCTAAATGAAGACTAGTCCTAAACTTTTTCTTTAAACATCTGGAAGGAACGAATGTCAGAGAGAGGACTCAGGGCAGTGGGAACCTTAGCACTGTCCTGACTGCAGCTAATCTTCTGCTCTTATGTATTCAGAAAATTTATTTACTTAGAGCAAAGCCTCACATTACAGGAACTAATCTTCGAGGTGGAATCCAACAGGCAGCAAACAGATGGATTTTCTGTCACTTCCTCTGGGTTCTGCCTTTTCTGATTGTGTCCTTGTCTTCTTATCCTTTTTTTTTTTTATTTGACCGTCTGCTGCCTGCAGTACCATGTGATTCCTCGCCTTAATTAAGCATGGACAACATGAAGTGCCCCGCCAACTGATCATATTTAATTTATTTCTAATTATACTGCTTTTTAAAATGAACCTGGCACACTGAGTGTAATTCTTCTGTTGTTGTTGTTGACTTTGGTTTAACTCTGTGGGATGTCCATGGCTGTAGCTAAGGAAATGCTACTTTTTTGAACAGAAAATTTGAAGTGGGTCATACGCTTGTGCTATGATTTTGTCATTCTGACTAATCATTTTGAAGGCAGTCCTGTCCCGCTTTTGCTATTTCTTTTAATTTCTCTTTACTCCAGGCTGAGTGGTACAGATACTGTTATACACTTGGAGAGGATGCTGTGGAGTTGTTCATTATACTTGATCGCAGGTCACTTGTTCCACAAGCCCTTAGGAATCTGAAAGCACTTCTCCCCTCCACAGCAACCACTCTCTAAAGGACCTTAGAAAAAGATTTTTCTAGTTCTTTGTAAATGGTTAGTCCCTTCTGGACTTTGCAAACTAGAACCTCTGACACTTCATTTTCACACACACCAGGAAGTATCATATATTCTGCTTTTAGGGATAGATTTTAGTTGGCAGGTGTTCTTTCCATATGGCATTTTTTTCTACACCAGGATCACATAAAGCTTTAGAAATTAAATCTTATCACTCATTTAGATGGATTTCATAGTAGTTCCACTTTATGGAAGGGAAATAGCGGCAGTTAGAGGTGAGCTGAGGGAGTTTGAAAGGCAGCCGGCTCCTTTGGGTACGTAACCTCCCCAAAGCTACCTCAAAACCTTCCTCTCACTTGTTGGCTTTGTCTGAGAGCTCAGAGGTGCTGCACTAGGAGATTACTGGTATTTGGTGCTTGGGGAGCAGAGCTTGTTTGATACCATTAATAGCCAGTTTGGGAGTCAGGCTGAGTTGTCTCCAGTGTAGCTCATGCAGTTGTGAGGCAGAGTCTAGAAACCAGCCCTTCTTTCTTAGAGTTTCTAGAGCACACTTCCTCTGCCTGGGCATGTGTGTGCTGCATGGTACACTGATTTTGTTGTTACATTGGCAGACTGTGTTCCGTTAATCAGGTAGGTCATATACAGAGATGTAACACAATAACATCCCTGTTGTACCCATAAACACATTCAGACACACACACGTGCACTGAAAAGATGAATTGTTGAGTGATTCAGTTTTAATCTGAATTAATGCCTTCATTCAAGCTGTGGCTCTGCTCATGTGAGGAACACTGGTGCATTTCTAATTTCCTTTTCACACTAAATTGTCAGCATAATCTGCTGGCAGAAGCCAGAGCTGCTGAAAAGAGGACAAAGGAAAGGGCTTGTGAAGGAGGTGGGAAAAAACCCCATATATTCTGTCAAACACAGTTAGACTGTCACTCGGGGAGTGGGTGAAAACAGACGGCTGATCTGTGTGATGTGAAAGTGAGCCCTAATGGGGGTAGGAGGGAGTACCAGGCAGATGGTATGTGGAGCCTGCTGCTGCTGTTTATTGCATTGATCTTGCGTCCCTGATACCTTGTGCCCCTCATCCCACCCATCCATTTCTTTGTTTTCCTGATCTTAGATGTGTATTTACAGCCCCTTGCCCAGCAGAATCCCTTCTCCATCTAGGCATCTAGGTAATAATGAAAGAAATATATTGACTGCTTATAGCTTGTTAAAATTACTGTATTGTCCTTTGCTTTTTTAATTGCTTTTATTACCTTGTTCATAAGTTATTCCCTAATGCATTGTTACTGTTTCTTGAATTAAAAGACAACTTTTGAATAGGTCAGCTACTTCATGGGAAGTAAAATCACTGACCAAACCAGTGTACATATTCAGTTTACATCACTAAAGTGACTTTTCAGGCTATTATCTTAATAAAACATTGATGATAATTAATTAATTAAGAATGTGTCTGAGCTAAGAATAGATGTAGAGAACAGAGCTGGAGAAAATGAGAATTTCATTTTTGTGAAAGACTACCCAGACAACAAGGATGAGTTCCTGTTTAGCTCCTTCCCCAATCAGTAACTGAACCATTCCTCTGGGAGGAGGAAGACCTGATTTCACCTCAGTGCTGTTAAGGATGCAAATCCAGCTCTACCAAATTCTTAGATAATGACCAAATCTCCAAGTTTCAAGCTATTTTAAGTGTCTCCCCTACATATGATAATAAATTCCAGACTGGGTATGAGTAATGCTCCAGAGGGAAATTTTATGAAATCCAGCAGATCTCCAAAAGCACTTTTGGTTTTCTGATTCACCGCTTTCTGAAAGGCTCAATTCATAAGAGACATCACTGATTGGCTCCTCATGAAGTTCCTTTCAAAAAGAAATCTCTTGACTGGTACACTGAACAGATTTAATCTTCAGAGATATCTGCAGAGGAAAATCAGTACAGTACCTCCAGCCATGATGCTTGGCTGTCTTTAGAGCAACTGCATTATAAACGATTGCAATGAATATTTATGGAGAATAGTTTGCAGTTTTTACTCTCCTCTTATCTCTGAGCGATGATCTAACAGGGCTAGTGTAACTGCCTTTCCATATGTCCTGGCGATAGACATTAATAAGTGTAATAATGCATGAACAAATCTGTGATGGTAATGTAAAGTCTTTTAAGTCTACACTTTCTACTACCTTGGCTCCATTTCACAACACTGCAATCCTGCAAGAGAAGACAATCCCGTCCTTCAGAAAAATCATTAAAAGGGGAATGATGTAACATATAGCTTTCACTAGTATCCAAACTCACTGGGTCTTCATTTAATGATGCAGACAGAGAATGTCAAAGTCCATTCACAAATACAGGGAACAGCAATTCTTCTTGCCTTATTTATCTGAGACAGATGGGACCCTGAACAGCAAGACAGTTTTGAGAAAGAACTACACTGAGAAAGCTCTCAAAAATGAGCACTCATAAAATCTATCTATGGGACATGTTTTTTCTTCATTATTATGGCTGACTCAGAGAGAATAATGTTTTACTTGTTCTGTGCTTCCGAACAACAAAAGTTGCCTTCAAGAGTGCAAATGATGTTAACTATAGAGCTGTTTGTCTTCTGGCACCAGAAATAGGCCGTGCAGTAACATGATGTTTCTCTGTGCTGGCTCTGGGGAATGACTTCCTAAAGGAGCTGAGTGTAAGAAACCCAATGTTTTGTTTGATACTGATGTTTCTCTTTCATCCTGCATCATTAGTCTGTCCCAGTTTCCTCTACTGGAAAAGGATAATTTCTCATCTAGCCAAGCAGTACACTCTCAGCATTTAGCAAGGGCAAATGGAAAAAGAGACAGGGTATTTTTCAGGAACAAATGAGAGTAATGGAGAAAAGAAGATGAAAACTCTTTCCAGAGTCTCCTAAGATGCCCTTGGGACTGTGAATCTGGAGCTCACTGCAGCTTCATGTTTGAAGAGGTTTGAAATTGAGCGTCATGGGCCTTGTTCTTTCTTGAGCAAGAAGTAGCTATGGCTCAAATCTAGCCATATCCATTGCAATCTCCACCCTAAAGTTAACACCTCTTCATTGAAGATATCATCTGGAACAAAAATGTCATCATTTTGTGACTCTGTAAACAAATAATAGTACAAGCAAATACATAAATCTCCATTACAAAACCAAACTGGTTGTCCTCATACAGTCTTTCTTGTGCCAACAGATGGAAACATTCAACAATCCACCCTTCAGGACATCTCCTGTGGAAATAGATAATTATATGCTGAGACAGGATCATGCTGAACATGTTCATGCTGTGCAGCCTTGATCAGTAAGATAACATGTGATTCCTCACTCTCCCATAAAGCAACGTCAAATCCTTCATGAACCAAAAACCAACACCAAATTGTGTGTCCAGTAGCACAATGGTGGTCATATGAAATGTGCATTTCCAAGTGTAAACTGTATGGCTATGGTAACATCTCAGCCTCATGGGATATTTCTGTGCTGGTCTGGAAAACATGAGCATATATTTCTCCAGAGAATATGATTTCATATTTCAGAAAAGTCACCATATTTCTGGCTTGTTTTGCCTCAACAAAAGAGAAAAATGTAGCAATGTTTTTAATTTTTTGTTGGAAACATATTTTCATGGGATATTTTGCTCAGCGGAAAGAATCCTTTTGTCCAGGCATGACTTTTTTTTTTTCTTTTTAACAGCAGTTCTTGAAGGCACTACAGCAGGATCCAGAACCACCAAAGAGAGGAAACAATCTGCAATTTCTCAAGAGGTATAGCTTAAAACAAAGCCACCAGAAAAACATTGACTTCACCCTGGGAGAGCCAATAGCTTGGACTACAGAAGGCCACAGAGCAGCAGCCAGGTCCAAGCGAGCTCCACTGGCTACTCATCCTCATGGTCTCAGCCACCACTGAGGAATGTCCTTTGCTTTTAATAATTGGGGTCTATGAGGACAGATACTAAAGTTTCATTTTCTAGGTGACTGTGTGCTGTTGGAATCATTTATTTCCAGAAAGTGCCTGCTTCTGAAACTGCAGGGCAAGACTTGGCAAAGTTAGATTTTTGCTAATAAAGAAAAATGAGAGATGCCTTTCCATTTATAAAGGGAAACTACCGGACTGTGCAATACCAGCAGACTCAGTGAGATGCTAAAAATACTACATGCCTGTTAGCCTGTCTAGAGTGTCTTAGAAGCTGGACTATTGGACCAATATCTTGCTGTTTTGTGCTCCTTTATGCATAAAACTCAAGGGAGGGAAAAGCAACATTGCTCAGTGCTCAGGTGAAGTCCGTGTTGTACAAGCAAAGCCCTGCCTGTACTGTAGGGTCACATTTCTCAACATTTTCAGTGCTGCTTAAAACATATGATGGAACAGTTCAGTATGTTACATTATGTGTAGGAAGAGCCCTCTTCCAGCAAACTGTCATGTGATAGCTGTGCCTAATGCTCCAACTGAGACTGAGAGGAGAGCCCCTGCTGTGTGGCCCACAGCTGATGTACATTGGTGGGGAGCACTGTGGTGGGGATGGGGGATTTAGGAGGGCAGAGTAGAAGACAGGGGATAGGAGAAGAGGTGAAGTGAAAATGATGAACAACCAATATCAGGATACATGGGACAAGCAAATGATCCAGGATGTTTTTGTGTGTGTGTGGTTCAATGCTGCATCCATACAATTATATTTCTGTATATACAAATGGACATTTGTAATATAACAAGGTCTTCTGTATTCAAGGCTTAGAGATACAATCACTTGTGCAAAGACAAGTATCCATAGAAATTGTTAAAATAAACTGCCTCTCCTAAAAATAAGGGAGCTGCATCTGCTGTTTCCTGTGGGCATAATTTTTCCCTTTTATATCTAGTGACCTTTAGTTGTGGTGGAACTGGCTCCTTTGAGGAGAAAGCCCTAAAAGCTTGCCACTGACAGGCTGTAGTTACGGAGCCATGTATACATTTGCCAGGAGGCTTGCTGCTTTCCCATTGATTGTAGTCTTGGGTATTGGCACTGACAGTTTCTCAAAGGAATATTTAACATCTGTGTCCCGTGTTTTTTGACATCTGTCTAGGATGCAATCTCAGAAGGAGCAACCACGGAATATTTGCCATGTAGCATTTGTCTCCTTTATGCGGTCTCAAAAATGAGTTGCAGCATGGCAATCCTGAATCCTTACAGCTTGGGAGAGAAAGTTTGATAGGAACAGCTGCATAAGTTATGTAGGGGTAATCAGGACCCTTAACACACTCCACTCATTAGCTCAGAGGAGTGAAACGTTGCCAGAATACCCTTGAGTATGATGTTCTAGTCCCATTTGACTAGTATCCTCTGTGAGGAGTATCAAGGGATGCCAAAGATTTCTTCAAAGTCTGTCTGTCTGTCTGTCCTGGAGAAGCTTTTTCTGCCACTGACAACCAGCCAAATGTGGGAAAAAACCTCTGTCATCAATGTACAGCAATGATCTCATAACTGTTTCAGAGAAGAGTGATGAATAGCGTGTCCAAATGAAGCCACTGGGGGAAATTAAAATGCTTGTAATGACCTAGATTGGAATTTGGCTGCAACACTGGGACTAATGACTTGTTCTCCTGTGAGATGATCAGCTCCCGTCCGCCCTGCAAAGGCAGCTCCAGCATCATGCCCCTCAGCCCCATCCCATGACACTGCTTACAGCAGATTTAGGTTTTGTCTTGATGGGGAGAGCAAGGAAGTTTAGGCAGGTGGATAGGCAAAGGCATGAAATTAGGGTCTGCAAAGGAATATGGGATCTTTTGATTGCTGTAGCATGTACAGTGTATTCTGTTTCATATGAGGACCTAACAGCTTTTAAATCAGGTGCTTTAGGATATGGTCAGATGGTCACAGATGAAGCAGTTAGTGTGTTTTAAGAGGTACTGCTCATTACTACAGATTTCCCATGATCACCTGGAACATTGTAATTGATTGGAAGTGTGTTCCTAGTCCAATGCAATAGGAAATGTGATTATTTTCAGAGTGCTGGTTACCAACTCATTCATAAGAACTCTGAAAATAATCTTAATACTCAACCAACATGAGATTTTTCAAACTTAGAAATACACTGGGTGTAGTTTGACCCATTTGTAGGTAATGTAAATTAGATATTAAATGTTATTTAAAGAGAATGGTAGAACCTCTTACAGAAGGAGACCTGCAAGCATAGAGGTGTGATCATCTGTACCAAGGAATATGAATCACCATTAATGAATGCAACAAGTGCACACTTTACACAGGCCTGATGCTCAGCATGATCTGCTAAATTGCAGCATCAATAAAGAACTACCAATCTGATCAGCTGGAGTAATTTCTGGGAGCTCTGGGCCTTGGCCACCTATATTGTCTCTTTGCATAGGGTAACTCAGCCGCAAAGGCCATCATGCATTAGATCTCAGGACATATGGAAAGATCTAATAAACCACCAATAAAACCTTTGAGAAAAGAACAGCAAAATCCCTATGTGCTGAGTCTAGGATGCCCATAGAAACTATTCTCTCAAGCTAGACAGATAGCTTCTAGACTGGCTTGCTGCTGAAACAGAGTGAAACTTCCTTAAATGAAGCTGAGAATTATTTTCTTACACTCTTGCTCTTGAATGAGTCTGTAGTTGTACAAGGTATCACACATTTTGGGCTGCAGTGATTAATTCTACCCGGGTGAACAGCACTGATCTGTGCTATGGCTGACTGCTTGTTTCTTAGATTGAACCACTAACTTCCATTAATATTCAGGCACATGGAATTCAAATGTGTTGTTCTCTCCCAAATGTTTGTTGGCAATGGATTTGACTGTAACACTTGCACAAAACAGGCACTACAAAGAATGCAAAGAGCCCTTTTTTATATTCTGGGCAGAACTGAATAGAGAAGTATTCTCTATAATCATCAGTGAGAAACCCCTGACAGACAGACATGGAGATAGGGGTTGTGTACATTTGTATGTGTGTTGGGTGAAGATGTTGTGAATATAGAGCCACAGGGGTGGGACCTAACCCCTCCAATCAAAACATATGCAGAATTTCTTAATGCTGCACAGTACTTTTCATGCTTAAAGCATGGGCTGGAGCACAGGCAGCCGGGTGGCTGGAGGAGGGGGAAATTACATTTATTTCCTCCTGACAGATCACTCTATTTTACAAGTGTTATCTGCTGCACCAAGCAAATATTTAAATAAGGTGGTCCAGAGAATATTACAGAAAAATTTACTACAACGCAGATCTCATCAGAGATTCATAGATTTTAGGGCTTGAAGATCATGTAACGATTGCTATTATTATTACTAATTCATGTTTACTATTGCAGTAGTGTCTAGAGCCATCCACATTGGGCAACCCCTTGGACAGGCTGGCTGCAGACCCGAGACAGCAGGTGGGATGGAACAAGAAAAGGCTGTGCTTCTGGCCAATACCTGCCTGTTCCACATCAACCCATCACATCCTGCACCAATATGCTAACAGGGCAGCTACAGCTCCCCATAGTACTATCCACTGAGATAAACCTGCCCTTGTCATCTATACACAACTTAGGAGTTTGTCCCTGTCCCCAGACTACATATATCCTAAGAAAACCTGTTTCTCTGATTTTCCACATGAGAAAGGCCACAGATTCCTCTGTTTTATTCATATCTTCTCCAGGTAGTCAGAAATGAGATGAAGCCAGCATGAAATGAGAAGCCAGACAGAAACGAGATGATACTAGCAGTGACACCATCCTGACTTGCCTTTGTCCAACTTGGGACTGCTTCTTGCAAATCTCATTTTTCCCACTTGATCTCCCAGGCTGGGCCTCGGATGATGTCTGCCTTGCTGGAGGACCACCTTGCTGGTTCTCCATGCAGAGTTTAGGCGGAAACAAACATCACTGCTCATTTTTTCCTTTCCCCAGAAAGAAAACAATACCGAGAAGGGGATGTTTGGTTTCGTGTGTGTATCTCGATTGCCCTCTAGTGCTAACCTGCACCCCTGGATGGGCTCTTCTGCTCTGACAGGTTTTTGAGCTGCCAAGAAAATTCAATTCACATTTAGGGTTTTATTTTGTTAATTAAAATGCTTATCGATGACTGGAAAGAATTTGCTGCCTAGCCAAGAAGCAATATCCTGAGTCAAATGGCAGAAAAGCAGTTTGAGAGAGTGATTTCATCAGCAGCCAATGGGAAATTGAACTCTCTAATGCAGATTATTCCATCAGAATGTCCAAGGCAGTTTGTTAAGATTGTAAAGGAACTGCCAGCTATTTGCAGCATTAAACATACTGCATCCTGGAGAATTCAAAGATCCTTAATGTGTTAGACCAGTCAATATCAATTTGTCATCTTACAGAAATACACTGGCTTTTGTCTTTATCAGATTCTGTGTTAAATTAAATACCTTTCCCTCCCTAACTTGAAGCTTTCCATCTACAGTGTTATGTACAGTGCATTGTTTAATACCCCATAGCAAAATCAATTTTCCTCAGTTATACATGCTGAAAGCTTTAAATAAATCCTAGTATCTAAATTCTCATTATTAGGTTTCAGAGTTAAAACAGGTAGGCAAAATGAAACTGCTAGGTTTTAGGCTACCAGTGGCAGGACTAATCACTAATATTGCTTCTTGTGATTCTAAATATTTCCATAAGAATAAACTCCAGCTGAAAGGAGACTGTCTCATGTTAGGAAGAAGATCTCTCATGCGCATTTCCAGACTCAAATACATGCTTGGAACAAACGCTACACCAGCCCCACTTTTTATTTTTTTGCAAAACCTTTCCTTCTAGTCACTAGTTAAATATCTCATTGAAACTTTGTTTACTCCAGCCCTGGTACCTAACCAGGTTTACCAGGTCTCTAAGAATTACATTCATTTTAAGATGTGAATTTTAGTAGGCAAACTGCAACCCTACAGTTGTCCGTGGAAGACTATCCCCCTTGAAGGTGGAAATCTTTATTTTTTAAATTTTAATTGTATTTCTATACCATGACTCATCCTGAGGGCTCTAGTATGTTTATAAAAGCAAATTATTATGAGATTATTTTTATTTTTTTAATGACAAATACAACAGAATTATAAAGATTGGGAATAAGAGGGTTCTGGTTTAATAATACCATGCAGCATATGACACCTTCCTATTTCAGTTAATTCAAATACTGTTCAAAACTTGCTAAAATTAGTGAACACATCAAGCACCTCCTGTCCTTCTTATTCTTTATGTAATTGTATTCACATATCTATGTATTTTCTGTAAACTTCTGTACCAAGGGACAGTGGTTTTCCAGTATATGTTGCGCTTTCTGAAAAATCATGATAGTTATCTGCTGGCTCGTGAAAAAGGGAGAAATATGTATGCATTTCAGACATAATACCCGATTTCTTACAATGAGAATGTGGGAAAAAAAAAAAAAAAGCCCTAAAACCTCAGGAAAAGCCTTTTGTAATTGCCATGCAAGTGGATAATTTGTGCATCACATACCCTAAAATCCCCACATGTATTTAACAACAGTGGCCTCTGGTGGAGTTTTGGCTAAGTAGAGTGCTAATAACTTACCCGAGTTTGAACACATCTAGGCTTGATGATATCTTTGTGGTTATGGATTGGAGATCAGGAGCACACCCCTAAGCACTAGTGCTTCCAAGTAGGTCTAATATTGGCCTTTTGTTAATACTGACACAATTTTAGCATCTGCCTCAGTGTGTATTTAATGCTGCTGCATTCCTAATCACTTGGAGAATCCTGGGTGACACTACCTGAACATAATTCTTTCTCCTCCTTCCTCCTAAGATGGTTAAAAGTCACTTTTGGGGTCATGGGAGTCCAGTCTACACTTTTGGTTTTGCCCAGACATTGATTTATACCCTAAGAATAGGAATAGGAATTTATCTCACTGACAGATTTGTGCATCTCTGTTATATTTAGTATAAATTCAAAAGTTACTGGGAGTTGGGATGGGAGCAGCAAAACACTAGAGGCAAGGAGAGAGATGAAAGCAATTGCCTTTTTATTTTACTAAAAATCTTCTAGGATTAGTGAACCACCCCATCCACTTTCTTAGGCTTTGGTTTGGCAACCCGCTCATTTAATAAACATGTAAACATATGCTTACCCTTAAGTACCAGTTTACATCCCATCTGGCTCAAGTCAACTGCTCGCATATGTGCTTTTCTAAGGGCAACCTATGCATCTGCTAAAATTATTTGCCAAATTGCAGCCTCCATTTCTTGTTTGGATATCCAGGTTGATGTCTGTGACAGATCCATACCTTGCAAGACTGAGTCCAGGACTTAAACCATTAGTTCATATTGCTTTTACTACTCGCCCACACCCTTTTACATTTTAAAACACATTATGATAGCAGCAAAGCTTCATTTGATATTATCATTGCAATATAGTAGTAAGTAGCTGATCAAAGGGAAACGTATTCTGCTTAATTAGCTTTCCTGGTGACCTGAGTATGCTACCATGAAAAGCCACCATGCATCACTAAGGTCTTATGTGTTTGCAAAGACATATACCCCTCCCAGCATTAAGGACGCTGTCAGCATTCACCCTCCAGTCTGGCAGATATCTGGGACATGAAATACATTTCATGATACACTATTCTTTACTCAGCCAGCACTTAATGGCTGGAGCTTCAGGCCAAATACAGAATCCTAAAATGAGGCCATCAACATCACCCAATTACTGCTGTTATTAAAAATGCCAAGAGTAATCATAATAATAATTAGACACTTATTATGCAGTGCTGCCTAAGGAATATACTCTATGTGTAAGATGTCATGCAAGTCCTATTAGTAGAGCTAGGCAATCTCACCACCTCCGCATTACTGCATGAGATAAAATTGCATTTGAATGTGAACTGCCTGTGTAAAGCAAATTTTCTCTGTCTTTCACCTTTTGAGGATTTATTTTTTGTTTTTTACTACTGCAACTGGTTATACCCTCTCTCAGTTTATATCCTGCTACTATTGACCTCTCAAAGACTCTGAGCATCTAGAGAAATATCTCCCTTTGATCTGTTATTTATTATCAAACAATTATCCAGACAGACAAGTTACACCCACAGTCAGTTGGTGCCTCACATGCCAGAAAAGCAGTGGTCCAGAAGGGAAGGAGCACACTCAGTACCAGATGCTTTTTATTGACTTCAGGCAAATACTTCCCTGTCCTTGAACTTCTGTTGGCTCGTCTGTAAAATGGGCCTAAAAATCACAGTCTTCTTAGTGAAAATGCTTGAGTAAGAGTCACAGAAGTGTGCTAATTATAAATGTACTAGTCATAAGTGTGCTAATTATGTTGAAGATTACCATGTGCATGGTTATCTGTTCCCAAGTTTCTATTTGAAAGTCAGGCTTCCAGTTCCTTCCAAATGTATAGGAAGCTGATATGGCTCCTTTGTCCCAATTTACTGCATTGCGTACTAAGTGTAATGTCTCTGGTTTTGCAACACTCTAGCAAAATCACAGCTTTTGAAAGAGATTAGATGGTGTAACATAGCTCCAGTGATCGTTCAATCCTGGCATCTGTTTTATTGCTCTATGTATTGTGGAATTAAGAGGAATTATCTTCTAATTATTCCCTGTAGTCTGCAAGACAGATGGAAAAAAAAGCAAGTTGTGTTTTATCAGCATGCTGACATCATGTGCTCAAACTTCAATCTCTTTTCTGGTCATTCTCCCAGAGTGACAGACATATGGGAATCACTTGCAGATGAGATAGGGATCTGTAAAACACGAGTTGATAGAATGTTCGCATAGATCATGCCTGCATGACTGGCCACAGCATATTCAGATCTTCAACAACTCTTAGCTTTCTTTTTCCAGCATGAGTCTAATGGTTGGCAGAGAAAACTCATTGAGTCCTTTAAGATCATGTGGTCAGTCTCACCCAACAATGACCTCCAGCAGAAGCTCTCTCAGAAACAGTTTGGAGACTAAATGAGAGAACATCTCTGGAGTCAGGACTGCTGTACTTGCCCATGGGCTATCAGGCCAGGCTAAAGTTTCCTTTCCCATTTTCTCTGTTTCCCTCTTGTATGTACCAGGACTGTATTTTGCCTATGATGCATGGCTGATGGCAGGGCCAAGGGAGGTCTTTTAGAATCCATATTCCCACAGAAGCCACACAGGCAGAGATGGCCTTTGGAAAAAGCACTGACCTCTGGTTAGAAAACTGATTGAACTGGAGAAAGGGAGGAGGAAGCTGTGGTGAGGTCCCACATACCATCCTCACAGATAATGCCGGTGTGCCATGGGCCAGCCAATGGATGGGTGGTGGTCTCAGTGAGTCCATAAAACATTTGCACTAAGGGCTCCAAGTCCCTTATGAGGTGCATGTATGCCTTTGAAGCACACGTGAGCTGTCATGATAAATGACTTTTTCCAGGAGTGAAAAGAGAAAAACAGGTCCCTCTTTACTCTCCTCCTTCACACCTTCCTGGGTCATGCCCGTGGAGCCCCTGACAGTGCTGGAGTACAGCTTCCCTGCAATAGCCACACTCTTTAATAGGTCACACTTTTCCTGCCTGCACCTACTGTACATAAACCACTAGTGCAACCACAGCTTGGTCCAACAGAAAGCAAACTTGCCATCTATTTTGGGGGTTTGTTTTCTCTCCCAGCCACATGCTCCACCTGATTTTTCTTGGTTATCAGCCTGGAAAGTGAATTTAGGCCTATCCTTTGATTTTCTTCCCAGCTTTCCATCTGTTCAGTCACAGTCTCTTGGATTTTCTAGATGGAGAAATGCTCCACGTGGAAATGAGGTGAAGGTATCTTCCTTTGCCTAATTGTCTATTCCAAATTAGTTCCTACTCTGCTGTGGCTAAAAGAAATGAAACACTGCCAAGAGGGGACCAGGGGTGAAGAGCAAGAGGGAGGGATTATATGATGGCAGGGCACAGTGAGAAAAAAACAATCCAAAAAGGTGACACAAAGATTCATCTGGGAAAAAATACTGAATTTATTTATAATTAAAGCATTCCAGATGAGTCCAAATTTGCTACTAAATACAATTTCAGCTGTCCCTGACCATTTTTGCCCAAAACAAGGAGTGAAAGGCTGGACATGGGGTGTTCTTGCTTTTTATTCTCAGGTGGAAGCTGCTAGCTCAGGGCCCACTCTCACCAGGTACATCCCCAGAGGGAGGGGAGCTTGTCTGAATGTGCTAATCCCCAAAGTAATGATGCATCCTGTGAGTTTCATGACATCAAACACTGGGAGGGGAAGGGGTAATTAGCACCCCAGTGACTGCAGCAAGCTGTCAATGCTAACACTAGTTCTGAGCATGCGGCTTTTATTGGGTCATGAGGAAATGGTGTGGGGCTGGTAGAGAAGTCTGTGCTCAGCAGGAACAAGAGAAAAAGGCTAAATTAAATACTGCAATGAAATATCAAGTAAATGGCAGACAGTTTTGGGGAGACTGTGTTCATATATGGGCCTCAGTGCAGCTGTAGTGGGAATGGTGGGGCTTGTGAAAGGCCCTACCTCTTAGACCCCCTTTCCTATAAATCCACACCTATTCTTATCTATAGAGATATTTTTGCATATGCAGGCATACATTTGTGCTTTCCCTTTACTTTGAAAATTGTCTGAAAGAAAATTCGCAGGGACCTTGCAACTTGGGAATGAGCTAGGATTGGGTATCAAATCCTGTGTCAAGTACCATCTGCAGTAAAAAACACGTTTTCATATCCTTTGAGAGGAATATTGTCAGAAGACTTCTTTACTTATAGGAGTATTACAGTTTACCGCAGTTCCTTATCCTTTCTCATGATGGGATTTTCACAGAGTGGGCAATCCTGACCACTGGTTAGAGCTGGGGGTTAGAGCCTGGGGTGAGCGTGGAGGGAGGGAATGAGACAGGATGATGGGGGCAAACAAAGATCAAGAACAGGAGCCAATCAAAAAAGGAGGGAAACAAGGAGGTCAGAAGCCAGATTGATGCTTAGGACTCCTACAAATGCTGGGTGCTGAACAAGGAGCAGGCAAGTCTGAAGCAAGCCTGAAGCAAGACAAAGGTATGGCCCTTGGGCTCAGGAGTCAGCAGAGCTTCAGCCAAGTGTGACACTGAGCCACAGGAGCAATCAGTGGGAGTCCCTACACATCAGGCATTAACCCAGCTCAGAGGGAATAGCCCATCCATTGGAGGCTTCTGACCATGGTGTGGCACAAGTTCCTTTAGAAGAAACCTGCACAGAAACTATGGACCAAATTTTCTTTCTGAAAGAAGACTGACCCATTGCAAAGGTGCTGGGAAGTAAATGATCTATAAAAAAGAAAGCACTTCAGAGGATGTGATTACAGGAAATTACTTCATTTATCCAAGCAAACGTTAGGAGGCAGTTTGACCAAGGCCTATAAAGAATCTGTTTTGGAGTCTGGAGAAATGCTCTGGTTCAGCCAAGAGTGATGTCCCCAACTCTAAGTCCTTCGATAAGAATTTGGCAGCAGTTTGATGAGGAGATCACACAGGTTTGCCAGGTCCTTGTGTTCTGCCAGCTAATGAACTCTGCCTGCTGACAGCTGAAAAAGCAGTCTGGTTTGCAAGAGAGCAGCAAGGTGTATCAGCAGAGTGAGCTGCAGTACAAAATGTGTGGCTCAGAAGGCCACAGCAAAGGAAAACTATGTGCATAAGGAGATGTAGTAGATGGTGGAACTGGAGTGAAGCAGGAGGGCCATCGGGGAACATCAGAAGAATAACATCAGGAGAGATTTGAAGATCCTTTAAAGAACTATAGGTGGTACCTTTCAGAGCAAAACCACCTTTTTCTAAATGAGAACCAAGAAAATATTCTCACCATCTTTAATTTATTCTATATGGGCTCCTTTTGGGAAGGGGAAAGAAAGTTGTTTAAGATGAAAGCTAGTCATTGAACAAAATGAAATATTATTATATTAAATGCCACAAGATTGTGGTGTCCAAAAAGGTATTTGATTTCAAACTGTGCTGTTCATGGAGGCCAGCTTTTTTTCACTTTGCAAGTGTCAATCACAGCCCATGATTGTTATCGCATCAGGTTTGTGTCAAGGCCTCTAATGTGTTGTACCACACAGGACACTGGAGGCCCTCCCTGGCAGCTCACAACTGGCCAAGGAATGATGTGAGCACAGAATAGGTACCTGACAAGATACACACACTGAACTGGACTTTTCCATACAACGCTGAGCGCAAAAAGAATTCATTATTGACAGGGCCATATACACATACAAGGCTCAGCCTGTCTTCCTTTTTCCAGTTAGAAACCAGAAATCTAAACCACATTTCTAAGCATATTTGGCTTTCCAGCTGAAGTGAGCACTGCATTTCATCTGTTTCATTGATGCAGCCCAGCATGGGAGATTCTCAAACACAGTGTTGCATTGAAACAAAGTTATCACTGACTTTATGAGATATTTGACAACCTTGCACCTGCAGTTAAAGCAGTTAAATGAAATTAATTATAAATCAATATATTTTAAGGCTATAAGGGACCATCTTGATTATCTCATCTGATTTCTTAGTCTGGCACAACATAAGTTGGAGAACTGCACCCAGAGGAACCATTGTCTGGCCAGAGTACATTCTTGGACTGGAAAGAGCATGCCTTTCTGTATACACCCGTTCTTGACTAAAGTCAAGCCTTTACAGCTCTAGGTAAGGGTACCACCGAAGATTTTGTAATGTGCTTCTCAGCTGAATTTGTGGACTTCAGCTTTGAGCAACTACATAAGGGTTTGGTCAAACAGCCCAATAAATGTTTCCCCTCATATTCTTGCTTTCTGTAAAGATTCTTATGATCAAATTACTCTTTAACCTCATCTCTGTTCAAGTAAATAACCTTTGTTCATTTGGATGCTCACAGTTTTGGTCATCTTAAATACAGTTAAGTTACCCTAGATCTAAAAAAAATGTCACCACTGGCCTGTTTAGTATTCACAATTCCTGGTTATTCTTGCCACTGAATTACCTATGATTATGCCACACAAAAATGGCATGGAACTGTTAGACACAAGGAAAATAAAAATGTCTATCTAATACATTTAATTTAGATCACTTTTGCATGGCGCCTTTGCAAAGACAACTGTGGTTTTTCTAGTGAATCTGTATAATTTGCACAACACTGGAAGCAAAGTTACCCCATTTGGTAAACTTCTTGTTGAATAAGGGTGTATTTATTGTTGCTATATGATTGCTTAATCCGTTCATATTGTTTGTGACCTGGTACTGGATGAAGATAACTGAAACAAAGTGTTTAATTATGTCCACAGGCTTTTGATGCTCTTTAGAAAGCAGTGAGAAAGACTTGATTTGAGAACTAGGCCAACAGCATGGAGAAAATGTAGGTTCTTTTAAGGCTTCTCTATCTTGAGCATATGGATTAGATTTCCCCACAGGCATCACTGTTAGAAAAAAATTAGTCTGTCGTACATGAAGACTGGATTCAGAGCAAGTTATCTGCAATGGAACAGCAGCAACTGAGATTGGGATGATTTCATTGAGACAAAATGCCAGCCCTTTCCAAATGAACAGAAATATCTTACTGCATCTTACACTGTCTATTCTTGAAATATGATAAAAGAAATGACATTTTCTATTCTATAATCCATTATTCATCAAAGACCAGCATGTAATGAAAACAGAAATACAAACATCTGTTTTCAGGTTAAATCTTTTTGGAGATCTAATTTCTCTGAAGAACTTAAAACCAGAAGTCAAACATCATAAATAATTAGACAAAGGGTGCTGAAAATTACAGCAGAGTCAGGAATATCTCCAGTGCCTTTATATGTATCTTTGATTTTCCTTTCATGGTAAACACTGCCTTTTCAGGTAAGCACATCATACAACATAAGATACTTCTCTGACCCATTTATAATTCCCAAGCAGGCTAATATTTAACTGCCCAGGCAATTATGTCTGCTTCTGTACCTTCGTCTAATGACAAATAAAAGGCAGCTGTACAGAGGGCTGTGATAATAGTTTCTCAAGTGGAGTTATTCCTTTACAAAGGGAAAATAGGGGAAATATGTCAGCTTTTAGTGTCTCACTCTCAGACACTTATGCTAGAGATGTCTAACAGTAACCCACAGCTACTAAAAGAGTAATCTCTGTGATCTGCATTGTATTTCTACATCCCTCAGCAGCTGAAATATGGAGGATAAGTGCATCAGGATGCATTAACTCAGCAAGGAAACAGCTTCAGCCACAGTATTTTAATGTTCTAATATAAGGATGAGATGTTATTGGCTAAATTTTGATTCTCTTACATCTGTAAATACATGTGGTTTCTTGAAAGAGAGCAGAGCCCAGCCTTGTCTTGTAAATATTTGGAGTATACGTTATACCATATGATAGCAATTCATGTGTGACTTGCCACTTGTCCTTTTGAATAGGTAATTTTGCAGATGATGAGAGCAGTGCCTTGTCATTAGAGTTATAAAGTAAAGGACTTGTGGTATTCTACACTAACAGCCTCAAACCCCACACCGCACAGGAGCCAGATTGCAAGGGTGTGGATATATTTAATCAAACTATGTTTTTACAAGGGGATATCTCTTCCTCCTCATGTGCCATGCAGATCATTAAGGACTTTATATTGTCACTTCATCTGATGCAGAAGCAAGTCCAACAGCTCAACTTCAATGATGATTAACTTCTGTTTTACTCATTTTCTTCAGCAGAGGGTGCTTGAGTCTACAGCAAAGAGCGTCTGCCTTCACTTTGGCACGTTCTCCCCAGCCTGTCATCATTATCGCACCTCAATGCCATGAATATTTGCAGATAAATGAGGAGAGAAATCATGGGATTTGGGAACAGTTTTGAAAAGCTGCCTTTCCCTCTGGAACAGAAGAGGCTCAGGTGATCTGTATGTGCTGGATGCATCCAACCCACAGCCTTTTTCCAGGGGGATTCCGTGTTGTGTTCAATACAAGGTGCAGTCTGAGATGGAGGCAAAACCGTGTGAAAACTGTCTTTTCACTAAGCCTAGGCTAATCAAGTCAATACAGGACAAAACCAGAATGTGTTTAAGTAACTAAAGGACTAGGCTGAATTGTACCAGGGATGGGATTAAGTACCTTTGGTGCCGCCCCTAGGGGACTGGGGCCAAGGATGTAGGTTTTGCATGGAGCAGAAGGGTTATTACCCATGCTGAGAAAGGTGGCACTGGGAATCAGTCAAAAATTAGGTTTCTTAAGAAGCTTTTCTTGCTACAGGTTGCACATCAGTGCCTGAGAAATGTCTTACAAAGCATATGCAAGCTTTTTGTGTTGTCCCGGGGAAGCAAGCAAGAAGGGCTGCCACAGCAAGTGCTATGGATGTGCTCACCCTGCTGTGAGCCCACTGGCTGACACCGATCACTCCTCCATCTGCCTTGGCCTATAGTGTTGAGCAAAGGGAAGTCTGCTTCAACCAAAGCAAATAAACCACTGAGTTCCCCAAGCAGCTCTCAACAAAGTCATGCTGTTCATTTGATCTCACGGCCCCTTGGAGGATGGTTCCAAACCATCCAATGCAGTGGTCAGTAGATGAACAAGGCACTTGCATGTTGACATTTCAGTGTGAAAACATTGGCCCGAACAATATAATGTTTGTAAACATTATGGGATACAATTAGTATTTGTAACTCATCCCTGAGATAACTGAGGATGGGAGAACACACCTCAGAATAGAAAGTTAAGCATGCAGTATTAAAATTACTCAAATAAAAGTGTATGTTGAAAGAATTAGAAACAAGCCCTATAAGATTGAATTCTTAGACTTTATGCTATGTAGTAGAGAAGTTATCTGATTTTTTTCTTTTAACAGGCCATGATCCTAACAGGGAAAATACTTCTATAAAACAGCCATTAACTAATTAATAACTTTCTGGCTTGACTTGCTTACATATAATCCATCTTTTCCCACATATTCAACTAAGTTAAAGCTGTATAATTCTAACCTCATATCCACTTGATGGGCAGGCCTTGAAGAAGTGCCTGCTACCCACTTATTTTCAAGGTAAATGAAACAAACTGCAAGCCAAGAACACCATTAAAGCTTGCCCTTATAAAGCAAGCGTCTAGTTCTGGGCTGTCTGATTGAGTTGCATTGGATCAGGCCCAAATTGCAATTGGTTTGCATATTTCCCAAAGAAATGCCAGTACATAAAATACCCATGAATGCAAATAGATTGTGTTTTTTTTATTTGTATAATTTAACAGAGGGTGGCTTAAAAATGAATGTACACAATAAGATTATACAATATTCTCAGGGGTTCAGACAAGTTGCTGTCTGCCTAAGGGAAGGTCGATCTAGTGATTAAAGTTTAACCTCCAGGGAAGAGGAAATCACAGTTGTATTCCCCGAATAGCCACATATTTGTGAAGTCACCAAACTTTTCACACCTCTGCCCTCCAAACAGGGACAGAGCCTATTTACACAGCTTCACCAGCCCATCCACATTTGTATCTAGATAGCAGTGCAGCAAGAGAGAGATGGTGTTGAAAGGCAAATTACCTTCTGACTTGGTTCCATATATGCATTCATATTTGTGCCATGAATAGAGCAGTACCCAGTGCACATATGTCTTTGCTTATAAGATATATTTTTTACCCCATCTATGCCTTCCCTTCCCCCACCACTCACTCTTTTCTTAAGCATTCATAGTTATCATTCTCAAGAACATCTGAAAACAACGGGATGGCATCACCCTACAGCTCCCCCTTCTCTGACTCTTGAGAAGCTCTGTGTCGTATTGTCGGTGTTTTATATATTTACACCAACAGAGGAGACCTGGGATGTGGGCTTTTTCGTTTATATGAGTCTCACCGCCACAGGGGGTATTTAACTTTCTGCCCTGGTTGCTGTAATTCTCTCTCCAGTGGATATACAGTTCAGATCAGGTTCCTATTGCTGTGATGACAGGCATTCAGCAGGCACTGTAATTGCAGAGTTAAAACAGCTCATTTTCTTACTGGCAAGCTGTAGTTAAAGAGGTGCTAGGAGGCAGCCTGGCTGTCTGCAGAGGAACTGATCAAAGCACTGAAAGGCATCTGGCTTGTCTCTGTTTTCTTTCACCACCCCCCTTGCTGATGGAGGGGGAAAAAGAGAGAAGGAGAGAAAAAGTGAATGAAAAAAGAGGGGGGGGAAAAAAGGAAAAAACTATTAAAAAGGAATTTATGAAAATGAGTACTTGTCCCTTTCCTGAGGGTGAAAGGCAGTGTCTTATTAAATATACTAAACACAGTTTGGTTCGTTCTATTTTTTTAAACTCTCTATTTTTTAATGAGAAAATTAAGGCTTGTGAATGTTCATTTATGTCTATTTCCATTAGCTCTTCCCAGTAAGATAGCTAAGCTATTGGGTAGAGCATTTTACAATGCAGAGAGAGAACTTTGCCTATGTCTGTACTGATGTCATCATTCCTGATCAGACTCAGCTTTTTCTCCTTTTGACCTCTACCCATCCTTGAAGGACATACAGCTCTAACCAGAATGTGATGGACAATGGGATTCTGTACCCTGGACTAACTGCAAAAGTGCAAATGAAACACATTTTTGCCTTACTTTTCTTTGTTCTAATTCTCTCCAATTCTTCCTGTCACAGATTCCAGCAAATCACAGAGGAAAAGGTAAATTGAATTGACAAACCACTTGAGATGTTCATATGAAGGATAAAAAAAGGAAAAACTCCAACAGCAGGAGAAGACATCTATCAAAGAAATTGAGATCAATGATGCCACTGAGAAGTCAATCAAAATGTTTCTCCCAGGGAGACAGAGGAGCCTCTAGGCAAGGAATGGCTCCATTTCCAAATAAGAAAAGAGACATTGTGGTCTTGGGGGAGAGCACCACTCAGGTGAACATAACAGAAATGTGGGAATCGCTTTCTATGAGTCAAAGGGATAAAAGGTTATCAGGACAGTAAGAGCCAGCAGCTGAGGGCACAGGATCTCCTCCAGCAGTTCTCTGAAGTTCCTGTCTTACAGGGGCTTTAAAAGGAAAAGAAATGGAACACGATCCATTCCATACTATTTGACAACATTTTTCAGCCGGGTTTCCAGGCTGGCACAGTGCAAACCCAGCAGGATTTCTGCTCTCTTCTGAGCCTTCAGTCATCAGAAACTCATCAAGGAGAGGGTTCATCCTCTCTTTCGCTCCCTCACACTTCATTTTTTTCATCCATTATCTCTTGATGGTGACACTACCGTCTTCCCACGGACAAAAGAGGAGTTCAGATTCTTTGGAAGAAGAAAACAAACTTGGTACTCAACAAGGAGCCTACACAGGCAATGTTGCAAATTAAGTTGAAAGAGGACCAGTTACTGCACCATTATTTGATTTCCCCTTCTCTAATCCCTTGCTTGTAATTAGCATAATTTATTAACATATTAGAGCCATGCATCTGAACCCTCTTTATAGTTGCTGAGTGCTCCCTGAGGCTGCCTAGTGAAAGCTTTTCCCCACTGTTTAATAATATGTTACATAAGGAAAACCAGCTTCTGATATAATTTAAATTATGACTTTCCTTTCTGCCTCTGAACACTCATTTCCTTTAAACGAGGTTAATTTCCTTAAATAATGAAAATCCTCCAATTTCAGTTTTCCATTCATTAGACCCCCTTAGTTCAACATGAAAAAGTCACACACCAGGACAGAAAAGAAAAAAAGAAAAAGAAAAAAGAAAAAGAGAAAAAGGTATCATTGAACTTCAAACATAACCATCCTGAGAAGAGGTTTCTCATGATCCTATCTCCTCATCTCCTATCTCAGCTGAGAAGGGCACAGCAGAGACTGTCAGGAGATAAAAGATGGACAAGTCACTTGACATGAAACTAGTTTCACCCTTCTGGTATATAAGGTCCTCTGAATGCTAAGGGCATTTTCAGAGTTGCAGACATGCAGTGCTCTTTTTGGGGTAACACACAGTGGTTTAACGGGCCAACACAGATTTCTTTGTAGTCCTCCTGAATTTCCTTTCTTTCTATTAATCTGCTGTTAATATTCGGGAGATGATAGGCAAACGGGGCTACCCCTGTCCCTGCTCTGAGCATCAGTCTGATGTGGGTCCATCACTAAGCACATGACATGGCCATGGCCACAAGATTTCATCACCTTGACTGCTTAAACTAACCTTTATCTTCATTCCTTGGTCTCCTGAACCAAATTTATTGCTCACGTGGCTCATGAATCAGCCCCTTCAGCTCTTTGCCATGTTTTATTTGTTGTTTTTTTTTTCTTGCTGTTCTTATTCCAGCTCTTCTACAGCTCCCCAGTGTTGTGCTAACCTGCTGTCTGTTGGAATGTGGAATTCCTTTTTATCTTCTTGACATTCTATGAAGAAATATAAATGCATTTTCTTTTTGTATGCTGGCTCAGGAGTTATCTAGCCCTAAGTCCATGGCCAAGTACTAGCTAAGCAGAAGACATGCTCAAGAGAGTCAAAACCGGTGCAGTAGTTCTTGAAGTACTAGTCAAATGTTGATTTTCTGCTCCTCCTCTGACTGCTTGTGTGATGTTTGGCTCACCCAGTATGTAAGTGCTTGACTTTAGCTGAGTTCAATGTGATTTAACTGCTAATACCTTTGAGGATTTAGGCCTCTGTTATATTTCAATAAACTGGGAATAAAGTAATTTCTTCACCTTAAAGAACAGCTGTGAGCTATTAAAGCTTGTAGTTGTGTACTGTAGGTAGATAATGCCTCCTTCTGTCACTATAGCAAGAATAATCCAGCCACAGATGGTATTTTTATCTGTGGAGTGATGCACAGCAGCAGCATCATTCACGTTGATGATAATTTAAGTGCAGTGTTACCACGTTAACAAAAAGTGCATCCTTTTTTTTTTTTTTAAAAAAAAAAGCACAATAAACCAAATCTTCCAGTGTCCTCCCACTGAAAAACATTATAAACACATCCTTTTGGAAACAATAAGAATAGAAAGAAACTCTGAAAAGAACAATGTGCTCGTTGCTCTGCAGACAACTCTGTGCTTGACACCTGTCAGATACCAGTGGTGTGAGGCTTCAATGAGCAGTAAATAATGATGCTGGCTAGACAATATTCTGCTGAGTTTGGCGCAAAATCTTGTGTCAGAGCTTATGTTTTCAGAGACAGTTAACCTTTCTGTAAGGAAGATCCAACCTTAAGAGTGTGAAATGTCAGGAAAGTTTTTCAGGACCTCAAAGAAGTAAATGAATGTTATTGTTATTACTTGGTTTTTATCACTGGGGAAAACCGACAACAATTACATTAACTTGCTGGAGATTGCAATGCCAGAGATACAAGAAAAAGACATGTTTTCTGACTGATGTTGGAGGTGTATTGGCTTGGGGACTTTAGGAGGTGTTTTTCATGAGAAAATGACAGTTTCCAGAACAAAAAATTTCAATGAAAAGGAAAGTGAATAATTCTTCCTATTATGAAGAAACTTTATTGTAAATGGAGAAACTGAGGCTCAGACAGAAGGATTTCGATTTGTCTTCCCTTCCCACCCAAACTGAATGCAACCAGGCCCCAGGTCCCTCAAGGGAGCAGGACTCACACAGCTTCATGACAGCATGGAATAGGAAAAGAAGTTCCCACCCCACTCACTGATTTTTGACTTGAGCACTTGACTAAATCAGAGTCTGTATTCTTCTCTCTTCTGAACCTCATTTACTGCGGTATACACCTGATTTAGGACTTCTCTTCTTTTATGCTCTCCTCAGGAGCACCAATGTCTGGGATGTTGCAACATACATAAAGCTTTTGGATGTATGTATGTGTATTGAAATGTACTTTACATGATACAGCTGCACACACCCTTCCCACTATTCAGGCTCCTCTCCTCCCACTTAAAAACAAGCCTTTTGAAAGTACAAGGGAAAAATAATTAAAAAAGAAAAAAAAAGCAATCTGCCTCAGGTAATGACATGATTGAAACATCACCATTTTGTCTGGAGGGTCACAGGAGTGCTTTATGAGAAAGCTTTAAAGCTGCTAACTCTAAAGAACCTTTGATATTTCGCCTTTTGTTGTTGCTACCATATTCTGCTTCCCGACTCTTGGAAACAAAGCCCTTACCAAGGGCCCTGTCACTTCAACAAATTTGATGCCAAACATGTTATGCCATAGGGCAATTTGACAATCTGAGAAGATTAATTGAGCATATACATTTAGATCTTCCAAGCTGTTTAAGTAATTGAGATACTTAACATGAAGTAGACATCATGGCCCCTGAGCTTTGGGAATGCTGTGCTTGATCTTACATGTTTCAGCCAGATATGGTGTGGGCTCTGTGTGGTGATTGGGGTTTTGGCAAGAATCCTAACAGTGGCTCATGTTCCATCATAATAGCTAGAAAGTAAAGGGAAGACCTAAGTGATGTACTGCAAAGTACTTATGGTAGTATACCATAACAGTATACCTGATTGGACAAAATTATTTTCCTGTGTTTTAAAGTCACTCAGAACAAGTCACACAGAACAAGGAACAGAGATTTCTGTAGCTTTGGTGCAATTCCTTTTCAATGTTTTTAGACAACCAGGAGAGCATGGCAACTATTGCTCAGTTAACAGTTCATATTATCCTATTGCATTGCTAGTCCTGTGTTTACAGTGATCATAAACTAACATTTTCTAGATCTTCATTTTTTAAAAATGTGTTCAGTTCCCAGAATCGATTAGGTCTTGTAGTCAAGGATAGTTCTCCATTGCTTTGCTTCTAACAGACTTTGAAACTATTTGATACTTGGTTGTTCATGGTCAAACATAAAGTTATTTCTGACTAACCATTCATTGGTAAAAGGAAAATATAAAAATAAATCTCAAAATTAAAATTCACAAAGGCATAAACTCTGCATAAGTAACTGTAAAAAAGTTCTCAGGGTATGTTTCCCAGATATGTTTCACTCAACAGCAGCTCATAGAAACGTTTGCAAGAAACAAATAAGATGGATTGTGAGCGTAATTGAAAAGAATGTGAGGATTTTACTTGAAAAGACGTTAATGGGTAATTTCTAAAATCATACTGACGTTTCTACTTGTACAAGAGTCCATTTGAGGAAAATGTCTGTGTATTTTGAAAGATGCAAGAGCTTTGAAAAGATCTCGAATTTTGCACTCTAGCCAAAACCAAATGAAGACAAATGAAAATGAAGTGATGCTAGCCAAATGAGGCCAAGTCAAACCATAGACACTACTGGGACCTGTCCATCACAAACTTCTGGCAAAGATTCTTAGCAACTAAAAATGTTTCCACCATTGCTTTTGCAAAGTGAATGGTCTGGGCCTCAGAAAGAGCTGTTTCTTGTGGAAATACTTAGCCTTTGGGTCCTGGTGGAATGTTACTTCTTCTGAGTTTGGCCAGAGCCACTGTGACTTTCCTTTAAAATTGTCTTCACTAGCCACTAAACAAGATAAATGAGAATCTGAGCCTTGCAATGTAACCACTCCTGTCTTTTGTGATACCAATGAGACAACATTTTTCTGACATATTAGAAGAATAAACAATAATTATTATACATTATATACACTATACATATGTCTGCCGTCCTGGGAAAAAAAGTTTGCCCTACACCCTTTGGATATAAAGTAATAAATGATTTTTCTCTTTTTTCCCTGGACCCACCCAAACTCCTGGAGGCTGTGTCCTGTAAAAGAGGGAGGTACAAGCATCTTATGGAATACATGAATTGTACTTTCTGGGCTGTATTGTCAGATACACTTAGCAGAGATGGATGCAAAACATCCGATGGAACTGGCAACTAACTTATAGGTGGAATACTGATTTTTGAATATCTGCAAGTTTTGTATTCTAATTTTGTGTCTTCTGGACTAGTTTATACTCACAGAATCACAGAATCACAGAATCCTAGGGGTTGGAAGGGACCTCGAAAGATCATCTAGTCCAACCCCCCTGCTAGAGCAGGGCCACCTAGAGTACGTCACATAGGAACATGTCCAGGCNTATACTCAAACCATATAATGCAGAATTCAGACCTTATAATCCTGTAAGATGATGACAACTGTCTCTAAGGCATCAGTGGGGCCCTTTAGAACATCTAGAAGCTGCCATGAATCTTGTTCCTGTTCACAGTATCCAAGAAGTGTGTCCACAGACTTAGGGAAGATGGAAAGTTTGAATTTTGATGCAGACCTTCTCAAATATTTTTAGCTTTTTCATCAGTATCTGTTCCAATGATTCACCTGTCGTGACAGAATGGTAGGCCACAGGGCTGTTCTCAGAGATCACAGTGCTTAGGCTGTGAATTTTCCAGGACCACCATTACATATATGTTTCTATACATAAGAGACCATGCAGCATAGGAGGGAGTTGTAATCTGGAGCTTTCCTACAGGATGTGTAAATAATCATCTTTGTTAGTATCAGAATAAGTGAGAATGGGGTGGGTTGACCCTGGCTGGATGCCAGATGCTATGAAAGCTGCCCTATCACTCTCCTCCTAAGGTGGAGAGGGGAAAGAAAATAGAACAAAAGACTTGTGGATCAAGATAAGGACAGGACACTCAGCAATTACCATCATGGGCACAACAGATTCACTTTGGGGAAAACTAATTTAATTTATTACTAATGAAATCAGAGTAGGACGAGAAACAAAAACTAAATCTTAAAACATCTTACCACCATTCCCTTCTTTCGGAGCTTAACTTCACTCCCAATTTCTCCACCTCCTCCTTCACAGCAGTACAGGGAGTTGGGGAATAGGGGCTGCAGTCAGTTCATCACACATTTCTGTTTTTTCTTCCCCCTGTTCTAATGTGAAGCACTCCCATGAGAGACAGTCCTCCCTGAACCTCTCCGATGTGAGTCCCTCCCACAGGCTGCAGTTCTTCGTGAATTGCTCCAGTGCGGGTCCTTTCCATGAGGTGCAATCATTCAGGAACAGACTGCGCCAGTGTGGGTCACAAGTCCTGCCAGCAGACCTGATCTAGCATGGGCTCCTCTCTCCATGGGTCCACAGGTCCTACCAGAAGCCTGCACCAGCACAGGCTTCCCACAGGGCCACAGTTTCCTTCAGAAGCCCACCTGCTTCAGTGTGGGGTCCTTCATGGGCTCCAGGTGGGTATCTGCTCCACCATTAACCACCATGGTCTGCAGGGGAATCTCTGCTCCAGTGCCTAGAGAACCTTCTTCCCCTTCTTCTTATCTGACCTTGCTGTCTGCAGAGTTGTTCCTTTCACGTATTCTCACTCCTATCTCCAACTGCTGTTGTATGGTGGTTTTATCCCTCTTCTTAAATATGTTATCACAAAAGTGCTGTCATTGTTGCTGATGAGCTTGGCCTTGGCCAGCGACAAGTTTGCTCCCCCTTGTCCGTCTACTGGACATGGAGGAAGCCTCTAGCAGCTTTTCATAAAAGCCACCCCAGTAGTGCCCCCAGTACCAAAATCTTACCACACAAACTCAATACAGAGAAAAACTGTGATAATAGCTGCACTTGTTCCTGATTAACATATTGCTATGGACTTTCTTTACAGAGGTCCTCAGGGTATTTAGTTCATTGCTTTACCCAGTATGCTCTATATAGTCAATGTTTACTGTCTTTGAGCTGCGTCCTGGCTATGATATAAAGAAAGGAGGGGAAAGAAATGAAATGCTATGGAAAACAAAAGTAGTTTGAAGTATCGCTGTAGCTAGCTCCAGCTGTAACAACAGGGTTGTGGTTTTCCAAATTTTAATCTCCCAAAGGAATCTGTATTAAATTCTTCAGTCCAGAGGTCAAAAGGGATTTTAGTCATAGAATGGGACAACTCAGCTTGTAAAATCTTCTGGGTAAAGGCCTTCTGCTCACTACCTGGACACATCTGTGGCATATGTGTTCATGAATTGTGCTTTCAAACCACACAGGAATAATAATTAATAATAGTGACAATAAAATCATATTATGCTTTTCTGTCTTCTATTTCATCATTAGCAGCAGAGTGAACACTCTACACAGGAGGCGATGCAGATTGATGATGTGGCAGACAGCATGCTTAACTTTCCCACTGCACAAATAGGTAAGAAGTTTACGTATGTTCTTGAGCACAGCCTATTGTCATAGAATAAAAATTGCCTCAGGAATGTTCTCTGGGTTTTGTCATGCTGGTGGTATTTAGATACAAAAGTGTGCATGAATTAGAAATACAGTCTGGGCAACTTCAGAGTTTCAGGATGTCTATTACTAGTAACAAGTTGAAATACAGCCCTATAAGTTGTTTGAGAAAATGTGATAGGAATCCCTAGGAACTAAAAAAGCATGTGGAAAAATAAAAAAAGATAACTCTGATCTCTTAGAACTGCTTTCTATTATTCTTTGAGTCCTAAGAGAGCATCCAGAAGGACCAGCCCAGCAATTCAAGCCATTGCTTTGAGAAACAGAGCTGCTCATAATCCCAACCCTTGACATAAACTATTGGTGCCAATGGGCAGATGTATTAGAGAGGACAGACGACCAACACCACTTCTGTGGTCAGATACAAAGAAAGGTGAGTTTTCCATTTCCCACATGAATGCCTCTCTCTAAAGTGCTAGGAAACCTGGGATATGTTTCCTGTGCAATACCAGAGAAAGGCAGGTACAGTATAATATATACTGCAGATAGATAAATGCCAGTATGAAAGGCAAGGGTTGAGACATATGTACCGCAGTGTCTGCCAGGAAATACAGGCTTATCTTGATCTGCACTGTGAGCCCACAACATCTAGAGACAAGTTTTTGGTTCCCATCAGAGAAGGGAACAGAGCTTGGCCTTCTGTGCAATGCTCTCCTTGAACCACTGAGCTACTCTGATGAATCATGGGTTTTGTGGGCCACAGATATTAATTGCTATGTAACTAGAGGAAATAGAGCTTCTGTGGTCAGGAAAAGTCTTGATTTTCCTCTCTGTTCCCTTAACTTTTGGTAGTGGCTATGTTTCCTTATGGCTCCAGCTCTCACAGGGCAGAGCCAGAATGTCCCTGTTTAAATGGAGCAAAAGTTTTTCCAAAGGGTCAAAGTTCACGACGAGCTTGTAAGCAGATTATGGAGCTGGTAGAAAGGCCAAAGGCACCCTAAGTCTTTACATTCCCAAAGTGCTGTGTTAAACTCTAGCCCAAGGGTGTACTTAACCCCAAAGAGAACGAAGGTCAAGTGAACTTGCAGCATTTCAAATGCAATCAGTTTGGAAAAGTAGCTGTTTATAAAGAAGTATATTACAGAGACAAGCTAATGTTAGCATTCCCTCTCTGCAAATAAGCCTGACCTATTGCTAGTCTTGTCAAAGAGCTGCCATGTTTGTTTTATAGCATCAAACAGTAAGGCTTTATTTCAGTTTAGGTTAAATCTCAGGGAGCATTTTGTCTTAGGGGCATTGAAAATCTCCCTCTAAGGAGATGCAGGGGGAGTATTTATGCCATCTATCTTTAGACTGGCTCCCTGTTCTGTCAGGAGAGTGAAGGAGAAGTTTCCAGAGGTCAGTTCAGAGTACCTGAAATGGACCCTGAAGCAATACCTGGGTGTCCCTTCTTTTTCCACAGCGTTTGCAGGGTCCAGGGTTGACCCTCACAGAGATACTGCTTTGCACTTTCTCTGTGCTTTCTTTAAGGCATTCAGAGCTGTGTGTAAGGTGCTAATTGATCCTTATAAAATCCCTGCAGCATTTATAATGGTCAGCTGGTATGTGTGTGCAGGAGTCACAGTAAGACTGTGATACAGATGGGAGTGTCTGGCTGTGGCAGAGCAGGAGGACTCTGAACACAGGACAGCACAGCGTTTCTGCAGCCAAACTCATGTCTTGGGCAGAAAAATGATGTGCAAATAGGGCAGGCTTCATCCAGCCTCATCAGCCCTCCTGCTTTTCTTAAAGATCTTTCATCAGGCACAAGAACACCCAGTGACTATATCATGAAGCCACAGCTGAGCTTTCTGGGGTTGCTCAGTAGTCTCTGTTTTTTCTTTGGATGGGCAGGAGCAAACATATTATTTGGCATGAATAACTTTGTTATAAATGAGAACAACAACATAAAACCAGCAAATATTACGGTCTCCTTTGAAAGATTGTAGCCACTAACAGCACCTCTCCCATGAAGGTCTTACCCTGTACATGTTGTTACTTTTTATTACTATTTCCATAACCATCGTAATTAATATTACCATAACCGTTAGTGTGACACTAGTGTTAGTACTGAGGAACCACAGCCGTGACCTGAGATCCTTTTTGTGGTGTCAGCAGGACGGCATGAAGTCTGCATAGGAAGTCAAATATTTTTTCAGAGGCAACTCAGCAACATCTATATAATCAGTGCAAGACATCAGTCAAGATGTGGTAAAAAGCAAGGAATGAGTGGGCACCCCTCTCAGTATTGATGCTTTCACAGCATACACCTGCATCTACAGTGTTTGCATGTTTCAGGTGCCAAAGAGTACTCAGGTGGACACACGACTTGTACAGGTATTTTATGAGAGAATAAAGTTTTTTCTAGTTCTTTAAGTGTTCTTCAAGAAGTTTTGTCTGTTAGGTTTTGTTTTATGATAATATTAATCTTATATGAAACATTCAAAATTCTGAAACTTAGAAGTTGATCCTGTAAAGCCCAGAAGTGAACTGTGGAATATGTAAAGAATTCATATTGTGGAATTTTATAGTAGACTCAGAAATGTCTGCTTTGTCAGGGAGATTGACTATTCTTGAGCCAGGAAGTTATTAAAATATGTAATATGGATATTTATTATTAAATGTAGACTTTGTCCGTTAAGGTTAAGAAAGCTCCCAAGCTCCCTTTTTTTTTTTTTAAGAATAAAATAAGCAAGCTTTTCTCATGGCTGATCCAGATGTTTATGAGAGGGGGAATCTTAAGACAAATTTCAAATACAGTGAAAATGCTCTGTCCAGGAGACCAAAATGCTTTAATTTTTCCTAGGATGCCATGCATCTTGCTCAAGAGCCCTGAGCATTGAACAATTCATGAAGAAATACTGTCTTCAGTACAGCTCTCTCAGCTCTTTCACAAGTAATTGCCTAATTGAAATAGTATCATTTATTAGCTTCTTTGCTTGAGGCTTCTTCAGATTCAGCTTCTCCTCTTGGGCATCCTCCTTTGAATTGTAGCATATACCTCAGCTAATTATAATGTGGTATCACCTGATAAAGCCAACTGAGATCATAATGGGAAGACACAGAAACATCTGCCAAGATTTGAAATTTGGATTTTTCTTTTTACTTATGCCAAAAACAGGTTACCTGTAATTAGTTCTAATTTATAAATAAGTGCAGGCTGTACTTCTAAAAAATACAATATCAAGCCTTGCCCCCATTTTAGAAACAAGGTAGGAGTCATACATCTCAATCAACTGTATACCTTTTCTGTTTCAGGATTAATAGCTTTGCATGAGAACTTAAGTAGGAGAAAGGGAGTTATACAAGCACCACCTAAATAATCACGAGACACCAGTCCCAAGTGACAAAAAACAATGGGACTAGTCCCAACAGTTGAAACCACAGGAGTTACAAATCCTCAAAATGGATTCTTTTTTTTGCTGTCTGACTTCTAAATATTTAATATTCAGGTATTGCAGCTCTTCTTTTTGAAAATTTTTTTGTTGTTATTTTCAGTGCTAGCTGTGATTCTCAAATAATCACAGGGCTCCAGGAGCTGGAGTTTTATGAACCCACAAACATCCCAAGAACAAAACTGACATGAGATCTATCTGAGCTGACATCATATACTTAGTGCCATTTCTTGTGGGTTTTGGGTGTTTGGTTTTTTTCTAGCTTTGTTTGTTCTTAAAGGTTCCAAATGGTTCTGCCCATCTCAACAAAAGCTGGGATCCTTTGTGGCCTTCCCATGGGAAGCACAACAGGGTGGGTAGACGAGCAGTGCCCTGGGCAGGTATGGTTGTGTAGGAGCATCAGGCTGGAACTTCAAAGGTGCTGTGCAGAAGGATTGAAATGATCAGAAAAAAACCCTGCCTGGGGAGTTCAGGAGTGAAATACCTTTGTAGTTCAGATTTGACACACTGACCAAGTGAAACATAATGAAAGCTGCTTTCACCAACCCACATTATATTCCTCCTGATAATAGTCAGTTCCTAGCAGTTTTCTCCATTATAGGTTGAGGAAGGAAGGAAAAATCACCTCATGGCTATTGATGTTTGACATTTACCTGCACTCCACAACTCCAAGTAGGTGCTTTGGAGTGGCTGCGTAGCCTTTGAGTAGGGACCACTTCTCATTTTGCAGACACCTTCCTATTCTCCAAAAATCTCTTTTTATTTTCCTGTGTCACCTGATACATTTTCTACAACACATCCAAGCTTCTGGCCACCACGAGTATTTTCCTTGAGATGGCCTAGGTTGAACAGGCAGTTGAAGATGAAGTGATGACTGCTGCCTCGAGTTTGTCACATCCCCTTTGGTCTGTTTTTAGAAGGCTGTTGAAGATAAGCTGTTAGCAGGCTACTTAGGAGAAAAAAAAAAAAAAAGATGCAAAGTGAGATGGTAGATGTGTTGAGGAGGACACTGAGATGAACAGAAATACAGAAAGTTGTTTTCAGAATGGCTAAACCCTTTTTGGTCTTGTTTTCTGCCTCTGAATGCCTGCCTGCAATTTTGCACTGAAACTGGCAGGGCAGGAGGAAACCTGAGTGCAGGCAGTTTTAATCACCTTACTGTACAGGATAGAACTCATGCAATCTAGGTTCCCAGATTTTACCCAAAACCCACCTTGGACTTTGTAAAGACTTTTTTTTTTTCCCCACAGAGTATATCCCTCATATAAGGAAAAGAACCAGAGAACGAACAAACTAATTATGTCAAGGTAAAAACCCTGGGTTCTTGAATTTCCTGACTCACTCTGGAGAGTGATTTTACGCGTGTATGTGTGCAGTTTCTCTTTTCTTTCTTCTGTATTTCTAACAACAAATTTGTATTAAATGCTTCATCACAGACATTTGGTCATCCTTTAAAAGTCATTTCATGAACACTTGCTTGTGTTGCAGTTTGTCCATGAAGAAAGACCAGAATGAGTAATGAAAAAATAAACTTTCCCCTATGCTGTTTTTTTTTCACTTCTTTATTTCACTTCTCTATTTTTGGTTTGCTCAAAGTAACCATAGGTTACAGAGCTCACTGCACTCTTGTAGAAGATGGAGTGTCATGTGTAGGAATGAAAACAATTCAGTCTCCTTGGCGTTGCCTTCCTCTGAGATTAATGATGAGTGTCAATCAGGAACCTGTTTCTTAGTCCTTCTTTAGAATCCAATTAATGAGGTAAATTACAGACCTGTTTACTACTTTTGGCTGACTAACATGGTCTATTTTAAAAACAAACTGCTAATCTTCACCCAGGCTGTCATCCCAGTCTGTTCAAGCATTTGATAAATATTAATGTTAGATTGGTGCTTTACACCATTACGTCAGACTGGCAGCATGCACTGATGCTACTGCTGTGCAGAACTTCACGGTGATCATTCAAAATATTTTTCTCTAGAAAATTTCTGCTCATATTACACCAAATGTTGCTCTAATCCAGACGATTTGAAGTTTGGGATACCGTCTGTTTGGGTTATTACAAATACATTCAGTGGGCACTGAAATTTTCTTCTGGGTGAGTCACATTTGTGACAAACCATGAACAAGTTCAGCATTTATGAATTTCATTAGATTAAGCTCAAGAAATTTGGTAATAGGCCCCAAGAAGGCCATTGTGATCTATGATTTGCTTTTAAAAAGTTAGTTGTTAAAAAGTTGGTTTAGTTGTTTGTTTGTTGTTTAAAAAGCTGTTTTTAAAAGTTCAGTCCTTGACCAAAACCTGTCAGTAAGAGGTGAGCCTTCCCTTACAGTACAAACAGGTTAAAGAGCAAGCCACAAAACTAGTATAGTTCAAGTCATATTCAGGCAGAAACTTGCATGCCAAATAACAAATACTCTAGCTTGGCTAGATGAAAAACATTGATTTACATTAATTCCTCCAACTGTTCTACAAATTTCTTCCCATTTTTGTAACAATTAATTTCACCAAATCAAGGTTGCACCTATTAAATGTTGATGTTGGACATTCTTGTTTTCAGCCCTACATTATAGACAGTAACACATTTTTCATTTTTGTTTGGAAGCAGCCAATTCTCACATGCTGGGAAGTTCTCTTCACTCTGTGTGTGTGTGTGTGTACATGTGTGCGTGTGATGTTACACTTTTTGTGAAGTTTTGGTGTTCTCCAAAGGAGATATATGAAATCACCTGCTTACCCTAGGACACCAGGCAGGGACTCACAAGCTCAGGTCCTGGTCTTGGTTTCACCAATGACCTTTGACACATCAGTCCATTCCTCCCTCATTCTCTTTCCACTCTTCTGTTTACTCTTTTAGGTCTGTTCCTACCATAAACTCCTTGCAACAGAAGTAATTTTATACAGGTTTTTGCACAGCACTAACTCCTGTGTGTCAATTCACTTTGATCCTTCATTCCATCCAGCTTGTCTCTCCACATCCAGATACCATGATCAGAGCAAGACAGCAGATATCCACAGATGTCACGAAAATCTTCCAGGACTTGAGGCTAAGCTGGCCCTGGCATGGCTGTACCTTTGCAGAGAGCATGGTGGACACCACCCTGCTCAGTACAGGAAAGGCAAGCTCCCAGTGCCTGCACATCCAGCGCTTCTCAGAGCACAACAGAAGTTTCACTGGGATTAGCCCAGACACTTGTTTATTCCCTGGGTTAATTTCACACACCAAGCACCAAGCTTGTGTTAATTATATGATTTACTGAGCTGTGTTTCTCTTTTCATTGCATCATAAAAAAGGGCTTGAATAAGGATGCTTGTTCTGTTAATTTTTCACTTTTTTTTGTGAATGGCCTGGAAATAGTTAACAGCAAGCACACACTCTGGGCCAAAAGGGACCGGAAGGTTCAGATTATTGCCTTATTTATTTTATTTTATTCCTAATTAACATTTTATGAGCTCTGAATATATTTACAGAAGCACATGCAGAAAAGGGCATATGAACTAGCAGAATTAATAGCCATTGAATGCTCCACAGCTTACTCAGGATTAAAATATCGTGGAGTAGCCTTTTGCCTTTTCTGGTTGAAGCTGGGCAGGCCTGTTTACAATAGGAACAAAATTTCACATTGATAAATTTACTTTCCAACCCAAGCCCAAGTGTTTAGGAGGGAGGGAGACCTCATCTGCTGGTGGGAAAATTTACCAAGCAGCATTTACAGAGACAATCTCTTCATGCTCCTTTGTCTGTCTGTGGCAGTTTGTTCACTGATCTCAATTCTTTGTAGATTCACCAGAGAGCTGAACAGCATTACATTTATTAATTAAAGTTATATCAAAAAACATAAGGCTATTCCTACAGCAGCTTCTAAAAATGGTCTCCTGGGATTAAAGGAAGTGCAAAGATGCTCAAACTCAGATACCATTCAGATCTACTGAAATGAAGAGAGGCTTCAGCCTGGCCTCTCCTCTGAAGATCTTGGTTTGTCTCTGTGCTCTGAGCTTATACTTCTCAAGGTTACATCCTGAAAACTTGACAATCATCAGCTGGGAATGATCTGCATTGGTTTTTGCTTAAGTCCATGGATAAATTTTAATGGAATATTTTAATGTTTTCAAACTGACCATGATAAACCTAGGACATATATCATCCTTTTCATAATCTTTGTCACTCAGAGCTGCTGAGGAATTTCCACCTTTTTTCTGAGCCCAGGAGGAGCACAACATTCCCATCCTGCCTGCTGCAATACCAGTACTGAATCGTTTTTAACAAATCACCTCTCTCTTTTCCTTAAGTTTTGTCTGCTGCTTGCCTTGGTAAATGCAAGAGCTCTGGGTCCTATCAACCAATTGCCCAAGGAGAGTTTTATTGTCATTTTTGTTAACTGCCAAGGGAAAGGCTAAGGATGTTTATCAGAGAACTGCAAACACTCATTTCTCCAAGAAATGTAAATAAAATGCCCTTGGGATAAACATTGCTTCACTGATGTTTTTAAGCCGTCCATTACTTTTCTTTTGGGAAATAAAAGGAAAGATATTACCAAGAAAGAGAGGAAGATTTTATGGTGTGGTTAAAAGTAGAAATAATCTGGTGGTGGCAAAAAAAACCCAACCCACAACATTTTTCTCCCCAAATACATTGTTAATTGGGAACAGATCAACACTGAGATCTGAGTGCAGATAAATTAACTTTTCCTGCCTACCTAGGATGCAATAGAAAGATTTTATATTTGGTTATATGTGCTTTATAACTCATGCTGCTAGTTTGTTCCATGATCCTGAGCAAAACAAAAACCTCAGTGAATTATTCATCTGTATTATGTGAATTTCAGCTGGAGAAGAGTTTTAAATGCATTTAGATGCATGTTGAAATCTAGATGCATGTTGAAATCCATGAGAGTTACAGGTCCAAATTGTTCAGGTATCCCTGAGAAGCCCAGTGAATACCTTTCAACTTCTTTAGACATGTAGGTGTTTTCTGCCTCTTCATTCTCTTGTGAATGCTAGTTTTATGGGCAGACATTCACCATATTCCCAAATCATGAATATATTAGCTACCACTTTGTATTATTTGCATGTTTTTTCCTGCCCTACAAATTCTCACGGTTTCCAACATCAGCATCCTTCTGCCAAAAGTAAAGTGGGAATGCCCTTGCAAGCAAGTTGTTGCTTCTCAGTACTTCTCTTACCACTCACTTGCCTTGGCTGACTCAGAAGGGCCTCATAATTGTGCCTTTTCCAGCCAACCACCCTTACAGTTAGAGCTCTCTTACAGGGTGGTAGCAGAAGAAGGAAAGGATAGGAAAAACAGCATTAGCAGAAGATAGAGGAACAATACAGGATCCTGATCAGCAATGGACTAAGTCAGCTATTTGAAGCATCAGCAAGGTTTAGCCACTGCAATAGCCATTTTGGCTGGAGATAAATGAATGCTGATTCCTATCTTTACCCAGAGGACACCACAAGGTTCATCTTCGGTGGCAATATCTGCATGTGCTGGTAGTCCTTGTTGCCTTTTCATCAAGACTATGATCTTGGTGCAACTATTCAGCTATTGGCCAATATTCTGCTATTACTGTTATCTAATTACGCAGGGAAACCTGCAGGTGATGTTTGATTCCCAGACAAGGAGAGGGAAAAAAAAATCACTTGAAACTGGTTTATGTCAAAGGCTGAATTACAGTGTGGCATAAACAAACAGCCCAACACATTATCCTGTTTATGTGGGATCAGAGAATGTTTGCAAGTCTGAGTCCTGAGGGAGACACTTATAGTAATAATGTCCAGACTTCCTTTGCACAAGGTCCAGAACTGCAGGAGAAAGGGAGGGAAAAATGAGGTTTAAGTGTTTTGTGAGAAATAAACCGTGTAATAGGAAATTGCTGTTATTCCATTTTGCACCATTTTGTGCAAATGTGCAGATGTGAGGTTTTATTTGTCTTCCTAGAGAGAGTTTGGCCTATTGCTGGAGGTTTGTACATGTCTGTAAGAATGAAAAGCTGTAGCTGCCCCACATTTGTTTCTATTTTTTTCTCTCTTGGATTCTCAGTTTCACAAAGAATAAGTTCTGCTTGTTATAAATGAATAATTTAATAATAGTAAGCTTTTACCAGGTGGAAGTGAGCTACTCCTGCTTCTGTTGTAACATTGCTGTCTTTGATTGTATTCTTGAAACAATTTCTTGTCTTACTGGTGTGCCTTCCTTTCTGTAGATATTGTGAGGTATATAGATATTTACCTATCCACCACAAAATGCTATGAATCAAACCAAGGATGTTTTACCATTACAAATTCAAAATGCAGAGAAGGCAGCTTTCTCCTCTAATGAAGTCTAAAGAACTAATAAATATCTCGATGTTGTAGCAACAAGAAGTAGATTCATTAAGAAAGACTATGAGGAGAATGACTATAATGTCACGGCAGAAAACAGTCCCCATCTCTGCCTGGTTTTCACACAAACAAAACATGAGTGGGAGACACTCCTGTGTAGGATTTAAGTCCTGCCTGCTTCCCACTGACCACTGCATGAAGTACGAGAACTCCACTCTTATCTCCTGTCCTGGTGATCATCAGAGAATACAGCTCAGATGCCAGGTTCACAGAGTAGAAATTTGTGGCATCCGGTGTCACTGAACTATTGTGCACAGAAAGCCTACTCGGACTTGAATGTGTTTTGGACATTCACTGTCCTCACTTGGTCATGTTCTTCCATATGTACTGCATTTTCTGTCAGGTACTATAGTCTTCCTCCAGTTCACTGTGACACATAACCCAGCTGGGCACTCAGGCTACAACTCCCATGTTATGGATTAGTACATGGCCTCACTAAATTAAATCTTTTCTTTTAGAAATGTCAGAACCTAAAATCTAGAAAATGAAACTACACTGAACCTTCCCTGTGGAACTTTTCAACTAGTAAAAAGCGTTCATCTTTCATCCTGGATTGGGAGTTGAGAGGTTCAGGTAGATCAAAGAAACAGTTACAGTCCTGAAGACATCCAGAGGCTGGAAAATGTCATAAATAAAATAAGTCATAAATTGCTCCAGATAATTTAGCAATACTAAGAAGTCAGAAGTAGAAACTTATATGTGAGGGAGGGATAAAACTACTCTTGCAAGAACATTTTTTCTCAACTGATGTTACTTCTAACAGACACTTAAGTGTCTGACTCTCATCCCATGGAGGACACAATTTGATCCTGGCTTCTTGCCTTAGCAGGGCAGATATAAAGAACCATTTAATCATCTTCTCCATGGTAACAGTGGGGAGAGGGAAGCAACCTTTTTGTCAGGTTGTACCTCTTCTACAACAGGTTGGCCAAGTGGCCAGTCCTCTGGGAGCTGTATATCCCTGTTTGGAGTAAATTATGTTCCTCGAGATCTGATTCTTGGCTTACTCCATTCAATGTCCTGGCCAGCCAAGCAGAGCTATCCCACTCTGAGAAGAGATGATCCAAACACCTTTTCTCCTAGCATACTGGAAAGCGGAGACTCTGGAAGCCATAGTTTTTCTATGATCAGCTCTTGTGGCAGCCCAAGTAAAAGCACCCCCTTTCTTCAGGGATTAAATAGAATTGCCTGTGGTTTATAATTGAGACTGAAATAAGGAATACAGTCTGTAGACAGCCTTTTACTCTTAATTTCACTTGTTGCTCTGTAGTTTGACATGCAGACTCTGGCTAAGAGTTTAAAACTCCAGCAAATAGCAGAAAGTTCAAGGAAACATTTGGAAATGAGGATCTCTTGACTAATGGTACTTATTTGGACTCCCTTTGATCAAGTATAATGATGCTTAAAAGACAGAGTATTTGAATAGAAAATTTTTAAGTGGAAATCATATTTAATGCCCTCATCACTGGTTGTTAAGGGAAAAAAAAACCCACACAATAGGGACTTCAAGGTTCTCTCCCCTTCTCCCATTCTGGTTTATGGCAGAGGTGGAATTTTTTGCTTTGCTATTTATTGACTTGCTTTAGTGCTCTCAGATGGAAACATTATCAGACTCATCACCCCAGGATAGATCAAAGACAACAGATCAGACTCCTCCCTGGGGTGAAGATAAACTGCTGCACTTGACCTGTGCCTGGAATGTCTAATGGGGTCAAAATGTAGAAAAATATTAATACTTATTCCCTTCCACCTCCACACCAGCTTTCCCCAGGATCCTTTAGCAGCTACTGCATTGAACAAGGCAGCAGCTTGTATTGTTTTCTGACACAGCTCATTTCTGCAGGTAAAATGTAGGGCAAGCCAGAAGACCATTGCTTTTTGCTTCATTCAACAAAGTACTCATTTTTCCAAATTCAGGAAGAGAGAGACACTCGATTCCTTCAATAACCTTTTAAATTGTTGTCTCTCAGACTTTTCCTTCCAACTAACAAAATAAGCCTCTTCTCTCACCCCAGTCTCCCTTTTTTTTTTTGAAAGCTTATGCTGACAAAAAGAAAAAAATGGTGTTCCAGCCTTCCTTTCCTACTTGGCACTAGAAGAGAAATGGCTGTAGGATTGAAGGGAACTGTCTGTTTCAAGATCAAAGCAGCAGCCTCTGCTGTCTGAGCAATTTTAAGATTCTTTTCAGCCAACTGCATGGGCCTGAGCGGGTGACCAGTGGCAATGTGAAACACAGCAGGCAGCTCTGTAACAGCAAGCAGTGGAGACAGCGTCACACCTTGCATCTCCTAATGATGGCCTCTATTTTGCTTACAAAAATGCTGCTACAGCAGCTGACTCTAGCCATGTGCAAAGTGCCCCTGCCTTTTGTTGTGATTATGAGCTCCAGGATCCTGTTAGTTTGCAGTAAATCACTCACAGCAGCCCCAAAAATGAATAATTTGGTCAAGTCATACGCCAGCTGGTGTCCCGTAGAGAGTCTGTCTACAGACACCTTTGTGGGTTGCCTCTTCTATTTCCTGAGCATGAGAAGCCCTTATTTCAGAACCTGAGCTTATTGCAGCTTCTGGGTGACTGCCATGACCTCATTTATAATGTTGCAGAGCTGCACTGATTCATCTCTTCAGGAAATATGGTCTCACTAGGCTTGTGGACAATATATAGACAAACTGTGAGTGGCCCTGTTTCCACCGTATCAGCTCTCTCCAAAACAGAAATGGTCCCTTCTTGGGACTGTCATTGTTTCTCCAGTGCCTCAGAGCTCTTACAAAGGGAAAAGAAGTTCAATATTGTACCATAACAATAATACATGCAAAATACAGATAGATTTGAAAGAAAAGCCCTAATAGCATGTGCAGTTGAAATGTGCCCTGAAAAACGTACACCATTTTAGCACCATCTCAACTTGTTACCTTCATCCTCAAGTACCTCTGATTCCAGTTTTATCAGGAATAAAGATAGGCAATGTCATTAGAGTTGTAACTTGTTTGCTTAAGATCCCTAGGATACATCCAGGGACTTCCTGAGTAACAGAAACAATCAATAAATTAATTTATTATTTCTTATATTTTGGAACTAGCTGCCATTTTTTTTCCAAAGTCAGACACCTTCCACTGTCCCCGACTCTGGGCATTAAGGCACATGCAAAGCATATTTCCAAAAACTGACCCACGTAAACTCAGTTTATCTGTACCATCATCAGTCACCCCTTCTGGCATGCAGGTCTGATTTGACGCATTAATTCAGAGATGCAGATCTACCTGGGAAGGTCTACCACATTTTGAAAGAGGAGATCATGGAAAGCACAGTGATGTTGCTTGGAAGTTGTGTGGTTTTATTTGTTCAACAGACACATTCTGTGTTTAAGCCCCTCTTTCTCATCGAAGTATAAAGGAATACAATGGGCACAGAGAGCAGCATGCTCACTGGTACAAATGCGCCTCGCAACACAAGCCATCGTAACTAGACTTTCATGGCTTAAGCACTCATAAGGTGCTATTAATGTTTTGTTACATTCTGACAGATCCCCACCTGCCCACCTGCAGGTATGTGTTGCCTGGAGTGCTCAATGAGATGTACGGCTAAGGGAAAAAAATCCAGTGGCAATACTGAAATACCATCAAGACCCAGAGCTAGGTTAAAAGCAGGAAATATCTTTTCTTCTGCACCCTGCTGCCCAACCACTTAGTATGAAGGCCAAGTCATAATGTCCTGCAGGGCACTGAGAGCTTAGGATGGGTATGTACGAGAAGATTGCTGATATCATGGAAAGGGAAGCCTGTTCTTGGCATTAGCCCTTGAAACAGAGTAGATTTATTTGGATTGCCTTTGATCTTTTAATTACAATATGTTTTCATTCTCAAAGCCATGAGTCCAGTTTATCTTGCTATAATTCACACGTATTATTTTCGTGATTCTTGGCACCTCTAAGTTGCAAGTCTGTGCCTCTCCTGTAGGACAAGAAGTGAACCTTGCATCTTGGCTTAGAAGTGCTGCTGCTGGGGCCATTATGGAGAATCTGAGGTGATTCATTACTTAAAGACTTTTGGGCCCATTCTCCAAGCTTGGAAGGGATTCTTGGCAAATGCCTGCTCTACCCAAATTTGCTAGTGTTTTCCCAGAATGTATGCAAAACTGAAGGTGAGGTGTATCAGTATATGCTCTGAAAGGACAAGTGAATTGGAAGGAAAAGATTGTGGGTTTTTTTTCCTAATTCCTTTGTCTGATATTTCTTGACAATACGTTTTAATGCTGGAAGTAAACTAGAGTTTACTTCAACCTCACATAAGAGAGTTGTTTTGTTCATGTGCTGGCAGTTTGCTGTGGCCTTAAAGAGTTTTTTTACCTTAATGGACTTGTATAAAAATGATTAGCTGGTCAATAGGTTTTAGAGATGAACAGGATTGTCCACTGCAACAGTGCTATTGATGTCATGACATTACTGGCTGTATTCTTTCAGATCTTAAAAAACTCTTTAAAACTCTGTATGAAGACATTCAGAAAGATTATTTGTTCATTTATTTTGCTAGAGGTTACTATCTTTGAGGTAAAAATAAATTTTAAAGACTCCAGGAGAGTAAAAAGCCTTGGAGAAAGTAGGGTATATTTTTATATAGCTAGATAGTGCTGAAAACCAACACCAGTGGAACTATTGCTACTATCCTGTAGATAAGGCAATTGCCCTGTTGGCATTAACAGTGATGATCTGAGAAAGTCAGCTTTTGATTAGACAAAACTGGAATTATCTTGGAGCAGAGCATTCACTTGTTTGAGCCATCGACATTCAGTAGTTGGTTGGGAACAAGAGAGTTGTTGAATGACTTTGAGGTCTAGCTTATTTCTAGCTATGGATTGTCACTCTGCTAATTAAAAAGAAGGCTGAATATTAAAAGCATTCATAAATGAATGACCCCAGAAGACCATCAGTTCATTATAATGTACATGCCCAGACAAACATTTCCTGGAATGACCTCTGATGAACTCTAGATTATTTTGTCAGGTATTTATTGTTCATTTGGCATGGCCTATAGAAAAGGAATGGTTTATTACTCATGTCACACTCACTGCAAGCAAAATCTCACCAGTTGAATACAAGTGAAAAAATATGAAACTCCTTGGTGTTAAAGCATCCAGCTTCAAACAGATATGAGCTTGTTCAGATTATTTTATTTCTGCATTTTGAAGTGACTATGGCATTTTGCTTAATATTAGATATTTTTTAATCATCTTACTTCAAAAATAATCCATCATCAATTTCTATCTTCATCTCAAGACTGTATTCTTCAAGCTCACAGGATCATAATAAACACTAATATTCCTGCCTTGGATGCGATTAGATGTGCTTCATCTTGAAATACATTTCAAAACAATGACTTGTGCTGTGGAAAATTTGCCACAGGACTGTTCCCTTTATAATAAGTGTCTGCACGTACTTGGGAAGCTCCCTTTTAATCTGTGCTTGTCTTGCTGAAATTGTTATTAGGAAACCAAAAGGTATATTCCAAGCAGAAGGTTCTTGGAATCATGTTAATCAGAAATGGCAGCACTAAAGAGAAAATGCAGTAATTTTTTTGTATATTTTTTTCTGCAGTAATATCAGAATAGGAAGTGGCATTTTGCTACAAAAGAGGGCAATGTTACTCCCTTAGTAAGGCAAAAGTCCTCACCTATACAAAATCTATGAATCACTTCTAACTCTTTTTTCTAGAAGGAAAGACCTCCTCTAATGCATCAAGTTCCCCTAGAGTATTACAGGAAAGGGCAGGTATTTGTCTGTCAGAGAGGACTTACATTCTTTGGGAAAGTTGAATTTGACTCAGAAAACAGACAACTTTCACTGTCTTATTCAAGAAAGGCAAAATGTCCACCACTCTTAAAGGAGAAATATGACTAAATGAAATCCCAGACCCTCTGCCCTCTGTACCATCATTTCTACTCTTCTCGATTTTTACTTGGATTTTTCATAAACCTTTTTTGAAAGAGGCAATTTTCCTGCTACATGAACTGCCTGGAACAATATGTATAAGAAATTTCTAAATATCAGGAGAATAAATTTTAATGTCTGAATTCTAGACCAAACTTCAAATGCCTTTTCATCTCTGTATTCATCACATAAAAGCATGAACATCCACTTAAACACCTTCCACTCATTAATAGCCCAGCTGAGTATTACCAAAAGAAGATGAAAATGTCAAAAACAAGCCTATCTTTCTAAGAAAGCTTATTTAGAAAGGTTTGCTTAAAACCTGAGGTTCCATAAGGATTCTGAAGAATCTGAGACCTGGATCTCAACTGCATGACACATCTTAATCAGGTTATCTCAAAGGAAAACGTAGGCCTTCCTGGGTTCTCATTTGGAGAATCTGTTTTGAACTGGCCAGGTAAAGTTCATAACTATGAGTACCCTTGTTTTTCTTTAGTACTTAGGGCTTCTCTCCAGATACTGGAATGAGGTGCAATGCAGAGTAATGTAGAACAGTTAAACTAACAAGTGCAGAAACCATTTACATTTTATATGGCATCTAAAGAACAATTAAGTTCTTTTTTTCTTTCTTTCTCTCTCTCTCTCTCTCTCTCAGAAATTTGACATTTTGAGACATGGTAATAAGAAGAGCAGAGCAAATGGCACCACAATGCATTGACAGTTTTCAAAAAGAAAAAAAAAACAACTTTCTAAGTCTTTGGGACAGATTTCACTGTAAATAAAAAAAAAAAACAAACCAGAAATTAATGTTTGTGGTCAGTCCCCAGCAACTACACTCTCTAATGCAAACCAATTGCATTTTTACCTGAAATATATGACAGATAGCTAAGGCACAAATGTTTTTCTCTGTTAATAAGCTCGATATGGAACAGAGCTCCTTTAGAATATGTACGGTAAAGTGGAAATGCATGCTTTGGTGACTGTTATAAAGCAGGCCAAAGATATGTCAAGTCCAATTAACGTCAATAAGGAACATCTGTATTTAGGCACCCAAGTTACTTAATGCAAACATTTCATAATTATATACTATAGCACACATGGAGCATTATGAGATGTGGTGTCCCAGTGTGAATAATATTCACATTTTTCAGATCAGTCAGCAGTCTTGGTCTGGCTTTGGCTCAGCTTGCCGTCTCTCCATAAGAGCATTTCTTTATAATATTGAATTAAGTACAATCCACATTTTTTCTCTTATCTGTGAAATCTTGTGGTTGTGGCTTGACTGTTTTTATAAAATGAAAGATCCAAGTGCATGTAAAGCTAGGGGTTTGGGGGCTTTTTTTTTTCCTGAGACATCTGGATTTTTTCTTATATGCCTTAAGTCTGGAAAGAAAAGGTTCAAGTGGATGAAAGACTCCATGTCTAAAGGATTCTTCTTCTCACAGAAAAAAAAAAAACCAATGAAACAGAACTGCGGCAGAAACCATTCTCTCACCTGAATCATTAGAAGTGCTGTGAGATACCAGCATTTATAGTCTGGGAACCTTAGAATTTCCGAAATACTTGTAAATCCAAAACCAGCCATGCAGCAATAGTTTAAACAAATGGAGAAGGCACTGGTAAGCTCAAATGCCACCCACACATTATTCTCTACAGTACAGGATGACTTTGTGAGCTAGGTGGGCTTCTTGAGCTTGGTGGGTCTGTTGAGATGGGGCTCCGGAGTTGTGAGTTTTGAGATTTTAATCTGCAGTTTAGAGGAGCTACTAGAAAAGATGGAAATGTCATCTGGTGCTTAATGTGAAACACATCCCTTGCAACAGAGCAGTCTCTCTCACTGGTAAAGCTTTCTGCCAGGCACTCCCTCAAGCCACCCAAGTCCCAGGGTCTATCATCTGAGACAGAAAAGGCTTCAAATGCTGAGGCACAAGCTCATCCAAACAATTACAGCCCAACAAAAGTATCTTAGACAACTATCAGGGAAAAGCTGATGAAGCTGACATATTAAAACCAGACTTGTAGGTAACTGGGCAGCTTTACCTAATCTGGCAAATGGTGATTAATCCAGGCCAGGAAGAAACAGGTGTCAAGATGAGATTAGAGAAAATGGAATATCTGCCATTTGGTTACAATCTTGCCCAAGCATCAGTCACCAATACTTCTGACTCCTTCATCCACCCATCTTGGCAGCCTTTCACTACCCCACCTTATGGCCTGCCAAAAAGAACGCTACCATGAGCTAGGCTCCCACACTGTTTTTAGCAAGCTTCCATTGAGACCCCACCTATTTCAAGAAACATTCAAGCCTGAATACCCACTTCCCACTCTGTATATGTTCTGTCTTGTCTGACTTTGTTTTTCTTCACTTGTGCCTTTGGAATAGAATCACTTCAGGGCAGGGTCTAGTCATCTCTTTGGCACTTGACCTGTTCTTCCTCATATATTTACTGTTCAGAGCTCCTCTAGCAAGACCATGCTTTGGTCTTCTGTGATTAATAGTGTTAATTAATACTCAAATCAATCATGTTGACTTGTGCTCAGAAGAGAGGAAGGCATAGTTATGTAAAAATTTAGCCGAATACTTTAAAAGGTTCAAAAGAGGACAGATCCCCATAGGATGAAAAGTTCTGGATATTGGCTTTTTTACATTTAAATTCCAAGAACCACTTTACTACATCTGGAAATTAAAAGCATGGAGCAGGGGCAGAGGGTAGTCAGAAAACAGCAATTAGAACTGAAAAAGGGTCTGCACAGAAAACTGTCTTGTTGTAGAGCTCAAAGCGAGGCCTTAACACAAATGTGGCTTCTTCAGTTTCTCTCTGAAGCTCACACAGTAAAAAATAATGGTGGCAAATCTGCACCAGTCCAGATGAATTCTGCATGATTCAAAACAGAGATAAGAGGAAGTCTGTGCTGCAATGAAAGAAGAAGAGAAGAGATAGTAACCCAGTGTGCTGGGATACTCACACATTCTGACTGGGCATGGAGCAGTGGGCCAAAGGAAAACTTATATGTCAACAAATCAGGCAGACATAAAGATTTTCCAAGCCTTGCCTAAGGAATCTGCCCTAAAATCTTATTAATGACTAATAGGATTTCTGTATCTTCCTCCCATGCACGACTCCTCACCTGCAAATAACAGGATTTGTGCAATTCCCCTCCTACATGCTGCTCACTCTTAACCCACCAATAAGACCTTGAGAATAAAACAAACTTCAGTGTGTGCACGTTCTAATTATAAGCAGACAGAAGGAGAGCTCACATATAAGCTGGCTGAGATCCAGGGATACCAGCAGAGGGATAAAGAGAGTGGAAGTGGGCCTGATGCCAGAAGAACAAGCAAGAGATTTCTGACAAGTTTGAAGGGAAGAGTGATGGTGGAGAAAAATTGCACATCCTTTAGTGCCTTTGAGTGGGGGTGAAGGATAATCATGTGGCTGAGCCGTAAGATTAGGAAGTAGACTGAGGTCTGGAGCCCCAGGTCTTCTGACAGAGATTCCCAATTTGACCTAGGTGAGACTCCACTGGTGCAGATGAGGAGAGAAAAAGGGTTGAGGAGGGCATTTCCTGATGCACTGCTTCCGATAGGTTATGTGACAGGCTGACCTCATACCCATCCCCTTGCTTTGCCCAAGCCTGAACAGAGAGGGTCCCGGTTTTCACTTCTTATTAAGTACTGAGGCAGAGTAACATGAGGTATGCTCCATATCTCAGTGCATCAGGCCCTCAGCATAGCTTCACAGGGTGCCAGGACTTGCTTTTCTATCTGATAGCAATAGGGAGGATGACTGGGAATTAATTTCAGTACTTTGAGATTCTCACTACAAACAAATCACCTGGACCAAAACACCCAACAAGAAGTAGTAGCAAACCTGAGTATGTCCAGATTTCTCTGTTGACATGTCAGTCATATTGCTCACTTCCTGTAGGACTGTTTTAAGCTTTCTACCAACGCATGGGTTTTAATATTATTATTGTGATTTTTTGGTAGCTTTCAAAATATCCAAATAACTTTTAAAAAGATATTTGGGGACTTGCCCTTTCAACTCATTTATCTTAATTTCTAAAATGGAGACAAACTTCTTATTTATGTTTCAAAGATGACATAACATCAAAGGGTTTGAATATTAAATGCCTTAATTACAGATGATAAGCTGATAAAAAGACATCACCTCTCAAGTTGTATTATACAGGAATTACAATTACATTCATGGAGATTTAGGACTACACCAACCTAACCCCACATATGAAAAGATTATTTTTGGAAATAGAGAATAATATTTTTCTCACTTATATAATTGCAAGGTACAACTTCAAATTGCTAGCTTCAAGACCAATAGCTTTACCACCACTCTGAAATTATCCATCACTGACCATTTTTGCTTTACTTGCTGGTTTCTGAATGAGTTTGTGCCTCAGAGGAGACCTTTGCTACAACCAAAGAGTCACACACAGCACCCAGAGATGTGAAACTATTTCCTGGGGGGGTCTCAGTTTTCTTTGGGAAGGTTAAGAAGGAGACTTTATCTGACTTTCTCAGTTTCTTTTTTATCCTGACTCAGTACAGTGGCTACCATGTGTGCTTCCATTTTGACTGAATCATAGCTGGCAAAATTTCAGGGTAACACCAGAGAAAAAAAAAAATATAGTGCCAACTCCTAAGACTGTAAACACTGGTTTTCAGTAGAGGGAACACCAGGAGGAAACTTATCACAAAACCTCAATGCTGGTTGTGTGGGAATTAAATAAGCTGGGAAAGCGTTCCTCATTTAGGACAAAACTTTTTGTCAGGAGAGGACTGAGGGGGATCGTTGTTTTTGGTGGGGCTGTTGTTTTTTTAAAATCCCAGCTGACATGCACCCATACATAATTAGCAGAGTCTCTGCCAATATTCATGTTACTCCGGATTCATAATCTGGGGGTTTGGCTTGTCCATTGCTGAACAGGGTATGAAACTAACATGTTAAGTAGTCTTCTTATGGCAACCAGTCCCTGTGTTTTAGAAGCTTTGGTTATGTGCAATGAGTCTTTTACAGCAAAAGTATTTAGAAAAGCTCCTATTGAAATTTTCATTCAGAATCAAGAGTTTTTTCCAAGGATCCTATTGAAAACACTGCAGAATCAAACTTTGTAACTTCCCTTCTGGGTACAAAGGTAAGGTATAATTGTACCTCTTTTAAGTTAGTAAAAGTTTGGCAGAGAGACACTTAATAGTCTCCATTTTAAATGTGTGTTCAGCCTCAGGTATCCTCAGATCTGTCAGAGGATGTGAAAGCAAATGTCCCATAACTTGTGCATAGTTCAGTGCTGCACAGGCAAGTCATGAACGCAGAAGTACATGACAATTAAATCTTAAGTCTCAGTCATTTGTTGAAGATCACAAAGAGCACAGGTGGGAGGCCTTGGACCAGCAAAAAAAAAGTCTTCTTCCCATTCTCTAATGATTAGGTTTTCTCTTTTGCAAGCAGTACCCAAAGGACTGAGCTCTGTAACTTCTGGAAAATGATTTAAAACACAAAGGCACAGATCACAGAGACAGTAAATAGATGACTTGAACAGAACAAGCGTCATTAGCATTTTGAGATTTGAAAATATTCATTTTGGTTTTCCTACTTTTGGCTGAAATGAGAAGCTGAAGTTTCACTGCCCTTTACTGATGTTTCAGTGTGAAATTCCCTGCTCTGTTAGCATTGATCAAAAAAACCCCATCAGACAACACTGGGGGAGTTTTATCCTGTACTTCATATTTTATTCTGTGCTTTGTATTGCAGCAAGGGTATTTCAGCAATGAACCTGGACTTAATGTTTGATTTTAACTTGCCAGTGAGTAATTTTAACCACATATGTTGATAACAATTACTTTCAGCACATACTAACCCATATTTATGAGTTTAAGGAGTTGCTATCAATTCCTTCTGTTTTAAGGTAGTTAAAAAGTCACCTTTCATTGGTTTTTGTTTCTGTTTTTTCTTTTCTTTAAAACTCAAAAACGTTTTAGAAAAGAGTACACTGGCATGGTTGAATACCCAAGTTGGCAGCTGTGGGATACTGGATAAATGAGATAACAAGAACATCCAGAGATGAGAACCACAATCATGTTTTCCTCCTGGTAAGAAATCTGGTTTCCAGTTTAGCCTATTTCTCTATATACAGCAGCACATTTGCATTTGGATAGACTCTGGTGGTGCAATGCCCTTTAAATCTGCCTGGGCACAGCCATGAAATCACTCCATGACCTTCCTTCCAAGTAACTAAGCAAAGTCCCAGGTGGTTCAGCAGTATTCCACCTTGTTTTCTTTTCCTGCTTGCCATAACCTTTCTTGTCCTGCACATTAAGGCAAAGTCTTCGTTGTCCTTCAGTGCCTTTATCATGATGAAGTAGGAGATGAGAATGGAGACCACTGGAACCCTAGGGTAACGCTGCTGCTTTGTCCATTGAATCTGGTGCCAACTCATGCTCTCAGTGGCATTGAGGTTGTTGTGGTGCCAGAGGTGGCATCTCCCAGGTACAGGCAGTGGCAAATCCCAGGTACAGCCAGCCCCACTCCCCCTGGCACACTCATACCATTAAAACCATGGCACACTTTGCTAAAGTAAATGGCTCTAGCCTGATTAATCCTGTTCCAATTGCAATTTGCATAATTGCCTTCTACTTTCATATCTCCTGCAGTTCCTTTCAGGTAAAGTCGTCTTCTCTTATTATCCAAAGATAGTTGCTTAATGCTACAGTTTTCTTTAAAAGAGCAACCGTTTTCTCCCCCTGAGGTAGCTGCATTAGCAAGGGTGGGCACACGTGTTCCAATACACAAATTAATGCAGTCTGGAAAGGAAATGCTACAAACTTGCTATCAACATGCACAGTAATAAATCAGAAGCAACATCTATCCCACATGCTTTAGGACAGCTCACAGCAAAATTCAGAGGTGCAATTACAGTCCTGTTCCTGAGTGAGCTTTAATTTTGCTATCTTTGTAATTGGTAACTGTGACAGCCTTGATTGCAATATAGGTTGTATATACCAGCCTGGATCAGCAGCAGCTCATGGAGCTCTGATTTCCTGCTAGTTGCATTGGAGCTAGGTAGGGGTGTTTACACAGCAGATGACACCTCTCCAGCACTGCCAGTGCTGGCTGGTACCAAACTGATCAGTACCCAGAGCTGGAACTGAGCAGGGAGAAGGGCTGTGCAGAAGGAGAGAGATGAATATAAGTCTGTCCGGTCACTTTAGCACACTCTCCATGTGGCACCCATAATATCCTGTATGGAGGGGGAATGTAGGGATCCATTTTAGGGCAATTTTGACTGTTGCCCATTCCAGAGGCCTCCCTGAACCAAGTAGGGTCCTTGATGATTGAAATGTAATCCTCTGCTTTCTGCCTACTGAACTACCATCAGATGGACCTGCATTTTAGGAGGGAATAGCTAAAGTCACAGACACAGCATGGGCTAAAGCTGGTTGGACAGTAAAACTCATTGAGCTGTGGTATGTCTTCCCTGTGTGCTGGCATTTTCAGAGCAAACATGCCATATGAAAATGGTGAGAGAGAGAAAAGTCTGGTGCTGTGGTTGTGATAAATTTTTTTTGAACCTTTCCCAGTTGTCTGGCATAGTTCTCTCAGCACTTGATAGGCTTTGCAACAAGGCAAGAGCTTCACCTTTAAAAGCTAAAGATCAATTTTGTACTGAGAACAGGACAAGTAAAGACATGTTTGCTGTGTTGGTCTGGGAAAACACATGGAGACAAACATATGAATATAAAGAACTTTAAAATAATGCCCTTTCACAGAAAACAGCAACAAAGATGTGTGAGAGGATAAACAATCAGTTATGTGCAGGTTTTATGCCTGTCTGGCAATTGCCAGTGCTTGGTTCTCACCTACCTTGCACTCCACCTGGTTGTGCTGTTGACCGTGAAGCCCCAGCCTGTGAGGTTATCTGGAAAACAGGAAATAGCTTGTGACTAATACCATCTCCATGTGCCGTGAGTCAGAAACCTTGGTGACAGAAAATAAATGAAAAGGAAAAAAAAAAAAGGAGGAAAAAAAAGCGCAACAGTTTCCTGGGCCAGAGAAAGGAAAGAAAGGAAATTAATTTCCCCTTTAGAGCCTTGTGCAAGGCTGCTGAATGCCAAAGACAGGTGTAATATGGCTGGCACAAGAAGCCGCAAATGGCATTAGAAGCTGTATGATAATCTATTGCTTATGGTTCATCCAATTTGACGAATTCTGATATAAAGAGCACTTCAATCTGTTGATTCCATCCTTCTTCGGAATATGTTTCTTAAGAAGGAGAGTTTGTGCCAGGCTTATTTACCTAAGATCCCTCCAGGAGAAAACAAAAACAAAAACAAAAACAAAAAACACCTAACCAAACAATAAAAGAAACAAGCTCTCTTTCATGTCCTGCTTGCTCAAGTTTTGATTTCAGATTTAAGTCTGCCTTCTCTAGCCTTGTAATTCCCATTTCTTTCCTTTTTTTTACAAGAAATTTTATGAGACCAGGACTTTCCAATTTCAGGGAGGGGAGACTCATCAGTTCCCCTTTTCAGCTCTCCCATTTTGTTTTTCCATCCACCTATTTGAATTTTAAGACTTTTGTCAGTACTGTTGTCTGAGAGAGAGTAACAGAGCTTAACTGCATGAATTGGGAAAATTATGTGCTGAAATTTTAAGGCTCATCTGAGGCAAAAACTCCCTTTTTGCAGTATAATCACCCTGAATCTAATCTGCCACTTGCCATTAGTGAAATCCTCTCCCCAACATGCTTTTCAGCCCTATTTGTAGTTCTGTCCTGTGCTAGATCTTGTAAGGAAGACTGCATAAATCTGTTTATTAGCAAAGTCCAGTGACACTTCTGTGCTGATGAAATCTGTCTCCTAGCTGACAGCATGGCTGTTAAAACAGCACAGACAGAGAAGAGGAGAGGTTCCCTCCCCAGGTCTCCCAGGTTCCTTTCACAGCTCTGCCAAGGATGTGGTGTGACTTAAATTAAGTCAATTAACTTTTCTGTGCATCAGCGGTGCAGGGCATACATTTACTGGGGAGGGGGAGCTGAAGACTCCTTCAGCAGCTTTGTGAATTGTTTTAAAATATGGATGCAGAAGCAGCAGAGAAATGCAGAGCTCTATTTCTTGTGATCTTAAAGGCAACGTAAATTCACTATACAGGGTGCAAAGAGACATTTGGCATTTGCACTGATAGTGCAGCTGTGGTGAGAGTACTTGCATTAGCTGGCTCTCCTACACATTCTCAAAAAAGTCCTGTATACACAGCTCTCCTGCCCCACAGTTGGCCATAGAAAGACACAAGGAAAATCCTAGGACAATGGTAGTCTTTTTCCTTTGGCTATGCAGAAGGATTAGTGCCTTTTGAATTAAATAGCCTAAAAACAGAGCTCCTTGCTGTTGTCTCACTTCCTCATGTCCCTGCCTTATTTACCTGCCTCTGCAGCAGTCAAGCACAAGTTGATTCATAGGTCTCAAAATGAATTGGGATATCACAAAAGGAAATATTATATCATTTGATGTCCCCAAGCTGGCAGTGGAGGAAGAACACCTCACACCATGCTGTCCCTCTACATCATGTTCATTTTGTAGCACATTGCAAGGCTCTGGCAGAGCAGGGTTGTGAAGAGGAGAAAGGGGAAGGACAAAGGGGATCCACTGAAAACCCCAAACAACACCAGTACTGCAATTAAAGCCCAGCTGCCTGATTTCATGGCCAGTTTGATCAGGAAGGAATCCACACTTATATATGGCTATCTCAAGACAAAACTGGCAGCTGCTATATGCTGTACTTGAGTAGAGATTGAGTCCATCAGCTACCACAGCTAAAGGTATTTGAAATCCCGACTGTTGCTAGAGAGTGAATCAAATTCCACATATATGTGTGCTCCAAAATTAAGAGGTAGTGCCTGACAATGGCACCCATCTCCATGTGACTATTCTTATCCCTAGAGAACTGGGCTGATGCTTTTACTGAGAGAAACCATCAGAACATGGCCAGAGCTATCCCTAGCTCCGTCCACAAGCGGCAACAGACTGCAACACTAGGAGGAATGGGTGAAGGTCTGCTTATGGGACAGCTAGTGACAGGTCATTTTGTGTTCTCTCATGATCCTTTCAGGAGTGAAGCACACATGTCTTGTTTTTTTCATTTGCCTTGATGAGCCATTCACAGGAGAGCAATGCCATGGCCTATGATCTCACATCAGCTCACTTCTTGCATGCAGGACATGTTGGAAAACTAGACACTGTATTCTCTCCATCCAGTTAATGACTCAAGCTCATGGAGAGAAAACTAGATTTATCTGGATGTTTATGGAACTACACTGCACAGTCGAAGCAGAAATGAGAGGTCTGACCCACTCACTTTACTGTAAGTCATCATAAACCCATTGAAATTAATTAAGTTAAATATATGAAATTAAGATGAGGCTTGAAGCTGAGAATCTGAGGTACTTAGACCTAAACCACTCCAAGGCTTTTAATACAGGATATTTTCCAGCTCCAGAAAACTATAGGTTTCTTATCACTGCTGTCAAGGAACTACTTAGACTTGCAGAATATATATTTTAAAAGTTCCTGCTTATCATAAAACTCTTTTCACTGCTTCTGTAGTGGGTGAAAGGTCTGAGATTGAATATCCTCAGGGCAAAAAGAATGTACTTTATTGAAAAACAGCACTTAATTAAGAGTGCAAAAATCTATTAAAAAGGATATACTTTATACACTTTACAGCACTGTAAGAAATTAATAATTACAGATGGAAACTTTGGAATTTTGCTGCATTTTTGCCACCTGTGTTTGTTTACCTTTAAGAATTTGATCGTGACATACTTCACACAAGGCAGGGTCATAGATGCTCTAACCACACACAGGGTGAAATCCAAGTCCCTCTGAAGTCAGTGGGAACTTTGCCATTGAAAGTCAACAGTTTTAGTAAGCCAACCAACCAGAAAACCCCAAATCTAAATGGCTCAATGTATTTAGCTCTGTCAATATGTTCAGCACCAGTCTTGGTCGGAAAATGCTTTATTGTGCCATGGAAATTTATAATGGGAAAAAATGAAGGGAGGGGGAAGGCTTGTTGTTGCCAGCTCAGTCTTTGATGGAAAGGTTTTCTCTAGCTTTCCTCCCTGGTGAAGGGATAGAGAAGACCTGGTCAGGGAGCTGGCAGAGTCAGACACATTAATTCAGTCACGTAGCATAAGACTTCCAAAAATTTTCTGAAATAGGACTTGGACATTCACTTTCCACAAGCTTTAACTGAAAGGCAGCCTGGTATAACCTTCTCTTACTTTGCAAATGACATTATTGAATTTAGTAACCTGGGAAGAAAGTTACTTATCTGAGTAAATAAGGGCGTGAAAATGTGTCCTGGGTTTACAGGACAGTGGGAAGGCTGAGATGGGATGGAGAAAGTAGAGGAGGCTCCAAGAAGAGGGAAAATTAAAAAGGAAAAGGCAGTCAGGAACAGAGTCGTGGTTAGACAGAGAAGTCAATGCAAAGATATAGCCAGGAAAACCATCAACATCCTAACTGTGGGACAGCATATAGGGAGCTAAGGAAATAAAACAAGACTATGCAGAAGATGCACAATCTTTATAAATGGGCATTCAGAAGTGGGGTAAAAAAAGAATGCAAGGCTTTAATGTAAAGTAAAAAACTTTTCTGGATGTGAGCAACTGTTTTCATTAGAGAAATTGCCAGATCTTTGGTCAGAAAGGGAAAAGGGAAGAAAAGCATACAGATACTTGAAAACAACAAAAAAAACCACCTCAGCACTGATGGAAGAGGATGAAGCTCAGGAGATGAAGAAGTGTTTAGTAAGGATGAATGCAAATAAGCATACACGGGATACTTTAAAATCAGACTGAAAATACTCCACATGCCTTTCTATTGAAATCTCACATATTCCTGTATAAAGCTAGTTACCATCAAAAAAAGACCAGCTGCAGTTTTAAAAAGCACTCTCTCCATGTTGCTCAGGGTGGGACATGCTTCCTATTTCCCTAACTTTTAGCTTGCTGGCCAATACAGAATGGGGAAAGCAGAGCTTCCTTTTGGCCCAGTTTTCCTTGAAGCCTGGGAGCTGAATTCCACTGCTGACTTTGAATCATTGAGACTTTCTGTTGGACTACAGTCAAGTCACATCCCTCACCTCCCTGTGATTCAAGAGGCCTGGCTTTTAAGGGGAAAAAATATGCAGAAACATCCCATAAAGACAGGAGCTGGATCCAAGATGAGTTGTTGTGTATTAACAGATTAAAACTGTGGAAGTCTATGGAGCAGAATTCACAAAAAAATGGTCAGAGAGAGTATGTGTCCCCTTCCTGTACTTTTGGAGATATTTCTGCTGTCTCATAAGAGGATTTGGTTCCAAAACAGACCGTGGTAACGATGTATGAAGATATATTAATGCATCCAAGTGCTAGCCTGGAACCAGCTAATTAGCTAAATGGGTCTAGTGTCTCGTTGAGGACTGAGTAGATGGTTCTCCCACCTTATAAATTTTTTGCATAACAGAGGAAATAAAATCCATTGTTTTTACTTAACTAATGTAAAGGGATTCCAATAGGTTCATTATACCCATTCAGAGTTTGGCAGTGGTGCTGAGTACAGCTGGCCTGACCCTGACCTGATGAGTGACTTGGAGCAAAATGTGTCACTGTCTGCCTCAGTTTCTCCATCTGTACAATAGGGACAATGATACATGCCTTCACCTTGCTTATGATGAACCATGCAAGACCTCAGTGATTGGTCCTCACAACACTATTCGAGTGCCTTGGATGAAGGGTGTTAGAGGGGGTCATGGAACATACTTAGCCATGAATCACTTTTCCATAATCTTTGGGAAGAATTTCAGCACGCTGGGCACAGCATGGCAGGCACCTGGAATTTGCCTGGCACATCCAGGGTGTCCTTCAACTAGGAGCCACACAGTGCCTATCAAGCAACCTTTCTCTCTCGAGGGACGGAGAATCCCTGTGCATTTGTATGTGTCTTTATTTAATGAAGCAATTATGCGTGCTAACGACATTCTTCGAGAAACATCCTATCTAAAGTTTCCCACCATTCTTGCACTGGTAGTTTTCCCCCTTCCCTCCTCCTTTCTCTTATTAATTTATGAAGCAGCTAATTATGATCCCTCCAGGCTAAATAACTGTGCAGTTAGAGATGCACTAGATGAGTGGGTATGGCAAGGCAGTGCAGAGCATTTTTCTCTTCGCCTATTACATGTATTGTTTTAGGTAATTAACATCCACTTTGTAGTGGCAACACAGACGCCTTGCTGTCTGTACAGCTTCTTGGCTCAGATCCTTTCAAATACTCCCTGGTACACTCCTTGCAAAACCATGTGAAGTGTTATATAATTCTCTAGGTTGAAAGGCAATTGTGTACATCCAGGTTATTAAAGGGATCTATGTATGTGTACGAAGCCAACATTTCAGGCCTTATCCAAGGTACCTTCAGTTTATGGTCAGTTCAGATGGTTAAAAGCATTCAATAAAATCCAGGGTGTCCCCCCATCAGTTTCAAGTTTATACCCAGGAAAATACTAATGCAGGTGTTACATGTTTCAGATCAATGCTTGCTACTTCTTAGCATTTTGAATATTGACCATGTGCTCAACACTGGACAGTAAAGACCCTAAAGGCTCTCCTCCTCTGATAGATACTCTCCTCACCTGAAAAATTAGAAACTAGTCCGACCTTGAGATTTAGCAGTGGGGGAAGCTCAGTGTTCTTGTAACGGCTGCTTACTGACCTTGGTTTAGTGTGTCTGTATAAAAGCTTTGGAGGAAGAGAGTATGGTGGATTAGCCGAGTGGGATGGGAAAGACAAGCAGCTGACATGGGGCAAGGTCAGAAATGTGCTAAGCTCTGAAGGAGTTTAAATGCCAGACAAAGTCAGAATGAAGACAACTCTGGAAGCCATAACAAGTCCAGTTACACAGTTACCAAGGAACACTCAGGTACATTGAAATAAACAGTATTTGGGACAGGAACAATTTATGGGCATCTACTAAATAAGCTTATTATTATCGATGGGGTCTGTGTGCCTCTTGCACTTGCAGCTTTTTCACAGTCCACTGCCCGAGACAATCGGTGCTGTCTCTATGCTGAATGAATACCCAGAAGAGCAATAAAAAGCGAGATTGAAAGAAGGGTCTCTTGCTGCCTTGTGTTGGTACAAACTGTTTTTCACTCTGCTGCCATTTGCTATCTGCAAAGAAAGCTAGCAGCTCCTCTTGGCTCAAATTTGCCTTTGTGAGTTCACATACAAAGAAGGAAATAGATCAAAACTCTGGCCCAAAATGATTTTAATGAAAGCAGCAAACCTGGTCATTTTTTTCCTTCCCTCCCCCTAACAATCAATAGCGTGTGTCAGTGTGGTTGCTCATAAAGTTAAGAATCAGATAGGGCTGTCTAGCATGTGGGCTGGTGCTTTGCAAGTTTAATTGCACAACTTTGCTTACAGCTTCTCTACCACTGACCTGCCGCACCCGCTGCATTAGAGCTCAAGCAGGGCCAGCCAGTTCCAGTGTGGGATGCCAGTGGGACCAGCTGGACTAACAGGAGCAGAGGATCTCGCCCAGCAGGTGGAAGGATAGACATCACCAAGTCGGGACAGAATGTCAGTCCCACTCCCACCTGGGACTTACAAGCAGCTCTCTGATGCCCTCCATAGTTGCTCAACATCTTCCTCTCCAGCTTGTCACCTGTTCATGAACCCTGTGTTTTGATTTGGATGAAAAAATGCTCATCAGCATTTTTCAGACTTGTGGATATCATTTGCTACTCATCCTCGTCAGATAGAAATCCATCCCCTCCCAACAGATATGAAATTAATTGCTACTGTAAATCAGCAGAGTGTGCTGTAAGCCAGCCGTGACAAATATCCTGGGAAGCAGCTATGCAAACAAGATGGCTGATAAAAACAGGAAGAAATATATATGAATCTTTGGAATGGAAAAAGATAAACAATTTTAAAGAAAACCAGTACTTGATGAAGAATTTCAAGTCAAGGATTTATAACCTTTACTTATTAGTTTTGTTAGTGTACACTGCAAATTTACAAATTAAATAAGTTTTACCAAAATCAGTGGAAGGACCAGTGGAAAACTTGAATAATGTGATACAATGAGTAGCCCCCCAGCTAAAGGAGAGGGTAAAAACTGAGAGGGCCAGAAGATGAGGACACTATAAGTTTTTCATGTCAAGCTGCATTAGATTGGGCAAAGTAAAGTAAAATACTTCCATAGAGACTGTCAGAAATGGGCTGTGCTGGAGTCCAAGAGGGAACAGAGAAACAAACAATCACAGGATGTAATCCAAGTCAGGACTGTTGGGGAAAGACTGGAGTGGTTTTCTGGCTGAATTAGACCATCAGGAGATACTAGACATGGCTGTGGGACACACAGACATGTTCCTGCAATGCAGTAGGAGAACTACAGTGAAGAAACCAAGGTAACTGCAGTCCACACTAAGGTCTAGCCAGTGCTATTATTAGGTACTCTCATTCATGAGCCTTAAATTCACTAACAAATTATTTTTAAAAAACTATATCCTCTCCATCTGTTTTCCAGCTTTTATACCAAAATTCTAATTTAAGACATTAACTAAAATGGAAAAAAGATTTTCCTTTCATTAACTTTGAGTGTATCCAATTTACGTTTCATATGTTTCCATTATTTTTTTCTTCCTGAAGGGTTTATTTTCTGAAACACAATGGAAACACCACACTTATTTTCTTTTTGAAAGCATTTCTGAGACTTTAGAGAGTGCACCTACATTTTACCAACCTGTCAATGACTCTGGTCACCTTCCAAGTCCCCTGGGGCAGGTATATGCTAAGCAAATGAAGCTACCTAGCAGCACCATAATGATCCAGGACTATCCAGACCTTAATTGTGTTTCTTAGTGCTGACACCTGCCTGTAAAATACAGATCATTCAAAACCACTCAGAAATGGACACAGAAGTTACATGTTTATCCTTTTTAGAGAAACGTTTGTGTTCATTCTTCTTAGAAGTAGCTAGTGATTCAAAATGGACATTTAGCAGCCTTTTATAAACACACTTTGTCCTTCTCATGATACACATGAAAGTGCCTTTCTGCATGTTTGATGTTCTGAGAGCTCTTGGCTTGGCAGGCGCCAGTTCTGGCTCAAGATATCCCTAAGCCACCAAAAGCTGGAGGCAAAGAACAAATCCTGGGGAATAATCACCACATGCTTGTCTTATTTGCATTCTCTGCCCTTAATATCTGCTACTGGCCACTGCTGAAGACAGGCTACTGTTCTAAGCAGATCTCCAGTTTCACCTGGTGTAGTTGTGCTTGTGGTACCCTGGCCATGCAGTGCCAAGCCCAATCACTGCAAAAATTGAACGCAAAATGCATTCAGGGATTATGTGGAACTCTTGTAGATTATAAAAGGCACTAGCATCTCTCTACCAGTTGCAAGTAATGCAGCCATCCCAGTGCCATGACAATAAAAGCATTTTACCAAAGTATCAGGCATTACCTAGACTATGTAGCTTCCAGATTAGAATTAATGCTTTGTAGTGTTATGTAAAAAAGCTCAGTGTCTCTTGTCTGGAAGATTAAAATTAGGTTCGCAGAAAGAAAAGAGACAATAACTGCCAAATTAAATCAATATCATTTTTAACCAGCACACAGAATAAATGATACCATTTTAGACTGTTCTATAAAAATTGTTCCACAAACTTTTATAAGAAAACAAACATAATTCCATTGGTTGGACTTTTCCTCTATGTTCAGAAATTTTATTTTATTTACTAGTGTAAATACATTCCCTTCCCCTACTCAGGCAATCAGTCCAACATACATATTGATATAAGAACAGCAAACTTTTCATTAATATGAAAACTGCCTCTTTGCAATGAGCAATGCAGATTTATGCAAAAAGCTTACTTTGTGGGAAAATAAAGCTTTGTGGATTTACATTTCATGTATTTGTTCTTTTCACGTAATGAATAACTGCTATTTCCTTAAACCAAGTTATTACTATAGGGATATGAGTATATTCTCCTGAGGGCCAAATCTTCTGCTATTGTCATTGTCACATTAACATTAGGTTGTCCTGAAGTCAGTAGAACTGTATAACTTTATGCAGAGAGTTACTCTGGAAATAGAAATGAAAATAAGACAGTAGACCTTTTTGAAGCTTCTTTTTCTGTTTCTTCCATTCTGAGAGTGGTTTCTCTAATGAAGAGACTATTGTGCTCACTGACCCGATATTCACATCTGTGTTTTTTACAAAAACCTTCAGGAATTCCAGTTCAGGATGATTTTTGTAAAACTAACATCTGCCTAGCACAGAAACTGCCCTGTCTGAAATTAACTGGTTTTGCCAAGAATTTATTGCTGAAGTTATTTACGATAAGGAAGAAGTCTGTAGCCATGCTGGTCATGATCAGATTGCATTATTCTTCACAGTTCTAACACCCTGCATTTCTAACACTGCTAAACCTGGTCTGACACCACTGAAAACCTCCTGGATGTTCTGGAGCTTGCCTTCCTGTGCATTATTGCCAGTATATAAAGGGGATATTTTCTCAAGGAACAAAAGAAGATCACATATAATTTATTGCAAGCATATTATGTAGTTGCAAAGGCTGAACTTCCTCTTGAGCTATGCTGGGAGCACACTGCAGTTACCCCCCTAGCTTACAGAAACCTGCATAAATTTAGCTAATTTGCATTTTAAGAGTAACATCTTCAGAGTTATTCACACCCAAATCCTATATACATGTCTACAAACTGCCTCAGAAACTCTCTGTGTTCTCCTCAGTTTTGCAAGAATTTTGTCAAAACCTGGGGTGAGTTTCTGGGTTGCAGAACAATTTTTCAGTTGAGTAAAACCTAAGTGACAGTATGAGGCTTCACAAAGAAAAAATCATCCAAGGTAGTGCCACAGTGGACAACCAGGAGGTTAGTTAGCCCCATGTATTTCCTCATCCTCACACACGCACACAGACAACTCCTAGTAAAATGTAGTATACCAGCATGAGCCCTCCTCCAAGCTTACACAGAGAACAGGCTGGACAAAATAGCTTTTTATCTAAGCTCTGTGGGCCACGTATATGAAACAAAGTTGCCAAACACAAATTAATGTGTAATTATTTTTCTTGCCTGAATCACTTTCTTTCATGTGTCATAACATGCAGAGTAAATAGCACCACACCTTTTTACTTTAATTGTGGTAATCTGATCTCTCAGCCACAAGAAAGCCTTCTCTAATGCCTTCTTTAGAATGGACTTTCAAGGCAAAGCAAGAGCAGTAACTATAATAATCACCTCTTCTTTTCTTCTGCTGTCAAAACGCAGAGGGTTTGTTAAACTAATCAAGAATCAGGACCACATGACAAAAAATAAGTGCCCTAAAAGACAAACGGAGGTAAATGTTTCACAGGTAATTTAAGGTGATGGTGGGA